>CM065709.1:19701920-19721920 GCA_017654935.2 Phymorhynchus buccinoides | reverse complement strand
CTTGTCTGTCTGTCTGTCTGTCTGTCACAACACTTATGACCACACCATGACGCCTGAGATTACTGACGTTTGACATTTCTGTTTACAGCACCTCGACGATGGCGGTTTCGGTGACGGTGGGTGGGGCCTCGTGCGACGTGCAGACGGTGATTGACACGGAGATCACTTGCACGACCAACAGCGCCACCTCGGGAGACTACCAGGTCGACGTCAACGTTAATGGGGCTGGGAGTGCTCTGCAGGTATGGAGATTTGTTTGTGTACATGAGAAATAAGCGGATTTCTATTGCATGTGCATGTGTGCGTATGTGTTTCTTCATGAAAATTTGTAAAATTATGAAAAAAAATTCAATAAAAAAAAAGATATAAGCGGATGGGATTTCGCTTGTAATGAGCAACACTCTTTCATATTTCTTACTTCCAGAATTTTTTTGTTTTTGTTTTGAGGATTGTGCATGAGTTTCCGCACGGAACTTCCGCGTGTGGGTGTACGTATGCCCTAAAGTTGAAACAAAAATTAAGATAACCCCAAACAAAAACAGACGTAAACGTTGAAAATCAAAGTACGGTAACCTTGTTTCGTGATTGTCGTTTGATTGTTGGGTTGGTCTTTTTTTTTGTGTGGGTCCCAGACCAACGCTGATTTCCGGTTCATCGACGTGTGGTCCTCGGTGTTCACGTGGGGAGGTAACCCCGTGCCCGTGGCCGGAGACCTGGTGGTTGTCCCCCCTGGACAGATCCTGCTGCTGGACGACAGCACAGAGAGACTGGCCCTGCTGCTGATTCAAGGTGAATACGAATACGAATACGAAGTATTTTCTACAGCCGAAGACGGACATGCTGGGCCTATTTTATAGGCGCATATCGGCAGTACGACGCATCTGCGCTCATAACGACAGAAAGCTGTCGGAGCGACCGATGAAGAAAAAGAAAAAGAAGAAGAAGATTAGCTTCATCTGGGACGGTATTCACGTTGAGATAGCATGAGACTTAGCATGATGCTAACTTAGAAGCTCTTCCAATGTCTAGGATTTAATAGGTTTTGGAAGAGCTTCTAAGTTAGCATCATGCTAAGTCTCATGCTGACATGAATACCGTCCCTGGCCTCTTGCTTTCCGTGTTGTTGTCCGTCACTGAGGTTTTGGGAATTTTCACTGAGAGAGAGAGAGAGAGAGAGAGAGAGAGAGAGAGAGAGAGAGAGAGAGAGAGAATGAACGAGATTTACAAAACATAAGACATCACTGAGAGACTGGCCATGCTGCTGCTCCTGATTCAACGTGTAGTTGTGTTTTGTCTGTCTTTCTGTCTGTGTATGCTATATGTGACATGGAGATGGGTCATTTTATTAAGTCCTCCTCGTTTGTCAACAGGGACCCTGATCTTTGACGAAAAGGACGTTGAGTTGCACGCCGACAATATACTCATCACCAATGGCGGCACTTTGCAGGTAGGCTGCTGGCTCCTCTGTCTGTCTGTCTGTCTGTCTGTCTCTTTCTTTTTTATTTTCTTCTTCTTCTTCCAGCTCCTCATCCTCCTCTTCCTTGTTCTTCTTCCTCTTCTTATCATTTTTCGTCTTCCTCTTCTTCATCATCATCGTCGTCATCATCATCATCATCATCATCATCATCATCATCATCATCATCTTCTTCTTCTTCTTCTTCTTCATTATCATCTTCTTCATCATTATCATCATCATCATCATATACATAATCTTCTTCATCATCATCATCATCATCATCATCATCATCATCATCATCATCATCTTCATGTTCCCGATGCTACTACTTCTTCTTTTTAACGATGGTTTATGATTTCTACTCAAGGTGGGCACAGAATCGAAACCCTTTCCCACAACAGTACACAACCACCTTCAATCTACTTCTTCTTCTTTTCTAAATTCTGCTTCTTCATCATCTTCCTCCTCCTCCTCCTCCTCCTCCTCCTTCTTCTTCTTCTTCTTCTTCTTCTTCTTCTTCTTCTTCTTCTTCTTCTTTTCCAATTTCTTCTCCTTCTCTCCCTCCTCGTCTTTCCCCTCCTCCTCCTTCTTCTAAGCTTATGTGGTTTCTCCTCCTTCTCCTCCTCTCCTCCTGTTTCTCTCCCTCCTCCTCTTTATCCTCCTCCTCCTCCTCTCCTCCTCCTCCTCCTCCTCCTCCTCCTCCTCCTCTTCTTCTTCTAAGCTTATGTGGTTTCTCCTCCTCCTCCTCCTCCTTCTTCTAAGCTTATGTGGTTTCTCCTCCTCCCCTCCTCTTTCTCTCTCCTCCTCTTTATCCTCCTCCTCTTCTTCTTCTTCTAAGCTTCTGTGGTTTCTCCTCCTTCTCCTCCTCCTCCTCCTTCTTCTTCTAAGCTTCTGTGGTTTCTCCTCCTTCTCCTCCTCTCCTCCTGTTTATCTCCCCTCCTCTTTATCCTCCTCCTCCTCCTTCTTCTTCTAAGCTTCTGTAGTTTCTCCTCCTCCTCCTCCTCCCTCACCGCTACTTCTTTTCCTTTCTTTAACGATCAACCTTACTACTAATATTACTGATTTTACAGGTGGGCACAGAATCGAAACCCTTCCCACAGCAGTACACGGCCACCATCAAACTGTACGGGCACCTGAGGTCCCGCGAGCTGCCCATCTACGGCACCAAGGTGCTGGCCCTGAGGGAGGGGACCCTGGACCTCCACGGGCACCCCACCCCCGTCACCTGGACCCTGCTGCAGACCACGGCCAACGCTGGGGACACCCAGGTCACCCTCACCACCCCGGTCAACTGGCAGGTAATTAAGTGCCAAGATGGGCACAGAGGTAACGCGTTCGCCTCGTGTCAAGTAAACCCGAGTTCGAACCTGGGTACAGGGGGGATTTGTTCCTCTCACTTTGCACTAGGCCTTACGGTTCTGAACGTGGAGTCTTTCGGATGAGACGATAAACCCAGGTCCCGTGTGGCCATGCACTTAGCACACGTTAATCCCAGTGGCATTCTCCTGCCTTTTTTCACGAAACGCTTTCAAAAAACATTTCCTCGGAGCCGAAGTCGGACTTGCTGGGGCTAACTATTTCTTAGTTAGGCGCATAACGGCAGCATGACGCATCTGCGCTCATAATTGACATCGAAACTGTCTGAGCGATCAAAGAAGAAGAAGAAGAAGATTTGATTCGTACGCATAGGATAAGACGGAGTAAAAAGCCCATGGGCGGGTAAGAAGCCCATGCCAATTATCTCATGAAATGAAGCCAATTTCAGTAAAGTTTTGCCCCATGAGACGAGTGTCAATGTTTAGCGTTCGTCTCATGGGCAAAATTTGACTGAAATGTTCTTGCCATTTATATCATGAAATGAAGCAAATTTCAGTCACATTTTGCCCATGAGACGAGTGTTAATGTGTAGCGTTCGTCTCATGGGCATAATTTGACTGAAATGTTCTTCATTTCATGAGATAATTGGCGTGGGCTTTTTACCCCGATTTCGTCACTACTTTCAATCAGGTGGGTGACGAAATCGTCCTCCCGAGCACTTCCCACCGGCACACCCAGATCCAGAACGAGGTCAACGTCATCACGGGGGTCAGCGGCGATGGGCTGACCTTGACCCTTCGTGACGCTTTGACCTACACGCACGTGGCGGTGGAGCACACTTTCGCGGACGGGTCCACTGTGACCCTCAGGGGGGAGGTGGGTTTGCTGAGTCACAACGTCAAGGTGGTGGGCTCCGTCAACGACGACTGGACGGAGGACATCCCTGCCTGCCCCGCTGGTTTTGATACAGGTGTGTTGGGGGTGGTGGGGTGTGGGGGTGGGTGAGGGTGGGTGGGTGTGAGGGGGCTGGAGGGGTGGGGTTAATGTGGGTGTGTGTGTGTGTGTGTGTGAGAGAGAGAGAGTAGTGTGTGTGGTTTATTGTGTGTGTGTGTGTGTGTGTGTGTGTGAGTGTGTATGTGTGTGTGTGCTTTAGTGTGAGTGTGTATGTGTGTGTTTTAGTGTGTGTGTGTGTGTGTGAGAGAGAGTGAGTGAGTGTGTGTGTGTGTTTGTTGTGTGTGTGTGTGTGTGTGTGTGTGTGTGTGTGTGTGTGTGTGTGTGTGTGTGTGTGTGTGTGTGTGTGTGTGTGTGTGTGTGTGTGAGTGTTATGTGTGTGTTTTAGTGTGTGTGTGTGTGCGTGTGTGTGCGCGAGCGCACGTTGTGTGTGTGTGTGCGCATACGTGCATGTGTGTGTGTGTGTGTGTGAGAGAGAGAGAGAGAATTAGTAGTAGGCCTATGTGAATTATTTTAGTTAGCGTACATATATTCAGTTTGTATGTTGGTTTGTCTAGTTTTCTTTTTAGCAATTTATAACATTTATTTTAACAGTGATGTCCCAAGGCCCAAGTCATAGGACATACTCATCAAAGCTGAAAATGTCCTATTGTGTTGTCCCCCTGTCAGGACACATCTCATATTGAAATTGAACATTGGCAGACCTTGAACGAGTCGTAAGGTCTTCAAAGAGACAGGAGATTTTGTTGTGATATTTTCTTCTGTTGTGTTTCTATCACTTTTCCATCCCCAGTACACCCCTAGTATTGTTTAACCCTGCCCCACATCCAAGCCTTTGAAAAAGAAAAAAAAAACACATAGGGGAAGACGGGGTAAAAAGCGCATGGGCGGGTAAGA
Source organism: Phymorhynchus buccinoides (assembly GCA_017654935.2). Lineage (NCBI taxonomy): Eukaryota > Metazoa > Mollusca > Gastropoda > Neogastropoda > Raphitomidae > Phymorhynchus > Phymorhynchus buccinoides. Next base: position 19,717,299 of record CM065709.1, on the reverse strand, counting down.
AGCCCCCCCCCCCAATGATCTCATGAAATGAGGCACATTTCAGTCTCATTTTGCCCATGAGACGAGCGTTAAAGTCTAGCATTCGTCTCATGGGCAAATGTGACTGACATTTTCTTTATTTCATGAGATAATTGGGGTGGGCTTCTTACCCGCCCATGCGCTTTTTACCCCGTCTTCCCCTATACACACAGGTCAGTTTGTCCTTTCCCTCTCTCGCACCCCCCCCACCCCCCCCACCCCCTCACACACACACACACACACACACACACACACACACACACACACACACACACACACACACACACATAAACGCTTCTGATCTCAAGCGAGATCATTCTACTGTCTTGGATTACTTTCCTTAGTCAATTAGAAGACCATATTTTGGGGGGACGCGTGAGAAAGAGAGACAGATTGAGCCAAAAAGAGAGTGAGTTTGGCGTTGCTAACAAACTGCCTTCAAATAACATGAAACGTCACTCACATGGTGTCAAGGGCTAAAACCCATAACTTCACCGAAACGGCTCGTTAATTCTTTTAAACAACCTTTGGCAAAGATGCAGATGAACGCCCCCTCCACCATTTCTCGGTTCTTTGCGTTGGTGCTTTTTTTCAGTCTTGACTTTCTTACTGCAGATTGAGCATTTAAAACTCTATTGTTTTCTACTTAACGTTAATTTTCATCCATTTAAAGAATTAAAAATTAGTGCAGTCTCTACAAAATAGCCTACTGTGTAGTTTAGTAGGGGAAGACGGGGTAAAAAGCGCATGGGCGGGTAAGAAGCCCACCCCAATTATCTCATGAAATGAAGCAAATTTCAGTCTCATTTTGCCCATGAGACGAGCGTTAATGTCTAGCATTCGTCTCATGGGCAAATTTGACTGACATTTTCTTTATTTCATGAGATAATTGGGGTGGGCTTCTTACCCGCCCATGCGCTTTTTACCCCGTCTTCCCCTACAACAAGCCAAGACTTATGAAACGTACTTGACAAATAGGGCGGGTTCGCATTAGACGCGTAAGTTCCGTACGGAAACCCATGTGTAAGTAAAAGAAAGAAGTGTCAAAAAATTGCGGATTAGGGGAAAATGCGGACACGTGCGCAAATCTTTTCCCTTCTTTCTTTTCCTTATTTACGGATTGCGCACGGGTTTCCGCACGGAATCTCCGCATGTATGTGTACATACCCATATGCTCAATACTAAAACAAAAACGGGCTGCATCTAGTGATTCAAACTTTGATGGAAATGTAATGTTGTTGTTTTTCCCAGGAGAATTCGCCACCCAGACCTGCTTTCAAGGAAGGTTCGGCGCGGAGACCGGAAGTGACCAGTTTGGCGCGCACATCATCGCGCATGCGCCCCAGCCAGACACGCAAGCCGCCGTGGTTCGTCTCAGCTATGTCGAAATCACGCACGCCGGGCAAGCGTTCCGCCTAGGAAGGTACATTGAGATTTGTAGCAATAAGAAAGACAAAGCCTTCGAGGCTCACTCGCTTTATTTTAGGAGATAGATCTAAATGCCGGATTGTTTACTTTATACGCAATCTTCGATGTGCATAATTATTCTGTAAAACATACACGAACAAGCAAGTGCCTGTGTGAAGCAAGTGCCCGTGTGAGTGGGAGAGACCCTTCTAAAAAATGACATCATTTGACAGCAGTACTTTATGACGTCACATGTCTAATTCGAACTTGGGTTCTCCTGCACTCTGAAAAGTATACATGTACTCTTTCAATCTCACTTCAAAAGATAATAACTGATTTACTATCATATCACTTTTTTTAATGGAGTCATTGAAAACATAACGATGGTATTTCTCACCTTGCAAATATTAGCACAAATACAAATACAAATACAAGTACAAATATTATGTGCTAATATTTGTACTTGCCAAGAAAATTACAGTGTTACAGGATTTTTAAAAGAGTGCATGTGTAGTTAAGGTTTAAGTGCACGTGTTGTTAAAGTTTTCATTGACTACAGACTACATACATACATACATACATGCACACATCCGTACACACACACACACACATACATACATACATACATACATACATACATACATACATACATACATACATACATACATACATACATACATACATGCATACATACATACATACACACACACATACATACATACATACATACATACATACATACATACATACATACATACACACACACATACATACATACATACATACATACATACATACATACATACAACATACATACATACATACATACATACATACATACATACATGCACACATACATACATACACACACACATACATACATACATACATACATACATACATACATACATACATACATACATACATACACACAACCAAACGTGATGAGAACATAGACTCACTTCGTTAACACGAGTGAGCCAAAAAGGTTCAACAATTCTTTGATAGTTTCTTGAGCCAGTGATTCCATCAAGGTAGTTGTGAATTATTAGCAACTGTTTGACAAACAAACAAACAACAACACAAAATTAAAACAGCCAAACAATTCCAACCAACGAAAACGAACAGGCTAAGCACAACCAACGTGTGGCTGACTGTCTGTACATTGTGACTACAGTATCTCCTTTCCCCCATCTTGTACAGGGCTCCCAATCGATCCGCAAAACAAGGGGTCCCAGGGACTCCTTCACTTACAGCATAGAGGGTCCTAGAGGAGGGATAGACGGTCCCAATGACATTGTGATTGCTAAAACGATTGTGTGTAGTACATCCCTGGGACCCCCTGCACATTCTTTTAGAGGGTCCCTTAGAATTCTAGTACTTCATAGACCCCCAAATGGGGGTCCCTGGGAGCCCTGTTGTACCTTTTAGCCTTGAATTCAAAGGTAGTCCAAACTTTCAAAACGTTGAACATAGGCCTATGTACAAAACAAGAACAGTAAGTGAATAATGCTAAACCCGATTATTTTGTGGAGATCTGTTTTATATGCCCCCCCCCCCCCCCCCCCCTCCAAAAAAGAAGAAGCCTACATTAGATTATAAGACAAAGCTAACCACATTACCCAACGAAGAAGCCAGGAAAGAGAAGCACAGACACGTGCTAGAAAGGGAAACGAGAATGATGATGATGATGAAAAGATGTGAGATTAAAAGTGTCAATATATACCACTCATAATTTGGTTCTTTCGATTTTGATATCGATGTTGGCATATACAACAAACAAACAACTACACGACAAGTGTAAAGTGACGTTATTTTATTCACAAGAGACAAAACAAAACTACTGGATATTTCGGCGAATGCGCCTTTATCAACACAGACAAACAATTAAACAGCAAACAGCAAATATAGCAAAAGGAGCAAAAAGCAGGCAACAGAAGGAGCAAAAAACCAACAAGATCAAAATAAAAAACAATACTTCCCCTCTACAGTCCAATGCGTAAATGATACAACCAAGTTGAAACCAAAGAGCAAGTTTGTGTGTGTGTGTGTGTGTGTGTGTGTGTGTGTGTGTGTGTGTGTGTGTGTGTGTGTGTGTGTGTGTGTGTGTGTGTGTGTACGTGCATGCATGCGTGTGTGCGGTTGTGTGTGTTTGTGTGTATCATATTCTACAGAGTTAACACATACTCAGTGTTTCAACTTTGCCATTTGTAGGCTCTCCTTTTTTCCATGGTTATTATGAATTGTATTCAGTCTCTCTCCTTTTTGTGTGTGACTTTTCTACTCAGTTTTTCTTTCCTATCTTGCTACCTTCTTGTCGTCGCCACACTGAAGATGGGCTTATGGCCAGAAACGTTTGTCTTGTTTCCAATAAAAGGGACCTCAATCAACCAGCCTCGATTTGAGTGTTTTTTGTGCCAAAGAGCAAGGCATGCATTTGTGGACACAAATCAGGGGGGGAAGGAATAGAAGAAAGAAAGAAAGGTGAAAAATGTTTTGAGGTGAGAGAGGTTGGCAGTTTTTAAAAACAAATGTTCTTTGGGTGTGTGTATAAAGGTACCCTGTGCACCTACATCTGAACGGGGACATGAGCGGGTCGTTCGTGCGGGGTCTGGGCATCCACCACTCCTTCAACAGGGCCGTCAACGTGCACGGCACGCACAACGCGCTCATCGAGCACGTGGTGAGTCCTTTGTTGCTCTGTTAGTGCTGCAGCCTTGGGGACGAGTTTTTTTGTGCTGTTGCGTGGCATTGTGCTCCCGTCTCTTTGTATCTCCAGTCTCTATAATTACGGGAAAACGGGGTAAAAAGCCCAAGGGCGGGTAAGAAGCCCATGCCAATTATCTCATGAAATAAAGAAAATGTCAGTCACATTTTGCCCATGAGACGAATGCTAAACATTAACACTCGTCTCATGGGCAAAGTTTGACTGATATTTCCTATGTGTCCCCGTCTCTATGTGTCCCGTGTCTCTGCATGTCCCCCGTACGTCTTATATATCTCCATCCACATATTGTGTCCCTTTGGAAACCTATCTATGAGTTTGGTTCATACCAGTCAGCTGGATTTCTCCCTGCTGTTATCTACCTTTTAACTGCCCTGGATGTACAGCCTCAATTATTTATAGACATGATGATGATGATGACGGTGATGATGACCATAATCATGATGGTGATGATGACGATAATGATGATGACGACGATGACAATGATGATGATGATGACGACCACAACGACGACAACGATGATCATGATGATGACGACGACAACGATGATGAAGACGATGACAATGATGATGATGACGACGACCACGACAACGAACAACGATGATCATGATGATGACGACGACAACGATGATGAAGACGATGACAATGATGATGATGACGACGACCACAACGACGACAACGATGATCATGATGATGACGACGACAACGATGATGAAGACGATGACAATGATGATGATGACGACGACCACGACAACGACGACGATGATGATAGAACGACTACGAAGACAACCACGACGACGACGACGATGATGCTGCTGCTGCTGCTGATGATGATGTTCATGACGCCCCCATTCAGGTTCTGTACAACATCATGGGAGGGGCGTTCTTCCTGGAGGACGGCATAGAGACCAACAACACCTTCCAGTACAACCTGGGCGTCTTCGTCAAGCCCTCGTCCAGCCTCCGCAACGACGACATCACCCCGGCCACTTTCTGGGTCACCAACCCGGACAACGTCATCATCCACAACCACGCGGCCGGGGGATCCCACTTCGGCTTCTGGTACCGCATGAAGTCCCACCCCGAGGGCCCCAGTTTCGACTCTTCCGTTTGCCCCAAGCACGTTCCGCTGAGCCGGTGGGTCTGTGTTTCTTTCGTTAGCATGTGTCCCCGTGGGGATACCGGGGGTCTTTCGTAAAAAAATAGTTCTTCTGGAAGTTCTGTGCTTGTAACCTCCTCTAATGTGCCACTCTCTTTGACTCTGCCTTTTCCCTTTGCTTTCTATCATCTACTATGTTTCTGACTTATTGGCCCATTTTTCTGCCTTTTTTCAAAAACATCTTCCAAATAATTTTTCTCTTGAGCTCCTCCGAAATCGGAATGTGTCGGCTGTACGCAGCGGGGAGACCAGTGAAAACTGAAAACCGGACACATAAGATACCTTACCCATTATGGCCATATGACCTGGGAACGCAGAAGAAGAAGAAGAAGTTAGCATGTATTTCCTTGGCACTGGCGTATTTGTGTTGCAGCCTTAGGGATTGTTTTGTTTTTTCTTCTCCAAGTGGGCATCATTTTGGGGTTTTGGTACCGCATGAAGTTCCCACCCCAAGGGTCCTAGTTTCGATTCTTCCGTTTGCCGCAAGCACGTACCGCTGAGCCGGTGGGTCTGTGTTTCGTTAGCATTTATTTCCTTGGCACTGGCTTATTTGTGTTGCAGCCTTAGGGATTGGGTTGTTTTTTCTCCTCCAAGTGAGCATCATTTTGGGGTTTTGGTACCGCATGAAGTTCCCACCCCGAGGGCCGAGTGTAGCTTCTGTAGCTAGATTCCATAGCTACAGTACCATTTCCAAGAATAAGTCGCTTCCTCAGTTTCCAAACTGTGTGCTTGTGTGTGTGTGTGTGTGTGTGTGCGCGTGCGCGTGCGTGTGCGTGTGTGTGTATGTGTGTGTGTGTGTGTGTGTGTCTGTCTGAGCGTGCGTGCTTGATTCTAGCTATAATAACGTTCCAAATTTCTCAGAATGTATTACTTCTTTTATTTCAAAATGCGCACATGTATGTGAGTGTGTGTGTGTGTGTGTGTGTGTGTGTGTGTGTGTGTGTCGTGTGTGTGTGTGTGTGTGTGTGTGTGTGTATGTGGTGTGTGTGTGTGTGTGTGTGTGTGTGTGTGTGTGTGTGTGTGTGTGTGTGTGTGTGTGTGTGTGTGTGTGTGTTTTGGTGGAAGCGTGCTTCCACTGATCAATTGGTTCATGTTTCGTGTCGTGGTAGATTCGAGAACAACACGGCCCACTCATTCGGCTGGCTCGGTCTATGGATCTTTGAGGACATGTTGATAATGATGATGATGATGGTGATGGTGATGGTGATGATGATGAATGATGAATGATGATGACGATGATGATGACAGGTTCGAGAACAACACGGCCCACTCGTTCGGCTGGTTTGGGCTGTGGATCTTTGAGGACATGTTGATGATGATGATGATGATGATGTTGATGATGATGATGGTGATGGTGATGATGATGATGGTGATGATTATGATGACGATGATGACAGGTTCGAGAACAACACGGCCCACTCGTTCGGCTGGTTTTGCTGTGGATCTTTGAGGACATGTTGATGATGATGATGATGGTGATGATGATGATGATGATTATGATGACGATGATGACAGGTTCGAGAATAACACGGCCCACTCGTTCGGCTGGTTTGGGCTGTGGATCTTTGAGGACATGTTGATGATGATGATGACGATGATGATGATGATGGTGATGATGATGATGGTGATTATGATGATGATTATGATGACGATGACGACAGGTTCGAGAACAACACGGCCCACTCGTTCGGCTGGTTTGGGCTGTGGATCTTTGAGGACATGTTCCCGCACCAGGGAGGCAGCTGTGACTCCTCCTCCCCCACAGAGGTACTTCAGTCAGTTAGACTTATTTGATAATGATGATGGTCATGAGACTCATGATGATGATGATGATGATGATGGTGATGATTATGAACTTTTATGGCGCTTATTTTTTTGAATACCCCAAGCGCTTATAATCATAATACAAAAGAAGAATACAAATTTAGGAAAATGAAACAATTGATCACACATACACACACACGCGTGTGCGCGCACGCGCAATTCAAGAGGTAAAGCTTTGCGAGGTCGGAAGAGAAATATTATTTGCTGAAAACTGTTCTTCACTGAACATCCCAGTTCTAAAAGAACAGGACCCACAAGAGAGGGGGGAGGGGGGGGGGGGGGGGGTAGGGGTAGGGAGAGAGGAGGTTTATAAAACGGCATCACAAAGTGATTTAGAGCAAAGCGTTTGCCTGTCTGTGTATGCGACTTCTTTTTTGTGGAAGCTTCTGGAACCAAACTTTCCATACCAATCTCCATGGCGTTTTTGGTAGAATTGCATTGGAACCTCCTTTTAAAGACCTTGAAAAAATCTTCCAAAATACGGTCTTAGTGGGAGGGAGTTGTAATAGGGAGGTAATTGTAATACTTACAAAGAAGGGCAATGTCTCAGAGCAGTAGGTCTCAAGCAGTGATGTCCCCGACGCCCCGGTCATATGGCATTGACCTATTAAAATTGAAATTGTCCTATTGTGTTCTCCCCTGTCAGGACAAACGACGGATCAATTTTTTTTTTAAACTGGCACGCTTTGTGTTATTGGTTTCTGAGAGAGCTAGGACATTGATCCTATTGATTTATCTTGTCTCAGGACAATTTGTCCCGTCACTTTCCGACCCTCGGTACATCACTGCTTAAAGGGAGTCTTAATAGGGAGGGTCTTATAAGGGAGGTTCCACTGTATTTTCGATGTCTTGTGTGACGATCGATGTCGCCCGCTTTATCATATTTATTTGATTGACAGACTTCCAGAAGTGTGTGCTTTTTCTTAGTTCTCTGTCTTCGAAATTCTAACCACCTAGAACCGCGAAAAAGGCACGGAGAGAGTGACTGAGAGTGACTGAACGCAGCAGCGTTGCAGTTCAAGAATTTCATTCTTCAACTCCCCTTTTTTACACAGTGGCTACGGTTACTGACGAGGTTGTTGCAACACTCAGACCATGTTTAGGGATAGTAACTCTGCTAGTCGAATTTTTTTATCAACAAATTAATGCATTTTCTTTTTTCCGTATATCTAGCGCATCGAGAATGATGCTTTGTTTGTCTCACTTTGGCTCTGATCCACGCATTGCTAGATGATTGGTATCGTTATCAACTCTGGTGGAGGGGAGTTAATTAGAAAGAGAGTTTTCCCCCTTTGTTCAATTTTATTAACGCATCAAGGTTTCGTTGACATAAGGAATAGGGTTAGGGATAGGATTAGGAACATGTTAGGAGTCAATGTTGGTAGGTGGGTTTTTTCCAAACACTTGCGCACGGTGTGGCATTCTCAAAATGGATTTGTTCTCAACATGTCTGCGCATGTGCGAAGAGTTAGGGATAGGTTTAGGGTTAGGCTTAGCGTTAGGAATAGGGTCAGGGACAGATATTGGGTCAATTTAGTGTCGAATACACAAAAGATAAATTTTGATAGTACGTCATGATCGATTTCGCCCATGCGCAGACATGTTGAGAACAAAATCCATTTTGAGAATGCCACACCGGTAGGCCTAACCCTAACCCTACCCTAGCCAATAATGTTGTTATTGCCGTTTTGTTTCAGTTTGCTGGTGTTGTATAATTATGAAGTTGTATCACTCTGTCTCTGTCCTTCGCAGGTCTCCATCTTCAAAACCTTAACAGCATGGAACTGCGAAAAGGGCGCGGAGGCGGTGAACTCAGGAGCTTTGCAGTTCAAGGACTTCGTTCTGGTCAACAACGAAAAAGCCGGCTACGAGGGGAAGCTACTCGTCGACGTGCCCCAGTACGACGAAGTTAACGGCCCTATGGTGGATGGCGGGAAAATTGTGGCCCATCTGGAAAATAAGTGAGTGAAAGAAAGACAGAGATGGGGAAGGAGAGAATAATGAATGAATTGGATAGAGGGAGGGAGGGAGAGAGAGAATACGAATACGAACTTTTTTGTTGAGGGAAAATAGATAAGCTGAATCAGCTTTTTTACACTATGCCCTCAGCCAGAAAAAGAAGAAAGAGAGAGAGAGAGAGAGAGAGAGAGAGAGAGAGAGAGAGAGAGAGAGAGAGAGAGAGAGAGAGAGAGAGAGAGAGAGAGAGAGAGAGAGAGAGAAAGAGAGAGAGAGAGATGGTCGATGGTGGGAAAATAGTGGCTCATCTGGGGAACAAGTGAGTCATGTAGAGAGAGACTAACTGACTGACTGAATGAATGAATGAATGAATGAATGAAGGGGTGAAGAAAGGAAAGAAAGAATAAATCAGTGAATGGACAGAGAGAGACAAAGTGATAGAATGAAACAAGGAAGAAAGGAATGCAGAAAGAGAGAATGGCGGATGGAGAGACTGACTGATTGAATGAATAAACGAAGGGATGAAGAAAGAGAGAATGGTGGGAATACTGTGGCTCGCAGGGCATTGAGTGAATGAAAGAGTGAGAGAGGGGGGCGAAAAAGAGTGACAGAGATGGACACTGGACACTCGAAAACTTTATTGGACAAGGATATTTGTCCAGTGTCCAGTGTACAGTGTCCTGGAGAGAGAGCGAGACACATAGAATAAGAGAGGACGAAGAGAGAGAGAGAGAGAGAGAGAGAGAGAGAGAGAGAGAGAGAGAGAGAGAGAGAGAGAGAGAGAGAACGAAAGAGAGAGAGAGAGAGAGAGAGAGAGAGAGAGAGAGAGAGAGAGAGAGAGAGAGAGAACGAAAGAGAGAGAGAGACAGAGAGAGAGAGAGAACGAAAGAGAGAGAGAGAGAGAGAGAGAGAGAGAGAGAGAGAGAGAGAGAGAGAGAGAGAGAGAGAGAGAGAGGACGAAAGAGAGAGAGAGAAGAGAGAGAGAGAGAGAGAGAGAGAGAGAGAGAGAGAGAGAGAGAGAGAGAGAGAACGAAAGAGAGAGACAGAGACAGAGAGAGAGAGAACGAAAGAGAGAGAGAGAGAGAGAGAGAGAGAGAGAGAGAGAGAGAGAGAAACGAAAAAGAGAGAGAGAGAGAGAGAGAGAGAGAGAGAGAGAGAGAGAGAGAGAGAGAGAGAGAGAGAGAGAGAGAGAGAGAGAGAGAGAGAGAGAGACGAAAGAGAGAGAGAGAAAGAGAGAGCAATGATGATTATGAATATGATCGGATTATGATGATGATGATGATGATGATAACAACATCGACCACGACAAGCACAATGATGTTAATGGTGGCCACGACTACAGTGATGACGAAATTATTATATTAAATCATCCGGAGGAGACCATGAGAGTAAACCGCCATTGCGCGCCCGTCCTATATAATATTGATGATAACGACAACGATTAGCCTACGACAACAACACCAACGACACAGATCTGAGGAGGGAAGAAAAAAACCAAAAAGCTCAACATTTGTCAATGTTTCAGCCTATCACTGGCTTTTTACCGAGACTGTGTGCGCGGATCACCTAACGACAACGACAATGATAGTGATTATTTTTTGAAAAGTGTGACTTTGTTGAAATTAATAATAATACTAATGACAATGATAGTGATTAGGCGAAGACGGGGTCAAAAGCCCATGGGCGGGTAAGAAGCCATGCCAATTATCTCATGAAATGAAGCATTTTGCCCATGAGACGAGTGCTAATGTTTAGCATTCTTCTCATGGGCAAATTTGACTGAAATTTTCTTTATTTCATGAGATAATTGGCATGGGCTTCTTACCCAGCCCATGGGCTTTTTACCCCATCTTCCCCTATATATTTTGTTTTGTTATAAAACTTACTCATTTTAGACTGGATCAAGAAGGGAACCACCAATGCACCAAAGCCGGCATAGTGCTGCCCTACCAGAACGGGTTGATCATACGGAACGTGCAGTTCTACAATTTCGACGAATCGGGATGCGCCGCCTTCGAGTTCACGCGCATCACAGGCACGTGCAGCATCTTCTGTGGGGGTTTCACTTACATCACCAAGGGCCTCCAATGGGAAAATACCAACAATAAGGTTAGATGTGGTTGTGTGTGTGTGTGTGTGTGTGTGTGTGTGTGTACGTGTGTGCGTGTGCGTGCGTGCGTGCGTGTGTGTGTGTGTGCGCGCGTGCGTGTGTGTGTGTGCGCGCGTGTGTTGATAACTGTGTTTTATGTCAATTACGTGTGCTTTAGCAGCTTTATGTTATTTTACAAATTGTCTTTTCTGTTAGGTTACAACAATGTCTTATTTTGTCCTCATTTGTATGTGCATGCCGCAAAGAAAATTTCTTCACTTGTGTGGAGACAATAAAATCGTGGAATTGGAATTGTGGGTTTGAAAAGAAATTTTATGGGGGTGGGGGTGGGGGTGGGGGGGGGGTGGGGGGGGGGTTTGCCCTCACCCTGTACAGTATTTCAAGATGTAGGCTCTGACGACACGCTGTCCCACGCGTTATATTACCCCCCTTTGCGGCGTCTCCCTAACAGTATAATATCTAAAATCACTCTTGTGAACTAATAACGCAGAGAACAATCATCCTGGGTGGAGTTTCTCTAGACGACGGTTGCCGCGGGAATAGCTGTTACGCCAAAAGGGGTCTCAGAAACACTTTAGAAAGCGTTGGGCCAAAATATATTACAAGCTCTTGTCTGATTGGTAAAAAAAAGTATTATTGTAACCAAACTTTAATGGACCAATCAACAACAAGAAATGCATTCACCCCATGCAAGTCACGTGATAGTTCGCCAAGAGATACTTTGGGAGTAGCCACAAAACGTTTGCGGCAAACGTCGGCAAAAGAGGTGTTTCTTAGTACCGTGTATGACGATTTGCGCCCACGCTACGCAGACCTGTTTACTCTACTCTTTTCGTGTAGGATTCTACTCAATTTGGACCTCTACTACTCTTCAAGACTGAAAAGAATGCTCTTTAATTCTTGATTACTACTCATTTTCAGTGAATATTATTTGATGGTTTAATGAATACAACTACACATTTTGCACCCAAACTACTCATTTCGGCTATACAGACTACTCGAGACTTGTGTAAGGGGTAAACAGGTCTGGCTACGTCACGTTAGCACTTGTAAAACGGCCCTCTGGAGAAACTCTTCTAGGGAGAAACGCAAAGAACGGTGACTCTGGAGACCTCGGTTGATGCCATTATTCCGACACTGTGACACACAGGTGCACTTTGAATGGGAGTCGGAAGGGGTGCTGAAGGATGAGGATGGGACCTTGACCGGGAGTGGGGCTGGGTACAGCGTCATCCCCACCACCCCCACCCTCCCCCCTGCCCACTGCACAGGTATGTGTGGGTGTATGTGGGTGGGTGGGTGGAGGGTGGGTGAGTGAGTTTGTGTGGGTGGTGTGTGGAGGGTGGGTGAGTGAGTTTGTGTGTGTGTGTGTGTGTGTGGGTGGGTGTTTGTGTAGTGTGTGTTTGTATTGAGTAGGGGTTGGTGGGTGTAGTGTAGCGTGTGTGTGTGTGTGTGTGTGTGTAGTGTACGTCTGTGTCTGCGTACGTGCGTGTGTGTCTGCGTGTGTGTGTGCGTGTGTGTGTGTGCGTGTGTGTCTGAGTGTGTGTGTTTGTGTGTTTAGGTCTGTGCACAAATCTACAGGATGTCTAAACAAATGAACTTCTTTTTGTCAATTGCTCAAACAGTTTCCTGTCAATCGAGCGCAGATCCGTCATGCCGCCATTATGCGCCTAAATTAAAAAATAGTTAGGCCTAGCATGTCCGTCTTCTTCGGCTGGGGAGAAAATATGTGTGTTTCTTGAAAAAAAAAAAAAGCCAGGAGAATGGACCAGTAAGGCAGACAGATAGTAGATGACAGCAAGCAAAGGGAAAAGGCCGAGTCAAAGAGAGTGACAGATTAGAGGAAGTTACAAGCACAGAACTTTCAGAAGGTGAGGGAACTATTTGTAAGAAACAGCCGAAACAAAATATGTGAAAATCAAAAAAATTGTAACATACTGATTCTTAATATCTTTTTTTGAAATTTATCTCCATTTGTATTTTTTCTTTTGTTTATTGCAAAATGAACATTTTTGAATAATATTATAATAAAAATAATGCTGTCTGCGTTAGCCAACGTGGCTGAGATGTCCGTGAGCGGGGTGCCGGGCTCGGTCTGTGACGACACGGTCAAGTTCCACCGCTTCGCCTTCAACAACCCCGTCCCCACCTCCCTCATGTTCAAGGATGCCCTCTTCACCAACCAGGTCAGGGTCTTAGGTCAAGGTCAATGTTAGATTATTAAAGACCCACCACGTCACGCGTGAAAATCGGCGTTTTCACGTGGTTTCCCTCTTATAATCTCGTTAAGAAATGTTATTTTTGGTCAGGTGTGACTCCCCATACAAATCACCCCAAAATTCAAAAACGAAACGTCACTTTGAAGAGCAGCCTCGTTTTGAATTGGGGGAATTTGTATGTGGGTCACACCTGGCCAGAAAGTAATCAAGGTACTTTTCTGGGTCAGTGGGTCTTTAATTAAGGTGGGGGGTGGTAAGACCAAGGGTCCAGGTTGAAGTAAGTTCAAGGTTTCTGATCGGGGTCAGGGTTACTAAATAGGTCATGGTCCACTGAAGGAGTTTAACAGCCAGGGTCAAGGTCAGTATCGGGTCAAGGTCAAAAAGCAGAGTTCATGGTAAGGGTTGTTAACCCGGGTTGCATGATATTAGCTGTAACGGATCCTGATTGATGTTAGCCTCTGTGTCTGTGTGTGTGTGTGTGTGTGTGTGTGTGCCCACATATGCGTATGTGTGTGTGTGTGTGTGTGTGTGTGTGTGTGTGTGTGATTGTGTTTGGGGGTTTATGTTTTCGTTTGGTTCGATGATTCGCATTGTTGTTGTTTGCCTTACTCTGTTTTGTTAGTAGGCTTGCTTGTTTCGCAATGGAATTGAAGTGAAGTTTTGACTTTTTGGTTTTACAATTTTGTTTCTAATATGTATATGTATGTGTGTGTGTATGTATGTATATATGTGTGTATGCGTGTGTGTATACTGTATGTGTGCGTGTATGTGTGCGTGTGTGTCAAGTCAAAGTCAAGTCAAAATTGTATTTCCAGATGGAACATTGAATAAGCAAATAATGTACTTTTGTGTGTGTGTATGTATGTATGTGTGTGTGTATGTTTCACACATACACAGTACGGCACCTCAACGTCCCCATTCGCCGCCAAGCGCATCAGCCACAAGCCGGGCTGGATGTTCGTCATGGTGGACGGGGAGTGCTACGAGCTGGAGTTCGACAACGCGGGCCACATCTCCAACACCAGCTACGACGGAGCCTACTACCACTTTGACGTGAGTCCATCCCTAATAATGCTTATCAATTTGGTTTGGTGGGTTGAATGGTTGGTTGGTTGGTTGGTTGGATTTTGAGTGTGTGGGTTGGGTGGTTGGTTGGTTGGCTGGTTTGTTGCTTGGTTGATTAGTTCGTTGGTTACTTAGCTGGCTGGTTGGTTGTTTGGCTGGATGAATGGTTGGTTGGTTGGTCGGGTGGCTTGTTGGTTGGCTGGTTTGTGTGTTGGGTGGCTGGTTGGTTGTTTAGTTGGTTGGCTGATTGGTTGCATAGTTGGTTGGTCGGGTGGCTAGTTTGTTGGCTGGTTGGTTGGTCGGGTAGTTGGTTGGCTGATTGGTTGGTTGGCTGGTTGGTTGATATTTCAGGCTGGAGACACTGATTGATTGGTTGATATTTCAGGTTGGATACAGACACCGATTGATTGGTTGATATTTCAGGTTGGAGACACCGATTGATTGGTTGATATTTCAGGTTGAAGACACCGATTGATTGGTTGATATTTCAGGTTGGAGACACCGATTGATAGGTTGATATTTCAGGTTGAAGACACCGATTGATTGGTTGATATTTCAGGTTGGAGACACCGATTGATTGGTTGATATTTCAGGTTGAAGACACCAATTGATTGGTTGATATTTCAGGTTGGAGACACTAATTGATTCGTTGATATTTCAGGTTGGAGACACTAATTGATTCACCAATTGATTGGTTGATATTTCAGGTTGGAGACACCGTTTGGTTGATTGATATTTCAGGTTGGAGACACTAATTGATTCACCAATTGATTGGTTGATATTTCAGGTTGGAGACACCGATTGATTGGTTGATATTTCAGGTTGGAAACACCGATTGATTGGTTGATATTTCAGGTTCGAGACACCGATTGATTGGTTGATATTTCAGGTTCGAG
>CM065709.1:19694420-19696920 GCA_017654935.2 Phymorhynchus buccinoides | reverse complement strand
AATGTTTTTATTGAGGGTAAAACAGATAAGCTGGGTAGCTTTTTTACACTATTGCCCTCAAGCAAATAAACAATTAATGAAGAAAATGATTAACAGAAACGTAAAAACAACAACAAAACTGGCAACAATAGTGACAAAAATATACAAAGTAATATAATACAACAAGGCAAAAATGGCCACACAACAGCAATTCAAAATTAAAGACCCCCACCCCACCCCACAAAAAAAACACACCAAGAAACAACAACAAAAAACACCTCCCAGTCTCTACCCCCTCCCCCCCGCACTCACTCCCACAAGCACCCCCCACATACCCCACCCCCACAAACCTATGCACACATACATACATGCATACAAATTCTTATATTATGTACATGTACATGTATATCAGTTCACATAAAATCTTAAATGTTCTCTACACCTTGTAATATCATTTGAATGTATATATAAACATAATTAAACGTGTATTGTGAACATATGTATTGTAATTCGTAAGGTAAAATAAGACTAAACAGATTTATAATTGGTCCATCAAGTATTTATGATATGCCTTTCTGAAAGATGACAAGCTCGGTTTCTGTTTTATGTGGTTAGGCATATCGTTCCACAATTTTGCTCCTGAGTGGACTAATGAGGACATGAATAGATTTGTTCTAGGTCGAGGGGTACGAATAATCGACTTCCCACGAATGTTATATACTGGGAAATGTTTTTGCAGATAATATGGTGTTAATTTATTCATAATTTTAAACATAAACACAGCTTTGTTATGCTTACATTTGAGATGAAAAGGCAGAATATCTAATTTCTTATAGTCACATGAATCAAGGGAGGAGGATTTTAATAGAATAAGTTTAAGGGAACGTCTATAAATACTGTGAAGTGGTTTTAAACAATTTTCACTTGCTAAGTCCCAACATGTTGACACATAGTCCATGTCTGATTGAATATATGCATGAAAAAAGAGAGTCCGGGAATGCTGGTCTAGAAAGTGTTTAATTCGATTCAATTGAAATGTTTTTTGTGATAGTTTCTTGGACAGAAATGAAACATGCTTTGACCACGAGAGATTATTATCAATAGTAAGACCTAACAGCTTATAGAAATTTACTTCTTCCAATTCCTTATTTAATATATTTAACTTACATAAATTAGTCTTTATATTTTGGCGCTTTTGCCTAGTTGTAACCAACATAATTTTGGATTTCTGCGGATGAATAGCCATATGATTCAACTCCGTCCAAGAAACCAATTTATCAATATCTTGTTGTAAGGAAGCACATAAAACGTGCGAGAGAGAGAGAGAGAGAGAGAGAGAGAGAGAGAGAGAGAGAGAGAGAGAGAGAGAGAGAGAGAGAGAGAGTGCACAAACAAATCAACATTTATTCAAGAATGGCATAGCCTTCTAGTCTTGAATTATGTTACACTTAAACAACACACAACACACAGAGAACAAAGTGGTATGCCTCGATAGAAGTTGGGTTGAACAAAGACAGAAATAGTGAGGCAAGGAGAGAGGATAATAGTGAAGTAAGGGAAACTAGCTCTCTAACATTAACTCCCTTTACAATGTTATTTTCGGCACCAATTCGCCTAGCAAAGCATAAGCAACAGCCACATTGAGACAGACGCAGGTTCATTCTGGCCGCGGACCCCTACTTTAGATTAGATCCTGGGCGTTTTTCTGATCCTAAATTCCTAAACAGTCATTGTCATTTCTTGTCATTTATTTTCCCAGAGATGATGAGATTAGCGTCCAATTGGTCAGGGACCCTTATGGACGATGTTCCTGAAGACGAAGACTTCCCGTTGAGATGATGATGATTATGAAGAAAAGTCGGTGATGATGAGACAGGAGTTCATAGCGTAGCAGACGTCGTCGTGGATGATTCCTGGAACACGTTGCGTACCCTGAACCCGCGGATACGCTGTCGGCAGCGGGAACATTTCGGACGGAATCCGAGTCGTGAAGATACCTGGAGTCAGCATCGTCAAAGTTCAGGGCATAGATGCGAGCATCTGTGAGGCAGTAGGAGTCTTAGCATTGTGAGGCAGCCAAACGGTTGTCTCAGGTGCTCCTGTAGTCCGCTTGTCTGGTCAGTGCCGTTGGCGTTGGCGTCGATGGTGTTGTGTCCAGCAGTCTTCCCCTCCAAGGCTGTCTTCAGGGCCACCGGGCGACCTGCTCCGTACCGGGAGCTGGTGTCGTCGCAGGCTGTCAGGAGACATGCAGGCGGAGTCGGGTCGTCTCTGCAGACGGGCGTGGTCCTTCAAGAGGGGTCCTCGTCCAACAGTGAGTGGCGCTGCGCCGAAAGTCCTCCTCCCAGAGGATGAAGAGCTGCGGTCCCCACACCCCCTGGGCAATCAGCACAGCCAAAGCCCACTGCTGGGTGCCGGCGGATCATTGACGAAGTCAAATCAGCAGAGATGATCCAAGTCGCTGCATGTCGTCGTGTCGGTCTGCAAGTTCCTCAGCTCTTATCTGGTGATGGAGGAGATCCTG
>CM065709.1:19684420-19689420 GCA_017654935.2 Phymorhynchus buccinoides | reverse complement strand
TTTTCTTGGTTTTCACTTTTCTTTGTTTTCTTTTTCTTATGTGAAAGTTGTCGCTGATAAGCAGCTTTGCTGGTATGGGGTTAATTAACGGAGAGTTTCCTCCCCTTGTTCATTCCCACTTATTTTGATGTCATTCATCCTAGCCATTTTTAGTAGGGGACATAATAATTTTCGTGACGTTGTTTTACGTCGCTTTTACTTGTGGTATGCTCTATGCTACTGTGGAGTTCTTGCTTGCCTACCTTGTTTCTTCTTCTTCTTCTTCTTCTTCTTCGATCGCTCAGACAGTTTCCTGTCAATTGTGAGCGCAGATGCGTCATGCTGCCGTTATGCGCCTAAAACTAAGAAAGAGTTGGACCCGGCATTTCCAACTTCTGCTGAAGGAAATCTTTTTGAAAGTGGGTGGGGTGGTTTTTTTTTAAAAGGCAGGAGAATGGACCGGTAAGGCAGAAAGATAGTAGATGACAACATTGAACAAAGGGGGAATACTCTCTTTCTAACTAACTCCCCTCCACCAGGGTTGATTACAATACCAATAATCTAGCAATGTGTGGATCAGAGCCAAAGTGAGACAAGCATTGTACATGACAGTAAGCAAAGGAAAAAGGCAGAGTCAAAGAGAGTGACAGATTCAAAGGAAGTTACAAGCACAGAACTTGGGGGAACTATTTGATGCAAAAGATCCCTCAGTATCTCCACGGGTGGTGGTGGGGGGGACCTTCTTGTTTTACATTTGTTAATGAGTGGCTTAGCTGGCTGTTTTGACCGCCAGGTGGCATAACGCTCGAGTGGGGCTAATTCTCTCTATATTCTTAGTTGGGGATAAAGAGAGAGAGAGAGAGAGAGAGGGATAGGAGTCCTTCCCTCTCTGTCTCTCTCTCTTTATCCCCAACTAAGAATAGAGAGAGAGTTAGCCCCACTCGAGCGGTATGCCACCTGGCGGTCAGATTGGCGAGCTAGGTTGGCCATTGTGCGATTGTGTTTCTTTCCTTCTTGCACAGCCATCCACACCACCTCCCAAGGCACGGAGATCCGGAACAACCTCATGGCCCTCAACATCTGGTCCGGGGCCTACCTGGACCGGCGCGAGGAGGCCAACATCAACTACGACGCCTCCGTCGAGGCCATCGAGGCCACGGGCCTCGTCCTCAAAGGCAACGTCATCGCCGGCTGCGAGCGCGTGGGCTACCATGTCACCGGCCAGGACTGTTCAACCCCCACTTCCGATTTGTGGGTCGACAACGAGGCTCACTCATGTCTGACCGGGGCGGCCATTTTCCCGTCGGAAACTCCCGTCAGCGGGACGTGCGCGTTGTGGGGTGGGTTTTTCGTGTGGAAGAACGCGGACTACGGGCTGTACATCAACAACCAGCCGAGCGTGGAGGTGAAGGGGGTGGTGGGGGCGGAGAACGGGGTGGGGGTGATGACGTTCGTGGTGGGGCCGGGGTCCACGGGTCACGCCATGGAGGACAAGTACGTGACGGTGGAGGACAGCACATTCGTCGGCAGGTGAGTGGTCTTTTTTTTGTTGCTCCTGATTGTGTCTCATCCTGTATATATATATATATACATATATCACTGTGCTTGTTGTTGTCGTGATGAATGGGACAATACTCAATAGTTACAGAGCCGGGTATAGCAGAGGAGGGGGGGGGGGCGGTGTGTTCCTGGTTTCCACCCCCACCTCCACCCCCCTTTGCCCCAAGCACGTATCTTATGTAAAGGTGAACAGTGTTCAGCTCAGCCCTCTATCAATAATAATGACCATCATCTTCATTATCACCAATAGGATAATTATCATCATCATTCATGGTTGCTGTCATAGTCATCATTCCTTCATCATCATCATCGTCATCATCATTGTCATCATCGTCTTTTTCTTCATCATCATCACAGTGATTGTCTTTGTCATTGTCGTCGCCGTCATCATCATGAGTAGTATCATCATCATCATCTTCATTATTGCGGTTAACATAGTCAGTATAATTATCATCATCAGCAGCAGCATCGTTGTCGTTCTCGTTGCCATCGTCATCACCTTCATCATCATTGTCATCATCACAATTATCATCATCACCACCTTCATCATCATAATTATCGTCATCATCACCTTCATCATCATCATCATCATCATCATCATCATCAACGCTATCATCCTCATCATCATCACCTTCATCATCATCATCACCATCATCATCATCATCAACAACTTCATCATCAACACTATCATCATCATCATCACCATCACCATCATCATCATCATCACCATCATCATCATCATCATCATCACCGTCGTCATCATCATCATCATCATCATCACCTCCATCATCATCATCACCATCACCATCACCATCATCACCACCATCATCATCATCATCATGACCGTCATCATCATCATCATCATCATCATCGTCATTATCATCATCATCATCATCATCATCATCATCATCATCATCATCATCACCATCATCATCATCACCATCATCATCGCCTTCATCATCATCATCATCATCATCACCATCACCATCATCATCACCTCCATCATCATCACCTTCACCATCACCATCATCATCATCATCATCATCATGGTATGTGGTGACAGGACCAGCAGTCACAACTGTTCTCTGGACGCCCTGGACAGCAGTGATGACAACGTTCAACTCAGCCCTCAGTCAATGATAATTACCATCATCGCCTTCATCATCTATCATCATCTATCATCATCATCACCATCGCCATCATCATCACCTTCATCATCATCTTCATCATCACCATCAACTTCATCATCATCATCTCCTTTATTATCACCATCATCATCACCTTCGTCATCATTCTCATCACCTTCATCATCATCACCATCATCATCATCATCATCATCATCATCATCATCATCATTATCACCTTCACCATCATCACCTTCATCGTCATCTTCATCATCACCATCACCTTCATCATCATCATCTCCTTTATTATCACCATCATCATCACCTTCGTCATCATTCTCATCACCTTCATCATCATCACCTTCATCATCATCACCTTCATCATCATCATCACCTTCACCATCATCATCATCTTCATCATCACATCACCATCACCATCATCATCACCTCCATCATCATCACCTTCACCATCACCATCATCCTTGTCATCATCATGGTATGTGGCGACAGGACCAGCAGTCACGACTGTTCACTGGACGCACTGGACAGCA
Organism: Phymorhynchus buccinoides; assembly: GCA_017654935.2. Lineage (NCBI taxonomy): Eukaryota > Metazoa > Mollusca > Gastropoda > Neogastropoda > Raphitomidae > Phymorhynchus > Phymorhynchus buccinoides. The sequence continues at coordinate 19,686,206 of CM065709.1, read as the reverse complement.
GTGATGACAACGTCCAGCTCAGCCCTCAGTCACGGACCTGGCGTCACGGCAGCTGCGGTATGACCGCCATCGCCTTCCCCAACTTCGTCAGCGGCAGCAACGGGACCCCCAAGAAACCCTGGAAAGGGTCCATGAGCTATCAGGCCATCAAAGGGATTATGACCGTTAGGAGTAAGTCGGTTTTCTCTATCTGTCTGTTTATCAGTAACTAGAGCGCTAAGACGCTAGACCACCAGCCGCGTGTCAGCATTGTTGGGTCCAGTGAACTTGACCTTTGACCTATGACCTCGATTTTCGAACTTGATCTAAATATCCTTAGTACCTATCCGCATGCAAAATGTGAGCATCCTAGGTCCCTCCGTTCATTGTTATGGTACCAGAAGCTCGGCAGCATTTTCGGCGCCAGTGACCTTGACCTATGACCTTCATTTTTTAGCTTGGCCTAGATGTTTTTAGTACCTATCCGCATGCCAAATGTGAGCGTCCTAGGTCCCTCCGTTATTGTGCCAGGTGTTCAGCAGCCTTTTCGGCTCCAGTGACCTTGACCTTTGACCTATGACCTTCGTTTTCGGACTTGGCCTAAATAGTCGTAGTACCTATCCGCACGCAATGTTTGAGCGTCCTAGATCCCTTCTTTCAAACCTTATCGTGTTAACATAGTCACGTAATCAGATAGATACATAGTCGGCTTCAGAATCCACTGAAAACATTACCAGCTTCGCTCTCTTCTTTCGCGGCTGGTAATTATGAGAACGGGACACCCCAAAAAAATGGAAAAGGATCTAAAGCCTATCAGGCCATCAAAGGGACTATGACCGTTAGTACTTGAGAATATAAATGACCACTGGGACCAGTTAAGGCACAACAAACACTCAATTCGAGGCTGGTAGATTGAGGTCCACACTGAAGACGGGCTTATGGCCAGAAACGTTTGTCTTGTTTCCAATAAAAGGGACCTCAATATACTAGCCTCGAATTGAGTGTTTTTTGTGCCTATGACCGTTAGGTTTTCTGTATCGGTCTGTATATCTATAATTATGATTGAGAGTTTGTCTGTCTGTGTGTCTGTTGCCTTGCCAAAGTTTGTCAAAGTGGAAGAATCAGAGGTTCTTAGGAAACTGGAGAGAGTTCATCATTATCTGCTCAGGCCATTAATTTAAAGGAATGATGGCTGTTAAGTGTAAGTTCGATGTTTATCTGTGCGTTCACCTCTGCAATATGATGTACGTAATCATTACGCGCGTGTGCATACACACACACATACACACACGCTCACTCTTGCACACTCACTCGCACATACACGCACATGCACGCACACACACACACTCACTCACTCACTCAGGCTCACTTCATGCGCGCACGCACACACACACATCCACACACACATCCACACACACACACACGCGTGCAGTTACACACACGCACACACAGACACACACACGCACACACAGACACACACACGCGCGCACGCACTCGCGCACGCGCACGCACACACACACACACGCGCGCACGCACACACACACACACTCACTCGCACAAGCAAAGTAGCATACACACACACTCACTCGCACAAGCAAAGTCACACACACACACACACACACACACACACACACACACACACACACACACACACACACTTCTCCATTTAAAGAGCAATACTCTGGTGTCCTTGCACAGACGTCACTTTCGAGCATTTCACGTCGGACGGGGCGGGGTCTCGTGACGTCACCATCTCCACCAACCCGGGCAATGATGACATGCAGCATGACGTGCACGTGACGCAGCT
>CM065709.1:19646920-19681920 GCA_017654935.2 Phymorhynchus buccinoides | reverse complement strand
TCCCAACACATTCAAGAAATCAAGAAAACCAAAGACATAAAATCACAATACATTCTGGGACTCTCTTCTGAGGCATATAAGACCGTAAGGCGAGAGCCTGTGGCTTTGTCTGGAGATGCACTGGCCTCGCCTGTCCTTGGTGGGGGCTGTTGGATGCGTGCTGGTTTCTGAGTGGGGTGTCTTTTGCCGGTGTGCTCTGCAGTCATGAAAAACGGGCTGGTACACCCATGGGGACATTTCGCAAGGACTCCTCTGTATCGTATCCGATGGTCACCAAGCCGGGAGTAGCTATGTGCCCCTGTATACTTAATTAATGGAATGTCCCGTGTGTGTGTGTGCCTGCTCCCCAGTAACACAACACGGGACTTCCAGGGCTGGAGCAGGGCCGCTCTCGTGTTGATAGGGCAGGCGTGGCTGGTGCATCTTCCGAGTCCCATCAGCACCTTCGGGTGTTTCCTTTTAAAGAACCCACCACGTCACGTGTCAAAATCTTGGTTTTGCACGTGTTTTCCCTCTTATAGCTGGTAAGAAATCTTAACAAATCTTCCAAGCATAAGAGGGAATGTGACGCGTGAACGTGACGTGGGGGATCTTTAATTTTAGTTCAATGCAAAAAATAAATTCGTCCAAAGATCCTCATAATAATTTTTGTCCGCCAGGCATCTACAACACGGGCAACTGCACCTGGGTCCCCGACTGGAACGCGTTCCACTGCGACGACAGCGTGCGCTACGCCATGCTCAGCATCGAGAGCATGGACCACGACACGGAAACTCGGCGCCTTTCCCCTATCGCCGTGTTCTCCGGGGGCTACGTGGACCTGCTGAACGGGCCTCAGGACCACGGCTGGTGCTCCGGCTACACCTGTAGGAAGAGGCTGTCCACCTTCCCGGCCATCGTACCTCTGGGTCAGTGTGGACATTGCTCTGATTTAACACCCATGTCATTAAAACGCATTTAATTCGGGTCTGTTGTACAATGACTTTTTTCTTCTTAGGCTGTGTACACACATAAGTGGATAGGGGAAGACGGGGTAAAAAGCGCATGGGCGGGTAAGAAGCCCACCCCAATTATCTCATGAAATGAAGCAAATTTCAGTCTCATTTTGCCCATGAGACGAGCGTTAATGTCTAGCATTCGTCTCATGGGCAAATTTGACTGAAATTTTCTTTATTTCATGAGATAATTGGGGTGGGCTTCTTACCCGCCCATGCGCTTTTTACCCCGTCTTCCCCTATTCCATGCGGAAACCTGTGCGCAATCCATAGATAAGTGAAGCAAAGCAGGGAAAAGATTTGCGCACTTGTCCGAATTTCACCACTATGCTTAAACTTTTATCCTTCTTTCTTTTGCTTATTTAGGGTTTTCCGTACGGAACTTACGCGTCTAATGTGAACCCAGCCTAAATGTTAGGAGACTATGTATGGGGATAGGCATAGTGGTGTTACGCATGCCAAAAAGGAATCCCCAGCATTGCAAAAACAAAACTTTTATATTCCTGGGTAAGTTTCAAGCGCCTAGAGCTTAAAGGTATGCGCTATATACATCTTTTTAATAAATACATAAATTGTAAACTTTAAGCTAAAAAATCATGGCTGGCGTTCAAAGGGTTAAGTTTATTTGTGTTGTCATCATCACCGTCTTCATTTTTTTCTCTTCTCCTCCTCTCCTCCTCCTCTTTCGCGTTCACTTCCACCTGTTCTTTCCTTTCTTCCTTCTTTTTCTTCTCTTTCTATCTTCCTTATCATTTTACTCCTCTTCCTCCTTTTCTTCATTATCGTCTTCATCTTTCTCTATCTATTCTAACCATACTGACCAACACTCCAAACTATAGCATAAAACATCATCAGTTGGAAGCCAAATGCCACAGCATATGTAAACGAAAGTAGCAAAGGACCGCTTCTCCGCTTACCCGGAAGCCCGGTTACTCCCCTTAGCTTCCGGTCACGCGGGCCATTTGACCTGCCAAGTCGCTTTTATCATGTTACTCCTCTTCCTCCTTTCCTTCCTTGTCTTCTTCATCTTCCTCTTTCTCCTCCTCCTCATCGTCACCGTTGCTGACCGGGCTAACAGGGATCTCAGGATCATGTTGGTGTGTATTTTTCCACGCTCGGCTCTTGCTGCTTAACATAGGGCTTATGTGTGTGTGTGTGTGTGTGTGTGTGTGTGTGTGTGTGTGTGTGTGTGTGTGTGTGTGTGTGCATGCGTGTGTGTGCGTACGAGCGTGTGTGAGTGTTTGTGCACGCGTCTGCGAATGTGGCCCTGTTTCACTTTTCTTTGCATTCATGTCTTCATGCGTTTCCTATTTCATCAGATCGGTGGGTGGAACCCTACATGAACAGCACAGTCCTAAAAACACGCCCATTTCTTACTGCTGAACATAATGTGTGTATGTGTATCCCTGGGAATGCATTCATTTCCCATGTGTTCATGCGTGTGTACGGGTAAATGCATGGGCTTATGATTCCTATTTCATCAGATCGTTCTGTGGAACTGTACATGAGTAGCACGGTCTCACAGCACGCTTGTGTCTTGCTGCTGTCAGGCCTCTATGTGAGTGTTTGTGCATGTGCGTGTGTTGTGTGTGCCATTATCTTTGCAAGCGCTTTTTTCTATTTCATCAGATCGGTGGGTGGAACTCTACATGTGGAGCACGGTCCCCAAAACATACCAATTTCTTGCTGCTAAATATAATAATATGTGTATGTGTCTACTGTGTTTGTATCCGCGCGCACGCATTCATTTTCCACACGTGTGTATACGGCTTATATGCATGGGTATTATTTTGCTACGTCATCAGATCGCTGGGTGGAGCTGTACATGAGCAGCACGGTCCCACAGCACGTGCGGTTCTTGCTGCTGAACGTGGGACCCACGGACTGTGTGGGACTGTCCATCTGGAAGGCCCAGCCCCACAGACTGGATGTCTACGTGGATGGCAACTACGTCATGCCTACCAACGGTTACATGACTAATGGAAGGTATGCGAGAGAGAGAGAGAGAGAGAGAGAGAGAGAGAGGGGGGGAGAGAGAGAGAGAGAGGGGGGGGGAGAGAGAGAGAGAGAGGGGGGGAGAGAGAGATCAGCCCCACAGACTGGATGTCTACGTGGATGGGAACTACGTCATGCCTACCAACGGTTATATGACTAATGGAAGGTATGGGGGAGAGAGAGAGAGAGAGAGCGAGAGAGAGAGAGAGAGAGAGAGAGAGAGAGAGGGGGGGGAGAGGGAGAGAGATCAGCCCCACAGACTGGATGTCTACGTGGATGGGAACTACGTCATGCTTACCAACGGTTATATGACTAATGGAAGGTATGAGAGAGAGAGAGAGAGAGAGAGAGAGAGAGAGAGAGAGAGAGAGAGAGAGAGATTTTTTGTTAAACATATTCCATACTTGACCTTTAGCCTCTGTGTGCATATATATGTGTGTGTATCTATGTCTATGCAACAATGTCAGGTTCTTCGTACACCCAGAAGACTGCAGAGACTGATACATGCCATTCTTGTCCAACAAAACCATGGGGGAGAACAACCTGAGATTTGACTACAAACGCCATGTTCATTTGTCAATTACTAACTTTTCCCCCATACCTCTTTCTTTATCTTGTGTCTGTAAAATTTCAGGTTCCTCATACACCCAGAAAATTAGAGACCAATAATAATTTTTATTTATTTATATGCACTTCTTATCCTAAAAAAAAACTAGGTCCAGAAACTACATGACATTCGATGTCAAAAACCTTAATCCGTGTGTTTGGTGTTTTGTTTTTTGTAATTTTCAATATAATACCTTCAGCCTACGTCTGTGAAATTTCAGATTCTTTGTACACCCAACACATGCTCTACTTGTCCAACAAAACCATGGGAGAGAACTACTTGAATTTCTCGTCATAGTTAGGACTATTTTGTTGTTAACATTTCTCTGTATTCACATTGCACCCACTAGTCTATTTCTATTAACTTCCAGGTTCTCCGTACACCTAGAAGACTACAGAGACCAGTACATACCCTCCTTGTCCAACAAAACCACCGGGGGAACAACCTGAGTTTTTTGTACTAAAAACGCCATGCTCATTTGCAGGGCACACAAAATTCTAAAGGACCCTCTAAAAGAATGTGCAGGGGGTCCCAGGGATGCACTAGCCAAATTCGTTTTAGCATTCGCAATGCCACTGGGACCCTCTATCCGGCCTCTAGGACCCTCTATGCTGTAAGTGAAGGAGTCCCTGGGACCCCTTGCTTTGCGGGACGATTGGGAGGCCTGATTTGTCATTTGCTAACTTTTTCCCCATACTTCTTCCTTTATCTTGTGTCTGTGAAATTCCAGGTTCTTCGTTCATCCAGAATACTACAGGGACCAGTACATGCCCTTCTTGTCCAACAAAACCATGGGGGAGACCTACCTGAGGTTTTACTGAGAACGCCATGCTTGTGTGTTCAGTTAGCATACTTTTTCTTTATCTTGTGTCTGTGAAATGCCAGGTTCTTTGTACACCCAGAGGACTACAGAGACAAGTACATGCCCCTCTTGTCCAACAAAACCATGGGGGAGACCTACCTGAGGTTTTACTGAGAACGCCATGCTTGTGTGTTCAGTTAGCATACTTTTTCTTTATCTTGTGTCTGTGAAATGCCAGGTTCTTTGTACACCCAGAGGACTACAGAGACAAGTACATGCCCCTCTTGTCCAACAAAACCATGGGGGAGACCTACCTGAGGTTTTACTGAGAACGCCATGCTTGTGTGTTCAGTTAGCATACTTTTTCTTTATCTTGTGTCTGTGAAATGCCAGGTTCTTTGTACACCCAGAGGACTACAGAGACAAGTACATGCCCCTCTTGTCCAACAAAACCATGGGGGAGACCTACCTGAGGTTTTACTGAGAACGCCATGCTTGTGTGTTCAGTTAGCATACTTTTTCTTTATCTTGTGTCTGTGAAATTCCAGATTCTTCGTACACCCAGAATACTACCGGGACCAGTACATGCCTTTGTTCAACAAAACCATAAGAGAGAACTACCTGAGATGTTACTAAAAACGCCATGCTTGTATGTACAGTTAGCATACTTTTTCTTTATCTTGTGTCTGTGAAATTCCAGGTTCTTTAAACATCCAGAAGACTACAGAGACCAGTACATGCCTTTGTTCAACAAAACCATGGGAGAGAACTACTTGAAATTCTCGTCATAGTGTTGTTAACATTTCTTTGTATTCACAGTGCACCCACTATTTCTATTAAATTCCAGGTTCTTCGTACACCCAGAGGACTACAGAGACCAGTACATGCCTTTCTTGTCCAACAAAACCATGGGGGAGAACTACTTGAGGTTCTACGAGAACACGCTCTTCTGGGTGCAGTGCGGTACCGGCGTCATGGAGTTCCGCACGGCCGAGGTCCTCATCGTCAGTTTCGGCCTCCCCGCTATGACCAACGAGGAGTTCTACGGAGAGCAGATCGTCAATCATCTGGCGCAGTTCTTGAACATCCCTGTAGAAAAGGTATTATAGAATTGTTCAGAAATAGACTTCATTCGCTCCTTCCTTCTGTTGACCATTCCTGTAGAGAAGGTGGGGGGTCACGTTTACATTTGTATGTTTAAGGGGTACAGTTTCACAACAGAAAAAAAGCTTATAGAAATGAAAATGTTTGCTGAGAAGGTACATACTTGTTAAAAAAAAAGACTCATCCACCCCTTCAATGATTCATAGTTATTAATATTCCTTACTTCTTTGTTCATTCGTTCAAATGAAGAGTTCTGTGGAGAGCAGTTTGTCAACCATCTGGCGCAGTTGTTGTCTATGCCTGTTGAAGAGGTATAATAGAATGTGTTCAGAAATAGAATTAACCTTTTGAGTTCTAGATAAGTTTATTTATCTAGATGAATTCATTTATTTTCTTTGCGTGTGGCCTTTTCTTAATTCGTTTGTGCATTTTGGTCCTAGTATTTATTCTTTCGCTTTATTATTTATTTGTGTTTGTGTGGAGTTCTTTTGTTTGCTTGGTTATTCTTTTTTTTATCTGTCTGGGTGGGTGTTTTGGGGTGGTTTTTTTTTTTTTTTTAGGGGGGGGCTTCTATATTCGTTTATTTGTCTGTTTCCATCTATTGATAGATTGACTGATTAATTCATTCAAACATTTGTTTGTTCCAGCTGTTATTGAGGTTTTAAGCAAGCAAGCGCGCGTGTGTGTGTGTGTGTGTGTGCATGTGTGCCAAAATGCATAGTTCATTTTTTCAAGTTTAATCAATATGCATGGTTGTCATCAATGACGTCACACTTTCAGGTGCGCGTGGTTGACGTCATCCGAGAGACGTCGTCATCATCAGGACGTCGCAAGCGTCAGACGGGTACCACCTATTTCTACGTTGAAGTGGGCGACACCGCGGATGACCAGTCCTCTTCTGTCGATCTGGGTCAGTTGAGTTTTGGCAAACGGTATGACAATTCCATGGGTGCAACTGTTCCTGGTGTACAAGGATTTCCTGTTGTTAATGTTGGAAAATAATAAGCACAGTACAGGCTTGTTTACATCTCGCCAACAACAAAGAAGAAAATATTAGAAAAGAAAGAAACCAAAATCAGTTCAATACATGAATGACAAATACATGTGAATACCAATTATCCACACACACACACACACACACATACACACACGCACTCACACGCACACGCACACACACACACACACACATATATATATATATATATCAGCACATTAGTAAATCAGCACATTATTTTCTTTTCAGAACACAGAATAAATTGTAAAGTTAAAATTAAAGTTATTCAGTTTCTTTCTTAGGCTCACAAACTTAAATATTGGACACAAAACAAAGTTTTTTTCAAGCAAACTATATATATATAAGAGGAAAGTTTAATGGTGTGGTTGTTTTTTCTTCTTCAATTCTTGTAGAGAGAAAGAGAGAGAGGGGGAGAGAGAGAGAGAGAGAGAGAGAGAGAGAGAGACATTGCCAAGAATGATGAGAGCTGTGGTATTAGAGGCTTTGACGATGCTTTTGTTTTTCCTTTTCATATTTGTATTCCTTTCTATATAGAGTAACGGCGGCAAACAAAATTGTGACGCAAGAACAACTCTATATGCTGTAGAGACTTGAGTCAGGAAGAGAGAGAGAGAGAGAGAGAGAGAGAGAGAGAGAGAGAGAGAGAGAGAGAGACTTTGAGAGAGAGAGAGAGAGAGAGATTACAAGCGAATACCAGAGCAGCGCTCTATTATTAAGCTTTGGCGGTGATGATTAAATTTTCGGTAAAGGTCAAGATGTGCCACTCCCCCTTCCCCCCCCCCCCCTTCATTTCTCGGTTAATTCCATTTTTCCGTTTTTGCCTTTCTTACCAAACATGAAGCTGTATTTTATGAACATTTTGAGCTAATTATCTTTGTTCAATAATTAATTGCAGTCATGATAAAGGCCATATTTTCTAATAGGAAAATGTAGTGCAGTATACCGCGGCATTTGTCACAGTCGTGGTTCATTGCGTTTTTCCGTCTTATAGGGTTAGGGTTATTATTCCAAAAAGATAATTATCTGAAAAGATTCATAAAATACAGCTTTATGTTTGGTAAGAAAGGCAAAAACGGAAAAATGGAATTAACCGAGAAATGCAGGGGGGGGGGGGGGGGGGGGGGGGGGGGGGGGGGGGGGCACATCTTTACCTTTCCCTTTTGGCACATCTTTACCTTTACCAAATTTTGTTTTCCCTTTTTTTTCCCATTCAAAATTCCTTTCTATACAGTGACGGCGGCGGACCAGATCGTGACGCAAGTGCAGCTGTACGGCATGGATGACGTCATCAACGCCACGGTGCTGTACACGTCCATCCTGGAGCCCTCTGCCGGCCCCGAGGCCGGTTACTCCCCTTTGAAGAAAGTGGGCAGCCTGGTGATGACCTCGCACCCCGCGGCCGGGAAAGAGGGCCAGGCTTTCACCGTGCAGCCCCAGCTGCAAGTGCTGGACTCCAATGTGAGGAGGAGACATTTTGACTTTTATAATATGGGGCTCAAATTTGATAATATACCAATCTATACTGGTCTCCGGCTTCTGTTTTCAGTAGCTTCATATCTATTCATTGTACACTAAGACAACAATGAAGAAAATGGCAAAACTTAGGCTACTCAATAACTTTCCTTCCTGTTGCACGTGCCTGAACCAGTTTTGCAGACATTGCAGTACAGCAACAGCGTTTTCAGGTACGCTTAAAATGTGGCAAATTCATGAGAATTTCACGAAAGTTTGGTCTCTTTTCGCTGAAGAATCAGGGCTGATGCAGGTTTCTTGCCTATTGCACGTGCAAGCCATGACTGTAGTGAATACGAATGTGTATTTAAGGGCGGCAACCAGAGCTCTCAATAAGCATGCCTCCAAGACAGAAGAGAGAAGATCGTTCTTCCAGCCCTTAAATTTTGGAGACCAGTATATTATAACCATACTGACCAACACTCAAAACAATAGCAGTACCAGAGAGTGAGATTATCGTCCAATTGATCATAGATCCTTATGGACGTTCTCCATAATAGCAGTACGCTTATCAATGAGGCTTTATACTACTCCTTGCCGACACGAAAGGGCGATAATTGTAGGCCCGAAGTGCCGATGGCCCCTGGTGATGAGTCAGGAGCAGATACTTTTCTGTGGCTATATACTACTAGTTCCTGACAGGCAAGGGCCATAATCTTAAGTAGGTGGCGTTCGCATCTCAGGGCACGAGACAGGGGCAGAGAATGTTCGGTATAAAGCCTCATTGGAAAACCATCAGTGTAAAAGCACTTAGTTACAAAAGGGAAGCCACCCTGTGCCGGTAGTATTACCTCCCTTATCTACTACCGGTCACATGGCTCCATTGACCTTTTTCCACGCTTGGAAATACATGGGAAACCATTTATAATATACCAGTTAACTGGAATAAGAAAAGCCAGTTAACTAGTTTTTAACTGGTTAATCCTACTTCCAACTTGTCCCATCTTTCCCACAGCCATTCAAGCCGATCATCTGGGCGGCCAAGGAAATGATTACTGTGTACTGATATATATGCTACATGACCGAAGTCCCCAGTTATTGCACACAACAGAACCATCAAAAGGCAAAAGGTTGTCTACTGCAAGAAGAAGAAGCAATTTCCGCTTCCGGCAAGAGAAAAGTCAGTTAGCTGTTAACTGGAACAAGAAATGTCATTTAACAGTTAAGTGGCATTTTATCTCTGGTCTGTCTGTCTGTCTGTCTGTCTGTCTGTCTGTCTGTCTGTCTGTCTGTCTCTCTCTCTCTCTCTCTCTCTCTCTCTCTCTCTCTCTCTCTCTCTCTCTCTCTCTCTCTCTCTCTCTCTCTCTCTCTCTTGCTCTCTCTCTTCGTTTTGGCAAGTATGTTGTGTGCATGCGAGCATCTGTCTTGTGTGTGCTTATGTGTGTTGTGTGTATGCATGCTTGCCTATAGTATGTTTGTGTAGGCATCTAGGTCCATATGTTATATTATTCCATATTATTACATGGGTTCCACACACACACACCCCAACAACAACAACAAATTATAAATTAAAGAAAAGAAAAAGGAGAAGAAATGTAATTACACGCCATGGGTTTAGCTTATTCTCCCAGGAGAGTTCTCCGTTATGTTTTTAACATTCAAATCCTTACACTTCTGGGAACAGACCCCCCAACACACCCACCCATCCCCCACCCAACCACGTGGACCCCCCCTCCCCTTACATCATGTTGTGCATTGTCACAGTCTACACCCTCCTTCCCTTTCTCCACCCACCCACCCTCTCTCTCTCTCTCTCTCTCTCTCTCTCTCTCTCTCTCTCTCTCTCTCTCTCTCTCTCTCTCTCTCTCTCTCTCTCTCTCTCTCTCTCATAAAGAACAAATTGTAAGAATAGGCTTTGCCTGAAATATCTACGCTTGCAAAAAAAAGTGTTCAGCATTCAGTGTTCTCTCTCTCGCTCTCTCCCTCTCGCTCTCTCCCTCTCGCTCTCCAGGGAGACGTGGTGGACTATCTCGGGGCCTACGACTCGCCCTGGCAAGTGGAGGTCAGCATCAGCTCGGGGGGTCAAGGCCTCGGCGTGTTGCTAGGCAACACCACCGTGACCTTCGTCAACGGAACGGCCGATTTCTCGGAGCTGGGCATCGACCGCAAAGGAGACTACGTGCTGGACTTCAACATCACTCAACCTGCCGAGGCCTCAAACTACTCGCTGCAGACCAACGTGATTACAGTGAGTCAATGATAATAAGCTGATTTGGCGAAAGTGTTTTCAAATAACTTTGATTCCCTCGAGGGGATACTGGAGGGTGGTTCATTCGTACAAGTAGTTCCCTCACCTTCTGGAAGTTCTGTCTGTTCTTGTAACTTCCTCTAGTCTGTCATGTCACTGTCTTTGACTCTGCCTTTTCACTTTGCTTAACTGTCTTCTATTAACTTTCTGCCTTGCTCTGTTCATTCTCCTGCCTTTAAAAAACAAAAGCAAAAAACCCACTCTTACAAAGATTTTCTTCAGCCGTAGTCGGACATGCTTGGCCTAACTATTCCTTACTTAGGCGCATAACGGCAGCATGACGCATCTGCGCTCATAGGACGAGAAGCTGGGCGATCGACGAAGAAGAATGAGCTGGTTAATGTGGGGAAAGTATTTTCAAATAACTTCATAGTCTAGCTAGTTTGATTTCAGTGGCCCTAAATCTCTGATTGTTTCATAATCCTAAAGGTGGGGGAGCCTGGAGGATCTTTTAAAAAAAAAGTGAAACCTGTTGTGGCTTTAAATCTATGCTGCAGAGCAATGTTGCCTCAGCTGATTGCTATCATAATACTGTAACAATTTTGCTTAGATCATTCTTCTTCGATCACTCAGACAGTTTCCTGTCAATTATGAGCGCAGATGCGTCATGCTGCCGTTATGCGCCTAACTAAGAAATAGTTAGGCCCAGCAAGTCCAACTTCGGTTGCAGGAAAGATTAAAAAAAAGGGCAGGAGAATGGACCGGTTTGGCAGAAAGATAGTAGATGACAGTAAGCAAAGAGAAAAGGCAGAGTCAAAGAGAGTTGACTGATGAGAGGAAGTTACAAGCACAGAACTTCCAGAAGGTGGAGGAACTATTTATGCAAAAGACCCCCTGCGCGTGGTGTATTTTTGCTTAGATTAATTTTAATGTCCTAAAATCTCCAAAGCCAGACTAAAATGGTTTGCAGAAACAAGAAATCAGCCAAAGCTTCAAAAAGTCTTCTCACTTAAATTGCTCTCTCTCTCTCTCTCTCTCTCTCTCTCTCTCTCTCTCTCTCCTTTTTATGTTTTATGTTTATTTACGTCAGGTTTAATGCATTGTAATGGGCTAAGGCATCTATGTAATTAAACCGTCAATCAATATCTCTCTCTCTCTCTCTCTCTCTCTCTCTCTCTCTCTCTCTCTCTCTCTCCCCGAGGCTGGGTGGGGAAAAAAGCATGTAATTTGCCTATCTCATGTTCCCTGGTTAAATAAAATTTCGTTTTCGTTTTCGTTTTCGTTTCTCTCTTTAACACACCCACACGCCCGGATGGAAGTTCAGTTTAACGTCGCGTATCGGCTTTCGCCATGTACGACGGGCTGAACAAACCAAACCAGGGTATAAACAAAAATTTATGTTCTTGAATCACTGTCTTAGCCAAAAGGCCGAGAAGCGATCAGAATTTGAACATTACCCACACGCCCCACAATTCTTTCTCTTTTATACTATACTTTGCACTAACGATTTGCTCTATCTCCAGGTGGAAGGCAAAGGGGTGCGGGCAGAGGGCGAACTGCTGTCCACCAGTCGAATCGTCAACACTCCCCTGCAGCTCTCCTTCAAACTGGTCGACACCGACACCGGAGAAAACATCACCGACATCCAATGGAGAGTGAGTATGGGCTCCCCCCCCCCCCCCGTCCCCCCGTCTCCTCCCCCCATCTTCCCTTAAAGGGAAAACAACCGATCCCAGGGATCGGGTCGTTCTCGCCAGAAAAGCTCTGCCTCGCGGTGGCCCGCACAACAGGGAACAAAGAAGGGCGAACCGTCTCTCGCCAGCTGTGATTCAAATGCGGCGCGCACGCGCTCAGCGCCTCCCCTCTTTTATAGTCCGGCTGTGCCTTTAACCAGATCCTTATACTGACACTCCTACCTCCCCTCATCCCCTTTAATGCCAAAAAAAAATCCAAAAAGGATCTCCCCCGAAGACGGAGTGTGGCTGCACACGTGGCGGGGTAATCAACAACAAGTCGCACATGTAATGTTCTCATCCCTAGCTGATGCACGTGTACCATAATGTTCAAGCCCCAGAACACAGTACAGACAATCCACATTCTTCCCCCATAGTTAGCAGTTGCCTGCTCTCAGTCATTGGAGGCATTCAAAAAGAGGCCTCCACAAACGCCTCCACTGTAACTATAACCAAGGAACTGGGGGCCATAGATCAAAGTAGTGGTAATTGAAGGGCAGGAGCTGTAGTCTTTTAGTCAGAGTAACAGCCTTCGTTATTCATTTTGTGACAGTACATTCTGGCTTTTTTTTACTTGTAATACCTCCTGGCATATAATCGGTTAACCTTTACCAGATGTTGCTTGTGATTATACTTCTCCAGATGATGCGGGTCTCCTCGTACCCACAGATTTGTACATGCATTTTAACAGTGTTTATCCCTCTCCAGGTGATGCGGGTTCTCCAAGACCCATACTTGTCAAAGAGTCACCATGACTTCTCCAGATGGCGCGGGTCTCCCACGACCCATACTCAATGCACTGCAGTGACATATTTCTGCTCTTTAAAGTATGGGTCCTCCGTGACCCGCGTTACATAGGAGAAGTATGTTAAAATGACGTATCTAATTATTAGGCTACTTTAGTTTTTACTGTATTGACACCAAAATTTGCTGACATATGCCAAACTATGTTTTTAAAACAATACCTATAATTTTATTATCATAGTCCCAATAGTTCCTGAGATATTAAGTCATTTGTGTGTCTATGGGTCGTGGGTGACCCAGGAAGTCTGGTAAAGGTTAACTTGCCTTGTAAGCCTGTCAACATTCTGACCCGGCAGCCATTTTTAAAGAGGAAGTTAACTCTCAGAACGTCTTTCAACCGAAAACGAAGCTAACAACTCAAAAGTTTTTATGAACATGAGGTTTTTTCGCTAAATTGTTGCTAAATTATTGTTATGCTTCTTAATGTTTTGTAATAATGTTTTCTTCTACTTGATTTTTTCTTCTTCTTTTATTCTCAAAATATTTGTAAAGCGCTCTGAGGATGATTTTTTCATCGAAGAGCGCTATTTAAGCCTTATTTATTATTATTAACTTTTTTTTTAAAAGAAAAAGGACATTCCGTTTCACTCTAAGGCCGTGTACACTGACTGCATAAGCGGATATTCCATGCGGAAACCTGTGCGCAATCCATAAATAAGTAAAACAAAGAAGGGAAAAGATTTGCACATGTCTGAATTTCCCCTATATGCGTAAACGTTTATCCTTCTTTCTTCCACTTATTTAGGGTTTTCCGTACGGAACTTACGCCTCTAATGTGAACCCGGCCTAAATTAAACAAACTGAAATCCATGTCAAACGGACTTATAGTTACACCCACGTATATAATCCTCGCTTCGTTTCATCCATCGCAGAATCACACATGGACCGTCTCCGCCTCCATCGCCGACCCGGACGTCTACTCGGGAACACTAGGGGGCACCACCGACGCGACCTTCGACCCGCAAACGGGCGTGGCCGACTTCCTGGACCTCCAGCTGAGCCTAAGCGGCGTCTGCCCCGTGCGATTCACCGTCCAGTCGAACCCCGCCGAGTACACCCTGGTGACGGAGATGGAAATCGACGTGATAACTGTGGCGCAGAGAGATATGCTGGTGGAAGAGACGTCCACGATCGAGCTGAAATTCCCCGTGGAGTATAACGCGACGACGGCGCCGTATCACGCCGCCCTGGTGAGGAACCACTACAGCAACATGTGGCCCGACGTGAAAATACAGTCGCACAGTTATCGGAGAGGTGAGGTTTTTTTTTGTGTTTTTGGTTTTTTTAAAGCCCGGGATCAGAACTGTGCGTTTCCTTGGGACGGTAAGAACAGACAATGGTCGACTTATGGCGATAATTTGACCGCCAGGGGGCAGTCAATCCACTAGGGGCTTATCAGGCTGTATTCTTAGTTGGGCATAGTGAGAGAGAGAGAGAGAGAGAGAGAGAGAGAGAGAGAGAGAGAGAGAGAGAGAGAGAGAGAGAGAGAGAGAGAGAGAGGGAGGGTGGGACTCCTCCCTATCTCTCTCTTTATCCCCAACTAAGAATATAGAGAGGATTAGCCCCACTCGAGCGCTATGCCACCTGGCGGACAAAAGAGCCAGCAAAGTCGCTCATTGGCGGTGATCGGCGCAACGATCGGCCCGGATCGGTAAGAACTAAGGGTCGGCGCTATCGGCGACGATCGGCCCTACATATTTTGACAATCGGCCCTTTCTCTCTCCTCTTTCTCTCCATCCCAATCTCTCGAAAGCATGCAATGTCTCTGTGCGTGTGTGTATGCGTGTTGATGTGTGTCTGTTCGTGCGTAGGTGCGTTTACCTGCTACAAATCGTGGGGGAGTCGGGGTTTGAAGAAGGAGTGGTCAACGTAGAGGACCTGACACGCACCATTCTCAACAACTTTAAGGACAGTTAATTAAGGAGTGGTCAAGTTGACCTGGGGCTACCTGGGTCAATTCATGTAATAGGCTTCAAGAGTAGGCATGAAGTGGAGAAGAGAGAGAGAGAGAGAGAGAGAGAGAGAGAGAGAGAGAGAGAGAGAGAGAGAGAGAGAGAGAGAGAGAGAGAGAGAGAATGTGTTCGCACTTGCATATGTGTGATTCAGTCAAGGAAAAGCTCCAGTCTTTGTTTATTAAGTTATTTCTTACAATTCTCTACTGAACATCGATCACACTGCAAATGAAAACAACTCAGTGGACAAAACCAACAGCCACAACAACTGCCAGCCAGTATGGGTTGAGGAAGACGAGCAGTGAGCTTGTCGAAAATTCCCCTTAGGTAGTTTTCTTTTCGTTTTCCTTTTTTGTTACCAACCGTGATCGTAGAGAGCGGATTGGTAATGTTTTCACTCGTGTCTGAGGTGGTGTTTGTTTGTTTGTATGTATCCTCTCTGGCGTTTGAACGGATGGACTTAGGGTGCTCAAATTTTGCTTGCGGGTAGGTAGTAGGAAGATCTAGGCCAAGTTCGATAATGAAGGTTATGGGTCAAAGGTCAAGGTCACTGGAGCCGAATAACGCTGCCGCGTGGTAGGTGATTTAGCGTCTTAACGCTCTAGTTTCCTTTTTATTTGCCTACCAAAGCTAGCGAAGACATGAAAAGTACCTCGTTTTTCGGTTAGATTTAAAAAAAAAGTTAAACTCTGTGAAAGTTGATGACAAATGTTCAAAAGATCAGCACTGTTGAGCGTCGAAAGGGTTAAACTTCACTACTGTCAGCAATTTGTATGAAGTTTGTGCCTTCATGCTTAACTGAAAAGCGTTTTCAATCGTAACTGCAGGACAACCTTCCCGTAACTGACAGGACATTTTTGGACCTCAAAAATTGAAGAAAAGTCTGTTAGTCAAACATTGATACACATTTTCATACTAGCCAATGCTTCTGTGTGTGGTTAGTTCATGTTGAGTGGATAAGATGTGCACTGGTTAGCAACTGATTTGAGGGCTGTAGTGACCGTTGTTGCCTAGCAACAACCGCATAGGTATATGTTGTTAAAAAATAATGTAATAATGTAATATGCTTGAAACTTTTAATGTTTTCAAATAATCAAATCCATAATTTGTTTTACATGCTTGATATAGACATACTTCATAACAAGCATATTTTAACTTAGTAAATTATTATAACAACACGGCTCCAAGTCACATAAATGTTGACGGGAGCACCTTAGGTGAAATGAGTTGCTTCCCCTGAAAAACAAATTTAAATCTTCCTAAAAATACCATTTCTACTTTCTGTGATAAAGAATAATAGTTTATTATTTATGTATATTATGTACACATATTTGTAAATATGTTTCTCATTTTATTGAGGGGCCATCAATTGGCTTGTATTAATAAAATACAATTTTTGGTTTTACAAGGTAGCCCTGGAATTTTAATGCTACCGTTTGGGGAGTTGTAGTGCGGCAAGACATAACATTTCTTAACAAATCGTAAAACTCCAAACTCCAAAATTTCCATTTCTTAACAAACACTTTTTTACATCACAGCATTAGTTTAAAATCAAGCAAATTGTAATCCTAAATACCCAGTGTATATCAGCGTAAACATAATAACCCTAATGTCACACACCCTTACAATAATCTCAAAAACGCACAGATTATTCACGCGAAATACACGTATAAAGCGCACGACATAGCTGTAACTATATTTTGTATAATTTTTTGTATGGTTCCCAGCGACAGTTGAGCTGTGGTCTTTCTCTTCGCATTGTTAGCCTGGGGGTCCTTTTACTCTTTGAGTGTAGTGGGTGTTTCGTAAAAAAAAATCCAAAACGAATAATATCAGCTTTGTTCAATTCGAGCCTCTCTCCATTTTCACGTGACACATTTACAACTCTACAAATGCTGTTAGAAAATGTGTCGATATATAGATCTTGAGACAGGAAAGATGACTGGCTGCCGTGTCACTGCTGCTTTCCATGGAGACTGGGAGTGGAATAGTTGTTGTGCTGCGGTTTGGGAGGGCTGCAATGGTGTAGATGTGGGGTGGTGGTAGTACTGCTTGTGGCGCCTGAGTCAAGTTTGCCGGGTGTTCCGCCGCATCAAACTCCGGGAGCAATTTACGGCGTGCGTTTCTACGTGATAGTCGATGCGGCTGTGGGCTATTCGGGGCGCTTTCTCCTTGTGTAATGAGAGAAAAGGAGGCGAAGAAAAAGGTGGGGGTAGTTGATCTAAAAAAATTTTTAAAAACACTGACAGACAACGATCTCTCGATCGATTTTTTTCACAAGACGAGCAATCAAAAAACAAATTATACAAACAACAACAAAACAAACATATTCGCAAAAAAATGGCAGCATTGAAAGGAATGACCGACCAATCACGGCTGGATTAAATATAAAATTCCCTTGTCTTTTTCTGGGTCGGTGTGGCGCGCATTCAGACTTACCTCGTATACGATCGAGGCTGCTCTTTAAAGTGATGCCTCGTTTTCGTGACTTTCCTCATATACGATCGAGATATTAGATAAATGGCCTTTATCATGACTGCAATTAATTATTGAACAAAAATAATTAGCTGAAAAATGTTCATAAAATACAGCTTCATGTTTGGTAAGAAAGGCAAAAATGGAATTAACCGAGAAATGGCACTTTGCTCAACGAATATACCATGAGAAGGTGACATATCTGATATAAAAAAGCACAGAAATAAAAAGAAAGGGGGTTCAGGCGCAGTTTCACTAGAGGACGGTCGCCGCGCGAATAACTGTTACGCCAAAATGGGTCTAAGAAACACCACAAACGTTTGCTAAGGTCAGATAACTCTTTAAGCGTACTCTTCACTTTTGGGAGAGAGAAAAGAGCTTGCTATCAAAAGGGAGATAAATCATGACTCCTTTGTCAGTTTGTACAAAGATTTCGAGGTTTATTTGTGTGCAGAAAATTAGATCTGCACTATATTATGTCAACTAACATTAAGAAAGAACACTAAAAAAACACATTTGCGTTTGTTTAGTCTGCTAAAATAATTCCGTATATTTTCATGATAGACTAAAGAATATTTATCTGTGACAAGCTTGTTTACTTGGTCTTCCATTTTGAAAGTAAAAATCACGTTCACGCGATAAATAAAAAAACAAAACGGCGGAAGTAATGTGTATTTCCCATGATGCAACTAATCGTTCACCGTTAGCTACCACCAAAGGGGCCACAAAACGTTTGCCAAACTATCAGCAAACAAGGGTGTTTCAGTCTTAGAACCGTTTTTGCCGATTTGAGCGAACGCTACGTAACGTTAGCCCTTGTGAAACGGGCCCCAGGGCGTTAGGCATTACCAACACGAAAACAGTACACTTGGGTTTTTTGTTTATGGCACAAGCCACAAACCTATAACTCACTTTGTCGGTCGGTCGGTCGGTCTGTCTGTCGGTCCAAAATTGTCGCATGCCACAAACGATGGATGGAAGTTCAGCTTAACGTCGAGTATCGGCTTTCGCCATGTACGACGGGCTGAACAAACCAACCAGGGTATAAACAAAAAATTATGTTCCTGAATCACTGTCCTAGCCAAAAGGCCGAGAAGCGATCAGGGTTATTTTTCGATTGCCAATCGCCTGTTTTTATACAAAGAAAAACGTTGACGTAAGCTTGCAAGGTAGGCCTAGCACGTGTCACTGTATGTGACCGTTTCTCTTTCTTTCACTTATTGTTTACTACGACAAAATAGTAGGTTTGTTTTAATAAGTAGCCTAAAATGATATAAAAAAAATAGTAAACTTTTAACATCGTCGCCAAGGAAACAGCGAAAAACAACTAGCATTGATTGGTCCCATTTGCAGGACTAACTATGACTGGTACCCACGTGTCGTCATATCCGGCCACAAGGAGCGCCATATTATGGGAGACCGCCATCTTAGTCAGTAACCTTTTTTGAAAAATGCCAGATCGATGCTGCGTATTTGGCTGTTCCAATTCGAAACTTATCTAAACTGTATTTATAACATCTGGATGTTTTCTTTACACATTTAGATAACATTTTCACTTTGTTTACACACAAATAAGGACTAAGATGGCGACACTTCCGTTGGAAGGGTCGAGATGCGCACGCAGGTGGGGGGGAGCCATACAGAGGTTTGATCCACTGACCAGCAGTTTTGATGTTTTACCCTTTTACTTCATGCGTGAATCTTCCATTGCAGCGCCCAGGTTTGAACCACCTGGCCCCATTTGGCCAACCTGGCCCGAGTTGGCCAACCTGGGCCCTGATTTGGCCACGTCCTCTTGTTGAATAGGGGTGTGAAATGGGTGTGCTGGGGGGAGGATTGTTGAGGGTGTGTGTGGATGAATAGAAGTGTTAAAGACACACTGACGCACCATGATTAAGTCCCTTGGTTTTTTGTCTAGGTAGCTGTGACCCACATACAACTGTCCCCAATTTCAAATTGAGTCTGCTCCACAGCTGTTCCATCTCATACAAAATCAAGCTTTTTAGTTAAAAGACTGAACCTATAAATCTTAGATAAAAACTGAACCAAGCTTTTGTTTTTTTAACATATTTGGGCTGTATGTTCTTCATTGTATTTTTAATATATTTCTTCAATCAAATTTATGGTAAAAACTTGTTTTGTTGAGCAGTTTCATACAATATATTTAGTAGAAAATGTTCTTGACTAATGCACTTAGTATCGCAAAATTGCCCATGAGTAAAAATCAAACAATATCCACTGAATATAAATGATTTTGTCACATACTACAACATATTCATTACTGTTATTTATGAAAAGTAACTTATGGTAAACTAAAGTTGGCTTGAAAAAACTTACGAAAATATATATAAACTAAATGTTGCTCCCGAAACAGCTGTGGCTCGTTAAAACGATGTGTCGTTTTCAATTTCGGGCCATTTGTATTCTAGCTTATGTCAATTGGTCTGACACAGGCGGGACAGACAGACATGATACACAAGGTTGTGGTGGTGGTGGGGGTGGGTGGGGAGTGAGTTGAAATTTGAATTTCTCATGTGAAGCCAGAAAATCTTGTCATAAAAAGAATAACAAAAGCTGATAACACCTTGTGGGTTTTTGTTGTTGAAAAGTATTGCTCTTTAATTATAAAAAAAAAATGTCTTCATTATGAGTTCCCAGGTTATTTTCTTTTTAAGTTTAGATATAAGTCAACACCCGTTTTTCTTTTCAATGTATTTCGTTTTGATTTTCGTTACTTTTTTTTAAGTTGAAAGCTATGAACATTAAAACATTCTTCATCCTTTCTTCTTCATCTTCTTCTTCTGCGTTCCCAGGCCATATGGCCATAATGGGCAAGGAACGTATGTGTCCGGTTTTCGGATTTCCCCGCTGCGTACAGCCATGTTTTAAATGTACATCTCTACTTTTCCCAGGCAGTCTGGTGGTCGCTCTGGTGATCCAAGGCAGCATCGTCGGGGTCAACACGACCATCTACGCTTTGTGCGAGCACATCAGCAACGGAACCACTTTCACCTTCAGCGGTGCCTCCGTCCAAATGTCCCCCTACCTCACTTACAACGGACAGACGTTTTACGGAGTTTCTTGCGGATCGGTGAGTAATAATAATAATTTTAAAACAATGTCATGATATGACATAATGATAAATGTGACCCAGCACCACGAAAGGGACATTAAGTGTCAAACTGACCATACTGAGAAAATTGCACATTTGAAAACTTCAGACAATTCTCTTTCCAATGATACAAAAGCCATTCTTGTATTTTTTTTCGTTCCAGAATTATGAGCATTTAAAGTTAGTAGGGTGAGTGTTGGACATTTTGAGAAAACAGTCTAAAGTCTAGTCTATAGCTGAAGAAAATGCATTGACGTATTTGTTTTAAAACATTTTAAAACAAGACCATTTAGAGACCATAATAAAGATTATCCTTTATAAATATGAAAGATAAGATGTTAGAGAACACAAAAATACCCATAACTCAAAATTGACCCTCAAAAATTAGATTTTTGACTTTGCAAGCCTGTTGTGAGAAACTAGTCCAGCGACTTAATGTCCCTTCCGTGGTGCGGGGTCACACATTTCATTAATATTAATAACTGTCAAAGACAAACTGTGGAGGCGCCCACGGAGGAGGACCTTACTCACACTGGCTCCACGACTAAGAGAATAATGTCGTCAGTAGGGGGCTTAGTAGGTGGTGTCCTGAACAGGCTCCGCTGAACTCCACCGAAGTGACTCAGCAGCAATGCAGTGTCTCCTCGGTTAGTTGCCTCATGACGGCCTAACATAGATTCGCTCCCCTTGGACTGCTGGTCTCGGATTCTGCGACCTGAACATGCGGAGGTGTGGCTGCGAATTGGGATTCGGAATGAGCGGCGTGGGAGCAACGCCACTGTACGGCCCAGAAGATGGGACAGCCAAAAAGAGAGAAAGAAGACAAGCTGTACGGGTCTGTGGACGCCCTGCAGAGCACCGCCAATTTCGTCTCAAGATTTGGACTCCCAAGTGTGACCGGCGATCGACAAACAAAACAAAACAAACTGTCAGTTATGCTGCGCTCGCTTCGATCGCTATAGCAGCTCTTCCTCGGCCCATGTCTTCAGAACAGCAGTGGCCAGAATTGTGCTTCAATGTGTCTTCCACTGCGTTCCCTTGGCCCGATGCTGATCATGAATATACTGTGGTTATAGGGATCTCCAACCAATTTTTTTTATTTTTTTATTTTAAAGAATATGATGTTTTATTGTACCATCTAGATCGAGTACTAACAGGACTGCGTGTGGGTTGGGTACATGGTACCACCCCCCACTGAAATCATAGAGATTGTAAAGAAATCACGTCATGCTTACGTCATTGCTTGCGTCATTTTGAGGGGTACGCAACCCTCTTTGGTACTCTATGCAGATTGCGGAGGACGGAGACGAGGGCTTAGCTGCGGGCATTATCGCCGCGCTGGTGGTGGTTGCCGTAGCGTTGGTGGTGGTGCTGGTGGTGATGCTGCTGTGGTACATGAAGGTTCGCCCCAAGACCAAGACCAGTGGTGAGAGAGAGAGAGAGAGAGAGAGAGAGAGAGAGAGAGAGAGAGAGAGAGAGAGAGATAAAATTGGGAGAATATGGGCAAGGCACACAAAACGAATGGATGGATAGGTTAACTTACATGACTTAGTAAATCCTACAAAAATACTTTATTATTGTTATTTTTAAACATAATCATAATCAATGATATAAAAAAATCTATGAATGAAATAAAACATGAAGGAGACAACAAAAAAGCATAAAAATACAACCATGTTTGGGGCGGATCAGCCAGTCATGGAAGAGGGGAGGGGGTAGCTCCAAGTGGTCAGTTGGGGTGGGGTGATGGGTCTGGGGGGATTGCCTCCCAGAAGCTGATGATAATTTGAATGTAAAAGATGCAATCAAGGCTTCTCGTGAGAGAATAACTGTAGCATGGAACTACAATTTGTCTTCCTCTTTTTCTTTCCATTTTTTATCTGAGGGGGTGGAACCCCTGTAACCCCCCTCAAATCCATCTTTGATGCAGTACCAAGTCCATAACAGCAATGTGTAGTGAATGGGCTGAGACTATTAACTGTTTCGTTTCCTTGTGTCCTTTCTGTGTGTTTTATGTGTGTGTGGGGGGGGGGGGGGGGGGGCAGAGAGATACGTCTGCCCCCCATCCTCGAAGCCAGGGGGGGCAGCTGCCCCTCCTGTTCCTACGCCAGTGGTATGGGGGAAAATAAGAGATAGAGAGACAGGGGGTGGATTGAGAGATGAGAGAGTGGACTGTCAGTATGTTCCGTTATTGTTTTGTGAGTGTGTGGATGTGCGTTTCCTCGAGCGTGTCAGTGTGCGACTGTGTGTCTTATGTAGTGCCCTCTTCTTTGCTTAACGATATATATATATATATATCTAGAAAGCTGGGCAAAAAAGATTTGCTTAACCCTTTCACCGCCAATGTTGCATTTATGGTTTACGTCATTAAATGGCATCAAATCAGGGCTGTTATCTCAAGACCCTATTTTCTTAATATTGTGAGGTAAGGATAGGCATAATGTTATAAATATCACAGAGGAATTCCCAATTTTGCAGATAATTTTTTTCTCTCTACCCAGTTAAGTTTAAAGGTATTTTTTTGGGCTGAAAAAATGGCTGGCGGGAAAGGGTTAAACGTAGTGTAGATGCCTTTGTTGGAGAAGCTCAAGTGCTCTGACTCAAGCTGAATATTATTGTCAATTTATGAGTACAGTGGAGCACTCGATATATAAACACCTTGAAAAGTCAGCCAAAAAGTCTTGATAGGGAGGTGAACAATATGAAGGATAAAAAATTGGTGAAAAACTTTTGGGTCACATTCTACAGTGGTTCTTAATATGAAAGGTCTAAAAAAAATTGAGAAATTATTGATTTTCTTATTATAAAATTTAAAAGAGACCCGTTAGACTCAATCTGAGAAAATGGTCTAGAGATATATCTTTCCTGACTTGTCTAAACCAAAAACCAGCATTCCAGGACCACGAGAGCCAAAGCTATGACGTCATCATCAATGACGAGTCACATGCCCATGACAGTAGACACGTGGGCAGGTAATGAAGGGGTTAATAGAGACAGACCTGTTTACTCTACTCTTTTCGAGTTGTATTCTACTCAATTTGGACCTCTACTACTCTTCAAAACTGAAAACAATGCTCTAATAACTCATTTTCAGTGATGGTTTTAATGAATAGGACTACACATTTTGCACCAAAACTACTCATTTCAGCCATCCAGACTACTGAAGACTTGTGTAGGGGGTAAACAGGTCTGTAGAGAAGTTCCACTGTATAAGGATTCTTCCTATTAAGATTATGATCAGGAGTATACCATTATCATTATTTATGTTTTTTCCCCACACAGACACTCACCCAATACCTGCGCCATCGCACCATGACAGTAGACACGGGGCAGGTTATGAAGGGGTTAATAGGGAGATTGCGCTGTATTAGGATTCTCCCTGTTATGAATATGATCATGAGTATACCATTATCATTATTTATGGGGTTTTCCCCACACAGACCCTCACCTGTGCCATCGCACCATGACAGTAGACACGGGGCAGAATATGAAGGGGTTAAGTAGGGAGGTTGCGCTGTAGTATGATTCTCCCTATTACGATTATGATGATCATACCACTATCATTAACCCTTTCACCGCCAGCCATTTTTCAGCAAAACATTTTCCATTAAATTTACCTGGGTAGAGAACAAAATCTGTCTGTAGTATTGGGTATTCCTCTGTGACATATTTAAAGTAAGGCTTAAATTAAGAGAATAGGGTCTTTGGATAACAGACCCTGGTTTGATGCCTTTTAGTGACATGGGTTTTAAATCTTTGTGGTGAAAGGGTTAAGGATTATTTATTTTTTTCTCCCCTCACAGACACTCACCAGACCCCCACCCAATACCTGCGCCATCGCACCATGACAGTAGACACGGGGCAGGTTATGAAGGGGTTAATAAGGGAGGTTGCACTGTATTAGGATTCTCCCTGTTATGATTATGATTATACCATTATCATTATTTATGTTTTTCTCCCCACACAGACACTCACCAGACCCCCACCCAGTACCTGCGCCATCACACCATGGACCCAGTGGAGGACGTCCTCTTCCGCGGGGACACCTTCTCCAGCATCAGCAAGCCCCACCTCCATCTCCCCCCTTCCTCCCCTCCCCCTGCACCCCTACCCCCGGTCACCACCACCCTGGGCCTCCTGTCCCAAGCCCTGCCCCCCGTTCCCCCAGGAACTCCCGAGCAGACCGTCCGAAACCCAAACCGATGGAGCCCCGCCTCCACGACGACCACCCTCCTCGTCACCCCTTCCCCGCCTCCTTCCACTTCCGAGGTCGTGACCCCTGAGGTCGCGGCGGTGAAGGCTGAAGAAGAAGAAGGAGAAGGCAAGGAGAAGGCGGCAGGAGAAGGGCAGCAGCAGCAGAAAAGTATGGCGGAGTTGATGGGTTACAAGCCAGGAATGTGGCCCAACCCCAACAAAGTCATGAAGATTTGGAAGCACTAAAGACCCACCACCGCTCAAAGCATCAAGTGCATTTTCCCTCTCCCCCTCTGAAAGATTTCTTACCAGCGAAGAGAGGAAAAAACCGCGTGAAAAGCGTGATCTTCACTCATGGGCATGGAGGTTAATCTAAGAAAAAGGGGGGAAATCTTAGTGCAAAGCTGTACTTTGTTACGATGTCTTGGAGTCAAAACGGATAGTCCATTGACATACTATTGAACTTATTACGAAAACTAATAACTTGTATAAAAAAGAAAGACTGCTGAAATATAAAAAGCAAAACCCCCTTTTTATATTTCTGCAGTCATTGTTTGACACAAGTTAGTACCTTTTGTAAAAAATCAAATAATACGTCAATGGACTATCTAAAGTCACGCTTGCGACTCTCAATCTCAAAGTCTGCTTCTTTCCGTTTTATGAAAATAACACCCAGGCTGATCATCATAAGGGCATGTACACACATGCACAGACGTTTTGTGCAGAAGCACTGTACATAAGTAAAAGAAAGGAAAACAATAAGCACATCGAGTTACCCGTGTGCTTATTTTGTTCCTTATACTTATTTTCGGGGTTTCCGCATGGAACTTCCACATATAGGGTAAGACGGGTTAAAAAGCCTGGTAAGAAGCCCATGCCAATTATCTCATGAAATAAAGCAAATTTCAGTCAAATTTGCTGATACGAATGCTAAACATTAACACTCGTCTCATGGGCAAAATGCGACTGAAATTTGCTTTATTTCATGAGATAATTGGCATGGGTTTCTTACCCGCCCATGGGCTTTTTACCCCGTCTTACCCTATCCTGAGAATGGCAGAATGATGCTTCTCAGTGGAAATGCTATAAGCGAAAATTTTTAGGGAGGGTACCCGATGTTCAAGATAGTCGAATCTAAATCGACAGTTTATTCCTTTCAAAGAAACGGGCATCAGAATTTGTCTGACAATTTGAACAAAATTCCCCAAAAAAATTGTCGCAGAGGTTTCATTTCTGACAGTAGAAGTTTCACTTTTTGCTCTCTTTTCTTGCTGAGCACACTTTCTTTTTCCCTAATTTTCAGTTGTAAATTTCTCCCCCGTGGGGATACCGGGGGGTCTTTTGTATAAATAGTTCCTCCACCTTCTGGAAGTTCTGTGCTTGTAACTTCCTCTCATCTGTCACTCTCTTTGACTCTGCCTTTTTCCTTTAGCTTACTGTCATCTAACTATCTTTCTGCCTTACCCGGTCCATTCTCCTGCCTTTTTTTTTAACGAAACGCTTTCAAAAACATTTCCTCCTGCAGAAGTCAGACTTGCTGGGGCCTAACTATTTCTTAGTTAGGCGCATAACGACAGCATGATGCATCTGTGCTCATAATGGACAGAAAACTGTCTGAGCG
This sequence comes from Phymorhynchus buccinoides, assembly GCA_017654935.2. Classification (NCBI taxonomy): domain Eukaryota; kingdom Metazoa; phylum Mollusca; class Gastropoda; order Neogastropoda; family Raphitomidae; genus Phymorhynchus; species Phymorhynchus buccinoides. The sequence goes on along the minus strand of CM065709.1, from coordinate 19,655,811 downwards.
ATCGAAGAAGAAGAAGTTGTAAATTTCAAGAATCATGCCTTTTCAAGAACTAAAGCTGCCGTTGCTCCTAGCTGTGGGGCGGGGCCTAAATTAGCTTTTATGCAAAGTGTCCTGTAGTGGAATGGATCTCCTCTGAAATCGGCATGCGTCGGCTGAATGCAGCGAGGACTCCAGTGAAAACCGGAAAACGGACACATACGTACCCATTGTGGCCTTATGGCCCGGGAACGCAGAAGAAGAAGTGGAATGGATGTTCAGACAATGCTGATGTCTGAACAGAGTATCCTGTATCATCTTCTTCTTCATCAATCGCTCAGACAGTTTCCAGTAGTACGAGTCCAGATACATCATGCTGCCGTTATGCGCCTTATACTAAGAAACAGTTTGGACCAGCATGTCCGTATTCGGATGGAGAATATCTTTGTAAGAAATTCTAGAACAAAGACAGGAGAATGGACCAGTAAAGCAGAAAGATAGTAGATGACAGTTAGCAAAGGGAAAAGGCAGAGTCAAAGAGTGACAGATTAGAGGAAGTTACAAGCACAGAACTTCCAAAAGGTGGGGGAACTATTTGTATGAAAGACTCCTAGTTTAAATCCCCACGGGGTCTCTCTATTCTGGTTTTAACAATTTATTAGTAGTTGGGTTTTTTCGAGCACTGTTTGAATTTTAATTGATTGACATGCATTACTACTATATGTGTAAAATTACTGTTTTCAAAAAGAGTTGTTATATTTTTTACAATGTATAACTGTGATGCTTCTTTTTACATCATTGTAAATACTGACTGTGATAATCCTACAAAAGGTCTGGTCCGTCCACTGATTCAAGATTTTGACTTTAATCAATACTTGTTAATACATATTAACAAATGGTCTGATAGTCCATTCTAATCAATAAAACATCTGTCCACCGTTATCAAGGAAATATGTTGACTGATAATCTACTTTAATCAATACTTTATAATTGTTAATACATTAACAAATTGTCTGACAGTCCATTTTAATCGATAAAACATCCGTCCACCGTTATCAAAGAAATATTTGACTGATAATCCACTTTAATCAATACTTTATAATTGTTATTACATTAACAAATTGTCTGATAGTCCATTCTAATCGATAAAACATCCGTCCACCGTTATCAAAGAAATATTTGACCGATAATCCACTTTAATCAATACTTTATAATCCACTTTAATCAATACTTTATAATGCTCAATACATTAAGAAATTGTCTGAAAGTCTGTTTTAATTGATAAAACTTCCGTTTTTATTGATTTTGAAAGATCCGATTGATGGTTACCTTAAAATTAATGTTTACAAATTATTTACATCAAATTATATTTGCAATGATAATAATTCTTGAAAAAACATCCACATTGCTCTCTCTGTTTGATATAAAAATCATCCATAGACTGAAAGTAAAACTTGCTGTGTGCGCAATAATAGTCTATATTAATTGATTTACATTTGCAACACTTAATAATATTAACAAAGTTGTCTCAGCAACGATTAACAAAATTTGTATCGTTAACTGATCAACAGTTCCGATCGAAACTGTTAGAAAAGGTATTAATCAATTATATATTCCCTCAAAGGTATAAAGGTAAAGGTGTCCCATAGCTTATCGGCCGTAGGGGCAGTGAACTGTTAGAGGTTCACCGTGTCAAGGGCACGGCATCATGGAAGGCGGAGCCCATCCCTCCCCTTCCGCCGCCTTTTAACCTTCCCTGAACGAATCAGGTACCCATTCACTGCTATTAACAAATCGATTGATTTGATAAATTAATGTGATTAGTCCCCTTGTTGGCTGAAAATGTTAGATGTTATATTCACCTATTGATTGCTTTGATAAACATTGTGAAAACTTCGCTGGATATCCAATAATTATTGTTTGTTCTAACTAATGAACACTTGAAAGTAACACGAGTAATCAATGAATTGTTAGAAACTTGAAAAAATTAACACGTAATAACCAAGTCACATGTTACCATGGAAATGTTACTAATCAATCTGCCGTTCTTTTACGGAAACTTATGAACCAATCATCTGTTCTAATAGAATTACTATTAACCAATCGTCTAGGTTCTAATGGGAAAACCATTAACTAATCACTTATTCAAAATGAAGTTAACCAAAACTTATTCAAAATAAACTTAACCAACACTTATTCATATTAAACTTAACCAACCTTCAACTAACGCTGTTAACTAATTATTGATTCTGATATACAAAACTAAAAAAACATTGATCAATCACTTTATTTTCTTTCTTCAGATTTATAACAGTTCCTTATTTGGGTGTTGATTGGGTTTGATGTTAAGGGATACATTTAGAAAGATGATTTTTGCTCACACTATGTATGTATTATACACTATGCAACATTATGGCTCGAGAAATATGAGTTTTATTGCAATATTCAATGTTGAATTACTTGCTGTCGTCAAACCATGCATTTCCAATGTTTTTGTTATTTTTCCTTTTTATTTTTATTTTATTTTATGCATTTCCAATGTTGTCTCGTGTACCTATTGTCTCATACCTGGGTACAGGGGATTATTTTCCTCTCATTCTGCACTAGGCCTTAACGGTCTGAACGTGGAGTCTTTCGGATGAGACGATAAACCGAGGTCCCGTGTGCCCATGCACTTAGCATACGTTAAACCCAGTGGCAACGAAAAAGTTGTCATTTGGTAAAAAATTTACCCCCCCCACCCCCCCCCCCCCTCCCTCATCAGTGACAAAAAATCGCAAGCCAAAAAAAAATAATTTAAAATAATTTTTTTTTTAAATTAAAAAAAATTGGGTGGCGCACCTCTGGCTGCGACGCGCGCTCTCCAGGTGGGAGCAACCCGAATTTCACAGAGACGCCTCTGTGACTATGAAGTACCTAATGTACCTATTATCGTGTACGTATTGTCTCCAGTCTGTTGATATTTGCATTCTTTTTTTCATGGTTTATTTTAACCCATTTTCACGATTTGTATTTTGAACTAACAAATTAGCATGCGAGCAATTTGATTCTAATATGAAATTATATACAACTTAATGTTTGTTGTTTTGGCTTATTTTGCATACACTTTGGGAGGAGAATTGACTTCAGCGTAAAAAAAAGAAATTGGGCAAGCAAATTTTTTTTTTTTTTTTTGGTTTTGTTGGGGGGGGGGGGGGGGGGAGGAGGTTGAAACAGTATGCATTCCTAATGTCATTTCAGGGCTTAAATATGCCTTCTTTGCTATTACGGCTTTTTGTTTTATCGTTCATGTTTTTGCTTTTCCAATATAGCTTGTAAACTATTAACAACTTTTATATCTTTTGTTTTTCAAATAAAATATGAGCATTCTAACAAACCTATCGGGATTGGAATACGTCATGTACAAGAAGAGATGCATTATTTTGTTTTTAACGAGGGTGAGGGTGGTCAAGGCAATCTCCCCAATAAACGAATTTCAGCGCAGATTTCTAGAATAGCCTTGCTACCTCCGTTATTCTGCAGGTCACAGCTGAACATCACACACAAATATATGCAAAAACACATGAACACGCAAAACAAAGTGCAAAAAAGAGCAATGTATTGTACAATTTATACAATGACAGAGAATACAGTTTCAGAACTGTTTGTTAATGCCAATTTACATTTACACTCCTAATTTAGAAGCATAGGCACATCACATTTCGGAAATATTTGTCAGGCATGGGAATTGTCCCAAAACGTTTTTTAGGGCAAAGTTTTAGTTACTAAATACTTCAATTTTTATGATATTATATTTTAACGCTGTAAAAATGAGGGGGGGGGGGGGGGGGCTTTTCAGATTTTTTTGTCTGACAATTCCCATGCCTGATTTGTGTTCAAACGTTCATCACCAACAGTCATGTTCATAATTTAAACGCGTCCAACCTTTTTCTACCTGAAAAGCAAGGACCGTAACACGCACAGGTCAAAACATGCTTGCATGAAAACTGCACACGCACGCATGAACATGAACACAAGCGCACAAATGCATTATCACCATCAAGATAAGCAGACTCGAAAATAAACCAACAAACCAGAAGAAAAAAACAATTTGAGAAACAAAACGCAACAGGGTAGATTACCAAGTAACATAACATAGATTCCCTAACACTGATTCGTTCCCCTTGGACTGCCGATTTCAGATTCCGCCACCTGACAAACTGGGGTGTGGCTGCGAGTTGGGACTTGGAATGAGCGGCATGGAAGCAATGCCACTGTAGAGAAGATGAGACACCCCCCCCCAAATAAACAACAACTTGTTACCAAGTAGAGAAAAATAACCTCCACTGCTTGTCCCCCACCCAAATTTGTTGATTTTGGTACTTATTTGTTGTACACTTTTCACAACGCGGAAGCCTCATTTCCATCATAAACACAGCGTCTTTGTTTTCTTTTGCTGTGCAGCAGATCACCAGATATTGGGAGGGAAAATAGGATGAAGGACATGCCGACTAAATGGGTGTACGTTGGTGCCTTTTCTTTCTTCTTCTGCGTTCCTCAGAGGCCATATGGCCATAATGGGTGAGGTATGTATGTGTCCGGATTTCAGTTTTCACCAGTCTCCCCGCTGCATTCAGCCGACACATTCCGATTTCGGTGGAGCTCTAAGGAGAAAATTATTTGGAAAAAAGGCAGGCGAATGGGCCAATAATAAGAAAGATATCAGATGACAGAAAGCAAAGGAAAAAGGCAAAGAGAAAGAGACAGATTAAAGGAAGTTGCCAGCACAGAACTTCCAGAAGGTAGGGGAACTATTTGTACAAAAGACCCCCTGGTATCCCCACGGGGGAGAGATTCGTGGAGGGGGTGGGGTCGTCCAGCTCCCCCCGTATGGAGGCTCTAGGCAACTCACCCCGGGTTGTTCAGGCATCAGAATTGTCAGAGGATTTATAATTTCTGACAGAGGATTGGCTTCTCTTGTCAGAGGTTTTGCCTTTTGATTCAGTGTTATCTTTTGTGTTCAATAGCATTTTAAAGCGATTTTTCACTATATTAAGCCTTTCACCGCCAACGTCGCATTTTCGCACCACAATGATTTAACACCCATGTCACTAAAAGGCATCAAATCAGGGTCTGTTATCCAAAGACCCTATTCTCTTAATTTTGGGAGGCAAGGATAGGCCTTACTTTAAATATGTTACAGAAGAATCCCCAATATTTTTTTTCTCTACCCAGGTAAGTTTAATGGAAATATTTTGCTCAAAATTGTCTGGCGGCAAAAGGGTTAAGCCTTTCTGATCATGTTGGGAACTGATTCAGTGTTGACCCTATACAGTCTGGAGCCTTGATGGCCTTAACGTACCGCGGTTTTCAGAGGATTGGACTTCAGACTATTCTGATGCCTGGTTGTTGCCACCGAGTTGTCTAACGCGTGCAAAGTGCGTAAGGACACAACACTCTCGGTTTCTGTCGTCTCATCCGGAAGACTTAGCGTTCAGACTGTAAAGGTCTACTAGTGGAGGAGGAGAGTGAGCATAAGACCTATCTGCTGCGGCCAGGAGCATCACCCGACAACATTTGAAGTGACTGTGCAGGGGTTCACGAGCTACAGCACACACAGGCCAACCGAAAACAAAAGAAAAACATAACCCTTCTCCACTTTTAGTGGCAGAGGACGACAAAATTTTAAAAAATGAAAAAATGTACAATGCTCGGTTTTTTTAAAAAACCTCAAAACTACAATCTAAACAAAAGATTCACAGAATTTCTACAGAAACAACTGTAAAACAAACCCATTATACTATAAAATGCATACTATTTTTCTTAAAAAAGCATAGAGAAACAACAATAACATCAAAGAACAAATCTTAGAAATGGCTTCATAGTAAAGGGCTTCGCACACTAGCGTCAATATCTGGAGATCGAGGCGATTTTTTGCTGCAAGGCGCAGTTTGATGCGCCGCTTGCGTGTGAGAGATTCGCGGCGCGGCAGGATTTTTGATGCGTAGCTGCGCGATTTTTTGTTGCTCGAGAATAGAACCGGCTCTAATTTTGATGCTCAAGATCGCAGAGATCGTGAAACTAGCCAATCACAACGGACGGAAGGACCATAACTCTGATTGAAGAAAAAAAAATACTGTTGTTTCTAGGAGGAGGTTTGACGCTAGAGTAATCTTTCCCTGCTTTCCAAATAAGGAAGTTCGCGCGACAAGAGGCGAAGCGACAAGACTCGTGTGTGAGAACACCACTGCCTCGCTACAATGTGTGCTGTGATGCAGGCGTCAACGCGTCAAGGCGTTGCTCTGAGAAACAATTGACGCCTGATGCTAGTGTGCGAAGGCCTTTAGTTAGTTAGTTAGTCAATTATACTTATAGTTCCGTCAACAGCTATGGTTATCTCAGGACTGTCACCGCGTAAAGTTCGACCACGTATAGCAAAACACAAATCCATGAATCTTAACAACGTACAAAAACCTGAAAACATAAAAAATATAGTACAATTCATAACATGACACTTCCCTCATTGCACCCTATAGCACATAATTCCAGACAGTGCTGGGAACGTAAGCACTGATTTATCGAGTCCAGGTTAAAAAAACAGTAAAAAAGGATAACAAATACATACTAGTAAGCTAAAATACATAAAAAAGGCTATATAAGCAAATATGCACTGCAGAATGGACAACAGGTGCCCACTCACGTGCGTAAGGTCTCACGTCTGGAAGCCAGTGTACAATAAAAAAACAAACCTGGCATGTCATAAAAATGTTAATACTTTTCCTTCTCGCTAAACTCATGGGAGTTCACAGGAATTGTTCAGAAATAATTAAGGAGAGTAATCTTACGGTGTATGGGAGTGATCTTGCCAAATTCAATTGGTCAAACAGTGGAAGTTACTCTACCATCAGGTAGATCCCCAAAATAGGGATGATTACCATCGGGGGGGGGGGGGGGGGGGAGGGCAATTGCTATCATGTATATTTCTTGACATTTGTGAAAGTGGTCACTTTCTGTCCGTTAACATGTTATTTATAATGGTACCCCTTATTGTGCAGCTTTTGGGGTAAGGGGTACCTCACAAATGTCAAGACTTGTTTTGGTGATGCGAGTTTAGACAAAAAATGTTTATACTATAAAGGGAAATTATTCAAAGAAAACTAAGCATTCTATGAGAACGGAAAAAAAAAAGAATTCTGTCCCTTTACTACGAAACTCGCCAAAACAGCTTTCTCACATGCCAACACATTATCACTATAACAAATGCCACAGAAACTTCATCTCAATGGTCAACTTAGGACGATGATTTGACCCGCCAGGGGGCAGTCAAACCAGTAGGGGCTTAGTTGCGCGATACTCTTAGTTGGGAGTAGTGAGAGAGAGAGAAAGGGAGGGACTCATCTCCCTCTCTCTCTCTCTCTCTCACTACGCACAACTAAGAATACCGCGCTAAGCCCCTATTGGTTTGACTGCCCCCTGGCGGCAAAATGTGCGTCCTAAGTTGCTCATTAACATAAAAAAACACCAATAAAACAAACTTTATTTTTCACATATTCATAACAGCTACTAATTTTTCCATATCCAAAGGTTCCTTTGATTTAGCTTCTTTTGTTGTTGTTCTTCATGACACACCAAACATCAATTTTACTCTTTGGAAGATCACGATAATAAACAAACTCTTAATATAAAACCTGACGTCTCGGGGGAACCTGAGTTACTTTAAAAAGCAAAGAAGTGATTTAAAATGTGTACATACACACTGCCCTCAACAATAGAGATCCCTTTTACACACACACACACACGCACACGCACACATGCACACACACACATGCACACACACACATGCACACACACACACATGCACGCACACACACACATGCACACACACACACATACTATTACTATACTGATCTATCACAAATCACATAATGACAAAGTAGTCAAAAAATCACCTGCACCCTTTCACATAAACATACTCAGTCTCGCTCTTACACACATACATGATTAAGACTAGCAGATAAAACTAAGGAATGATTCATCAAAGAACGAAATAAAGAGGCCAAGAGAGGAGATAACCAAATTGAACAAAGGGTGAATACTCTCTTTCTAATTAACTCCCCTCTACAAAAGTTGAGTACGATACCAATCACCTAGCAGAATGATGCTCCAATCACCTAGCAGAATGATGCTTCGTTTGTCTCACTTTGGTTCTGACCCACGCACTGCTAGGTGATTGGTATCGTAATCAACTTTGGTAGAGGGGAGTTAATTAGACAGAGAGTATTCACCCTTTGTTCAATTAAGGAATGGTTCGTTTGTTTGAAAGAAAAAAAAAAAGAAATTAAATCAGAAGACCGGAATCCTGTCTCTTCGTTGGGCATAAAGGTCGTCGTCCAACGTCAGTAGAACCTGCAATACAAAATCGACAAACATACTGCTGAATTAATCAGTCAATAAACAGACACACAAACAAACAAAAGTATGCATACAATGATACATGCATTACTAATTCACGGACTATTAGCCGCAACTTTTTTTGCCTTCAAAGAGACCCACGCGGCTTGTCTAATGCTGCAGCCTCAACGTTACCAAAGCTGTCCTGTCCGTTTAGCAATTGTGACGGCGATTTTTACTAATTCGAGGCCCAATTTGTTTTTCTTCTTTCCGTGTTGCTACTCTTTCTCCCCCCCCAAAATGTGATCCCTGACTCCACGTAGCTTAGCTTTCACACAATTATTTTTCAAACCCAATTGAACGCCCAGTCCACACACTTAAGAAGAGGAAGCAATTCAGCTAGTCCCGGGTATGAGAACGAGTAAGCTAAACATATGCACATGAGGACACAGACACACACACACCGTACACAGAGTCTCTCTCTCTCACACACACACACACACACACACACACACACACACACACGTACACAGTCACACACACAC
>CM065709.1:19606920-19641920 GCA_017654935.2 Phymorhynchus buccinoides | reverse complement strand
ACTTTGACAGTACGTACCACATACATGGGCTTGAATGAGTTAAAAGACTTTGACAGTACATACCACATACATGGGCTTGAATGAGTTAAAAGACTTTGACAGTACGTACCACATACATGGGCTTGAATGAGTTAAAAGACTTTGACAGTACATACCACATACATGGGCTTGAATGAGTTAAAAGACTTTGACAGTACGTACCACATACATGGGCTTGAATGAGTTAAAAGACTTTGACAGTACGTACCACATACATGGGCTTGAATGAGTTCAAAGACTTTGACAGTACGTACCACATACATGGGCTTGAATGAGTTCAAAGACTTTGACAGTACATACCACATACATGGGCTTGAATGAGTTAAAAGACTTTGACAGTACACACCACATACATGGGCTTGAATGAGTTAAAGGACTTTGACAGTACGTACCACATACATGGGCTTGAATGAGTTAAAAGACTTTGACAGTACGTACCACATACATGGGCTTGAATGAGTTAAAGGACTTTGACAGTACGTACCACATACATGGGCTTGAATGAGTTAAAAGACTTTGACAGTACGTACCACATACATGGGCTTGAATGAGTTAAAGGACTTTGACAGTACGTACCACATACATGGGCTTGAATGAGTTAAAAGACTTTGACAGTACATACCACATACATGGGCTTGAATGAGTTAAAAGACTTTGACAGTACATACCACATACATGGGCTTGAATGAGTTAAAGGACTTTGACAGTACGTACCACATACATGGGCTTGAATGAGTTAAAAGACTTTGACAGTACGTACCACATACATGGGCTTGAATGAGTTAAAAGACTTTGACAGTACGTACCACATACATGGGCTTGAATGAGTTAAAAGACTTTGACAGTACGTACCACATACATGGGCTTGAATGAGTTAAAAGACTTTGACAGTACGTACCACATACATGGGCTTGAATGAGTTCAAAGACTTTGACAGTACATACCACATACATGGGCTTGAATGAGTTCAAAGACTTTGACAGTACATACCACATACATGGGCTTGAATGAGTTAAAAGACTTTGACAGTACATACCACATACATGGGCTTGAATGAGTTAAAAGACTTTGACAGTACATACCACATACATGGGCTTGAATGAGTTAAAGGACTTTGACAGTACGTACCACATACATGGGCTTGAATGAGTTAAAGGACTTTGACAGTATGTACCACATACATGGGCTTGAATGAGTTAAAAGACTTTGACAGTACGTACCACATACATGGGCTTGAATGAGTTAAAAGACTTTGACAGTACATACCACATACATGGGCTTGAATGAGTTAAAGGACTTTGACAGTACGTACCACATACATGGGCTTGAATGAGTTAAAAGACTTTGACAGTACGTACCACATACATGGGCTTGAATGAGTTAAAAGACTTTGACAGTACGTACCACATACATGGGCTTGAATGAGTTAAAAGACTTTGACAGTACATACCACATACATGGGCTTGAATGAGTTAAAAGACTTTGACAGTACATACCACATACATGGGCTCACATACATGGGCTTGAATGAGTTAAAGGACTTTGACAGTACGTACCACATACATGGGCTTGAATGAGTTAAAAGACTTTGACAGTACATACCACATACATGGGCTTGAATGAGTTAAAAAACTTTGACAGTACGTACCACATACATGGGCTTGAATGAGTTCAAAGACTTTGACAGTACATACCACATACATGGGCTTGAATGAGTTAAAAGACTTTGACAGTACGTACCACATACATGGGCTTGAATGAGTTAAAAGACTTTGACAGTACGTACCACATACATGGGCTTGAATGAGCTCAAAGACTTTGACAGTACGTACCACATACATGGGCTTGAATGAGTTAAAATCTTTGACAGTACGTACCACATACATGGGCTTGAATGAGTCAAAGACTTTGACAGTACGTACCACATACATGGGCTTGAATGAGTTAAAAGACTTTGACAGTACGTACCACATACATGGGCTTGAATGAGTTAAAGGACTTTGACAGTACGTACCACATACATGGGCTTGAATGAGCTCAAAGACTTTGACAGTACGTACCACATACATGGGCTTGAATGAGTTAAAGACTTTGACAGTACGTACCACATACATGGGCTTGAATGAGTTAAAGGACTTTGACAGTACGTACCACATACATGGGCTTGAATGAGTTCAAAGACTTTGACAGTACAGCCACATACATGGGCTTGAATGAGTTAAAAGACTTTGACAGTACGTACCACATACATGGGCTTGAATGAGCTCAAAGACTTTGACAGTACGTACCACATACATGGACTTGAATGAGCTCAAAGACTTTGACAGTACGTACCACATACATGGGCTTGAATGAGTTAAAAGACTTTGACAGTACATACCACATACATGGGCTTGAATGAGTTCAAAGACTTTGACAGTACATACCACATACATGGGCTTGACACACCTGAAGCATTCCGTCCGCACCAGGTTGAACAAACGCTTGAACACGTAGCGATCTGAAACACACACACACACCCTAGAGTGGCAAAGTGGTCAAGACGTTCACCTGCCAAATGTAATGCGTGACTGCAGTGTGAGTGACCCGGGTTCGAATCCCGGCCTCGCCCTTTCTTTCTAGTTTGACAGGAAAATCGAACTGAACGTCCAGTCCTTCGGATGGGGATTAAAGCTACTTTTCGCTGTTCTGGCTAACTGATGTAAGTTTTATGTTTTCATTTATAAAATAAAATCTGTATTAATTTTTGGTAGAGGTCAAGATGTACCACCCCCCCTACATTTCTCGGTTAATTGTATTTTTCCGTTTATTGCCTTTCTTACCATACATAAAGCTGTATTTTAGGAACATTTTTAGCTAATAAGGACTTTGGTATCAGCATTATCATCATCCTCATCGTCACTCACCACTCCCAGGACAGCGATGAAGATGCACCAGAGCCATGGATAAGTAGGACTGGTATCAGCATTATCATCATCATCATCGTCACTCACCACTCCCAGGACAGCGATTTACCTAGATGACCAGAGCCATGGAAAAGTAGGACTGGTATCAGCATTATCATCATCATCATCGTCACTCACCACTCCCAGGACAGCGATGAAGATGACCAGAGCCATGGATAAGTAGGACTGGTATCAGCATTATCATCATCATCACACGTCACTCACCACTCCCAGGACAGCGATGAAGATGACCAGAGCCATGGATAAGTAGGACTGGTATCAGCATTATCATCATCATCATCGTCACTCACCACTCCCAGGACAGCGATGAAGATGACCAGAGCCATGGATAAGTAGGACTGGTATCAGCATTATCATCATCATCATCGTCACTCACCACTCCCAGGACAGCGATGAAGATGACCAGAGCCATGGATAAGTAGGACTGGTATCAGCATCTATCATCATCATCATCGTCACTCACCACTCCCAGAGCCAGCGATGAAGATGACCAGAAAATGGATAAGTAGGACTGGTATCAGCATTATCATCATCATGCATCGTCACTCACCATCGTCACACACCAATATTTTGGTAAGCAAATGAAGATGTTTCAAATGCCATGGTTGATGTAGATGTGGTATCAGTACATTATCATCATCATCATCGAGAGCACATCACAGCCAGGACAGCGATATAGAAGATGACTGAGAGGCTTGCATTTCATCATCATTATTATCATCACCCCAGGCATTTTCATCATTATCATCATCATCATCATATTTATCATCATCATCGTCACTCACCACTCCCAGGACAGCGATGGAGATGACCAGAGCCATGGATAAGTAGGACTGGTAAGCCTTGGCCTTAACATCGGGGTGTCGCATCTCATATCATCATCATCATCATCATTACCATCATCATCATCATCACACGTCACTCACCACACCCAGAACAGCGATGAAGATGATGAGGGCCATGGAGAAGTAGGACTGGTAGGCCTTGGCCTGAACGTCGGGGTGTCGCGTCTCATATCATCATCGTCATCATCATCGTCACTCACCACTCCCAGAACAGCGATGAAGATGACCAGAGCCATGGAGAAGTAGGACTGGTAGGCCTTGGCCTGAACGTCGGGGTGTCGCATCTCATATCATCATCATCATCATCATCATCATCATCATCACTCACCACTCCCAGAACAGCGATGAAGATGACCAGGGCCATGGAGAAGTAGGACTGGTAGGCCTTGGCCTGAACGTCGGGGTGTCGCATCTCATATCATCATCATCATCATCATCATCATCATCACTCACCACTCCCAGAACAGCGATGAAGATGACCAGAGCCATGGAGAAGTAGGACTGGTAGGCCTTGGCCTGAACGTCGGGGTGTCGCATCTCATATCATCATCGTCATCATCATCATCATCGTGATGATGTTTGTTCCTCATCATCATCATCGTGACTCACCACTCCCACAACAGCGATGAAGATGACCAGAGCCATGGAGAAGTAGGACTGGTAGGCCTTGGCCTGAACGTCGGGGTGTCGCATCTCATATCATCATCATCATCATCATCATCATCGTGATGATGTTTGTTCATCATCATCATCATCACTCACCACACCCAGAACAGCGATGAAGATTACCAGAGCCATGGAGAAGTAGGACTGGTAGGCCTTGGCCTGAACGTCGGGGTGTCGCGTCTCATATCATCATCATCATCATCATCATCATCATCATCATCACTCACCACACCCAGAACAGCGATGAAGATTACCAGAGCCATGGAGAAGTAGGACTGGTAGGCCTTGGCCTGAACGTCGGGGTGTCGCATCTCATATCATCATCATCGTCATCATCATCATCATCATCATCACTCACCACTCCCAGCACAGCGATGAAGATGACCAGAGCCATGGAGAAGTAGGACTGGTAGGCCTTGGCCTGAACGTCGGGGTGTCGCATCTCATATCATCATCATCGTCATCATCATCATCATCATCATCACTCACCACTCCCAGCACAGCGATGAAGATGACCAGAGCCATGGAGAAGTAGGACTGGTAGGCCTTGGCCTGAACGTCGGGGTGTCGCATCTCATATCATCATCATCATCATCATCATCATCATCATCACTCACCACTCCCACAACAGCGATGAAGATGACCAGAGCCATGGAGAAGTAGGACTGGTAGGCCTTGGCCTGAACGTCGGGGTGTCGCATCTCATATCATCATCATCATCGTCATCATCATCATCATCATCATCATCACTCACCACTCCCACAACAGCGATGAAGATGACCAGAGCCATGGAGAAGTAGGACTGGTAGGCCTTGGCCTGAACGTCGGGGTGTCGCATCTCATATCATCATCGTCATCATCATCATCGTCATCATCATCATCATCATCATCACTCACCACTCCTACAACAGCGATGAAGATGACCAGAGCCATGGAGAAGTAGGACTGGTAGGCCTTGGCCTGAACGTCGGGGTGCCGCATCTCGTAGATCTTCAGCATGCACAGGCACGCGATGATGTACATGAACGACGTGTCTGGAAGAAAAAGGAAAACAAACAGAGAAAGAGTGAAGAAAGGGAACAAAACACATAATAATTAAAAACTCTATATTAACCCTTTCACCGCCAGCCATATTTCAGCCAAATATTTCCATTAAATTTACCTGGATAGAGAACAAAATCCATCTGCAGTATTGGGGATTCTTCTGTGGCATATATAAAATAAGGTCTATCCTTACTTCCCAAAACTAAGACAATAGGGTCTTTGGATAATAGACCCCAATTTGATGCCTTTTAGTGACATAGGTGTTAAATCACTGTGGTGCTGAAATGCGACTTTGGCGGTGAAAGGTTAAATCACTGTGGTGCTTTTGGCGGTGAAAGGGTTAAATCACTGTGGTGCTAAAATGCGACTTTGGCGGTGAAAGGGTTAAGTGAATGTTGCACATTGGAAAAACAAGAACCCAATGATTAATGTGTTTACTGTTGTCCATTTTTTGATAGGTTATTTTCATTGCCATTGCTGTTGCTGCCATTAGAATAATGGCAGTGGTGATGGTCGAAAGGGTGGTTATGATGTGGATGATAGCGGTGAGAACTATTACTGCTACAGACAAACCCCTATTTTACGACCCTCTGTTAAGCGACCACCTCTCATTTGAGACCGGATTTGTTGGCACGGATGCATTTTACTATGTAAACGACCTCTCTTAAACGACTTCCTCTAAAACGCGACTTACGACCGCCATTTTGTTGTTTTTTATGACCGTTGCTGTCGTCTGCATAGACTTTGAGCAAAGGGAAACAACCACGGTCAAGGGCCTGAAAGCGGAGTCGCTTCCCTTGTTGTAGAAAAGATGGCGGAGAGCGTAGGAAAAGAACGAAAACCACTGACTTTGAAAAAGAAAACCACTGACTTTGGACGAGAGTGGAGGTGATTAACAGAAGTCGGCAAAGTGAAACTGTAATATCGATTGCACAATCCTATGGAGTTGGAAAGACCCAAATCCAGTTTTAATATGTCATTGTATGTGTGCATGAAGAAGAGAGTATGAACTGTGCTGAACTTTTTCTTTCTACGGCTGCCAGTGAAAACCTCCGTCATACGACCCCTCCAATTTACGACCGATTTTTCCGGACATTTTGGAAGTCTTAAAATAGAGGTTTGTCTGTATTGACATTGGTACATTGACATCTTTATTTCTATTATCAATACTGTTGATCTCACTACCATTTGCTGTTAGCGTTATCATCCTTTTTTACTTTTCCATCACTTACGATACTAATTTCATCAATTATTATGTGATTATGCATGTTATGTTTTGTCTTCATGTCATGTAATTAGTTTAAATGAAATAAATTGTTTAATAAAAGAAAAAAACCAAAAAGTTTTTATTACAGTGAAACCTCCCTTTTATTTAAGACCTCGAAAAAATAATCCAAAATACGGTCTTAAGTGGGAGGGAGTTGCATAAGGGAGGTAATTATAATACTTACAAAGAAGGGCAATGTCTCAGAGAAGCAGGTCTTCAGTGGGAGGGAGTCTTAAAGGGAGGGGTCTTATAAGAGAGGGTCCGCTGTAGTACAAGCATAGATACACTCAAACTCGCAATGCAACACACACACACACAAGCACATGTATGAGCACTTGCACATACACACAATAAATGCATAATCACTAAAATAGTATCACTGCCGTTAATATTACCCTAGCTCTTATAATAAATATAATCATTACAAATCAATATAATATAACTATTGACACCAAACTGAAGATTGGAATAGCTTACACACATCATAGCAAGCGCTCATCACTCTATCTCTCCATCATCATCATCATCATCGTCATCATGACCAAACTGGAAGATAGAGTAGTTAGGACAGACGTTAATAGAAGGCGCTCATAGCCCAAGCCCTATGGCGTACAATAAGCATGATTATGATTATGATGAAAACGATGATGATGATGATGATGATGACAACGATGATGATGATGACAATGATGATGATGATGATGATGATGATGATGATGATGATGATGATGATGATGATGATGATGACAACAATGATGATGATGATGACAATGATGATGATGATGACAATGATGACGACAACGATGATGATGATGCTGATGCTGATGACGATGACGATGTTCTTCTCCTTACCAAACTGGACATTGGAGTAGTTAGGACAGACGTGATAGCAGGCACTCATCACCCCCTCCATGACCAAAGCCAGTCCTATGGCGTACAGTAAGCCGTAGTGTTGAGGATGATGATGATGATGATGGTCATGATGATGATGATGATGATGATGATGATGATGATGATGATGATGATGATGATGATGATGATGATGATGATGATAACGATGGTGATGATGATGGTCATGATGATGATGATGATAATGATATTCTTCTCCTTACCAAACTGGAAATTGGAGTAGTTGGGGCAGACGTGGTAGCAGGCACTCATCACCCCCTCCATGATCAAAGCAAGTCCTATGGCGTACAGTAAGCCGTAGTGTTGAGGAATCCCATACTGTCTCTCCAGCTGGGGGCTTTCTTTCAGCAGGCGACGATGGATCAGGTCTCTGAAAACAGTCCACACCAAACATTCACCTTGTCACGTGTGTCCCAAGAGACGATTTTCGGAGAAAAAAACTAGGGGAGAGCGCTTCGTGAAAATTAGAGTTAATTACTTTGACTTACTCGGTCAAAACCATAGCAACAATGGCGGCATGGCGGCGAAGCTTGAAACCGCAGGATGCCAGTCAGCGACTTGCAAACATTTTTTTTTAGAAAAAATGAGGGGCGGCCAGTATCCGCAAACTGAAAGAACTTCCAAAATGAGATGAAAAGATATAAATTACATCAAATTTAGAATTACTTACTGTGTTCTAAGTGATGTGACTCTACTCAAACACACGAGGCGAGAACTGGGGATCTACCTGATGGTAGAGTAGCTTCCCCTGTTTGACCGATTGAATTAGGCAAGATCACTCCCACACACCATGAAATTACTCCCCTTAATCATTTTCATTCCTATTACTAATTTAGTGGTAGAGGGGCTAAGAGGCAACTCGTTCACCTGGCCTTGACAGCTAAACACCCAGGATCCTTCCTGGCTACAGCAGAGTTTTTCCCACTCACACTCCACTAGACCACGATATGAACGCCAACTCTTTCAAGATGAGACAACAACAAAACGAGTTTCCACTTTCTAACAATATTGTTGAAAGTACTAACACGATAATGATGACGATGACAATGATGATGATGACAATGATGATGATGACGATAATAACAATGGCCAAAATGAGGACAGTACTTACTAACCTTCTCCAGACCAGTATCATAACCAGCAATCCCAACAGCATGTAACCCATATTGCTGACGATGTTGTTGAAAAGCACTAACATGATAATGATGATGATGACAATGATCATGATGATACAGACAAACCCCTATTTTACGACCCTCTGTTAAGCGACCACCTCTCATTTGAGACCGGATTTGTTGGCACGGATGCATTTTACTATGTAAACGACCTCTCTAAAACGACTTCCTCTAAAACGCGACTTACGACAGCATGTAACCCATATTGCTGACAATATTGTTGAAAAGCACTAACACGATAATGATGACAATGACAATGATGATGATAATAATGATGATGATGATGATGATGATGATGACGATAATAACAAAAGCCAAAACGAGGACAGTACTTACTAACCTTCTCCAGACCAGTATCATAACCAGCAATCCCAACAGCACGTAACCCATATTGCTGACAATGTTGTTGAAAGCACTAACATAATAATGATGACGATGACAATGATGATGATGATAACAACGCCAAATCTTTCAAGATGAGACAACAAAAACAAAACAAAAACGAGTTTCCACTTGCTGACAATATTGTTGAAAGCACTAACAATGATAATGATGACGATGACAATGATGATGATGATGATAATAACAATGGCCCAAACGAGGACAGTACCTACTAACCTTCTCCAGACCAGTATCATAAACAGCAATCCCAACAGCGCGTAACCCATATTGCTGACAATATTGTTGAAAAGCACTAACACGATAATGATGACGATGACAATGATCATGATGATAACAACGCCAAGTCTTTCAAGATGAGACAAAAAAACCACATCAAAACGAGTTTCCACTTGCTGACAATATTGTTGAAAGCACTAACATGATAATGATGATGATGACAATGATGATGACGATGACAATGATCATGATGATAACAACGCCAAGTCTTTCAAGATGAGACAACAAAAAACCCCACAAAAAATGAGTTTCCACTTGCTGACAATATTGTTGAAAGCACTAACATGATGATGACGATGACATTGATGATGATGATGATGACGATAATAACAAGGACAGCACCAACCTTCTCCAGACCAGAATCATAAACAGCAGTCCCAACAGCACGTAACCCATATTGCTGACGATGTTGTTGAAAGCGCTAATGCGGTGGTAAGGGTGGGCGCAATCAAAGTTGTAGTAGCACAAGTCTTCGTCCCCCGTTCGAAGCAACGACTGTTTTGAAGAAGAAAAACAACACACACTGGACTGGAACCGATTTATTGTCGGATTAACTACAAAAGTTGTACTGACATTGAAAAAAAAAAAATGAAAAAAGAAAGAAATGCAATAAATAACAAAAAACGAAATGCAATAAATAACAAAGAAATTGAACAAGAATGTAATTGCAAACAAAAAATCTCCCTCCCTCCCTCCCTCTCTCCCTCCCTCTCTCTCTCTCTCTCTCTCTCTCTCTCTCTCTCTCTCTCTCTCTCACACACACACACACACACACACACACACACACACACACACACAGTACACTAATTCCCCTCATTCTAGCTCCTTTCAGTTTTCTACAGAGAGCTATTTGTTTCAAGTTATTTCTTTTAACAGAGGCAAATATTCTTATCATTGATATTGGTTATGGATAGGAAAAGACCTTACAAGCGGTATGCCACCATAAAACAATGTAAGCCTAATGGATAAAACACCTTAAATTGGTTTATGCTGGTGACGAGTGTTAACAAAAGGCATGAACTGAAAGGAGCTGAGAAAAGCTACTGTGACACACACACCTTTCTTGTAGTAGTAGTAGTAGTAGTAGTAGTAGTAGTAGTAGTAGTAGTAGTAGTAGTAGTAGTAGTAGTAGTAGTAGTAGTAGTAGTAGTAGTAGTAGTAGTAGGGACAAAATAAGCCCTTAAGCTTTTTATATAGTCCCATCGTGTACATAAAGTATTACAACGAAAATGTGGTCAAGGTGTATTACGGTCAATTTTCCTAATTTTAAGCCTTTACATAAAACCCTAAAAAGAAGAAGCACTTTGCATAGTTTAAAGAATCATGAATATACTTGGTCGGTATTATCACCCTTTCCATCAATATCTAAGTATGCTTAGAGTGGTTGCAACAACAACAACAAAAGTAAACATAAACAGAGCACAGACAGACAGACAGACGGGAAAAAACCCACACACACACACACAGTTGCAAAAAAACAAAAAATATAAATAGAGCACAGACAGACAGACAGACG
This sequence comes from Phymorhynchus buccinoides, assembly GCA_017654935.2. NCBI lineage: Eukaryota > Metazoa > Mollusca > Gastropoda > Neogastropoda > Raphitomidae > Phymorhynchus > Phymorhynchus buccinoides. Next base: position 19,630,815 of record CM065709.1, on the reverse strand, counting down.
AACACACACACACACACAGTTGCAAAAAAACCAAAAAACATAAATAAAGCACAGACAGACAGACAGACAGACGAACACACACACACACAGTTACACACACACAGTTGCAAAAAACCCAAAAAAACATAAATAGAGCACAGACAGACAGACAGACAAACACACACACACACAGAGTTTAAAATACCTGTTGGTAGGTTAGAACGAGTTGAATCACAGGTAGACCATAGAAAATGGAAATTGTCAGCAAATTCCTGTCAACATTTCAGGTTAAAACAAATTAGAATTAAAAAACAAATAGGCTAAGTGTAGGTGCGTTTGTATATAGTGTGTGTGTGTGTGTGTGTGTGTGTGTGTGTGTGTGTGTGTGTGTGTGTGTGTGTGTGTGTGTGTGTGTGTGTGTGTGTTTTTCTGTGTGGTTGCATTTGTGTGTGCTTCTCTCTGTGTGTATGTGTGCATGTTTGTGTGCGTTTCCCTGAGCGTGCATGTATGCTTGTGTGTGTGTGTGTGTGTATGCATATGTTTCTAGCAAGTGATGTGCAGGTGTGTTTGTGTGTGTGTGTGTGTGAGAGAGAGAGAGAGAGAGAGAGAGAGAGGGGGAGAGAGAGAGAGAGAGAGAGAGAGAGGGAGGGAGAGAGAGAGGAGAGAGAGAGAGAGAGAAAGAGATTTAATAGATATTTTTCGTTTGCAATTGCATTCTTGTTCAATTTCTTTGCTATTTATTGCATTTCATTTTTTTGTTACTTTTTGCATTTCATTTTTTTGTTACTTATTGCATTTCATTTTTTTGTTACTTATTGCATTTCATTTTTTTGCATATGTTTTTGCTTTACTTTTGCTAACCAATACAACACTTTGGTCATGACAGCCGCATAAGATTCTTTATCGCTTAACTTTGCAAAGAGTGTGTGCGTGCGTGTGTGTGTGAAAATGTAAGAGTGTATAAGAGTGTATGAGTGTGTGTGCACATACACATGCCTGTGCGTTGACAATTTATATCAAAGCCAGCTAACAGACACACACACACACACACACGCACACGCACACATACAGACACACACACAGACAGACAGACACACACACACACATACACACACACACACACAAACATGCACGCATACACACACACGCATGCATACACACACACACACTGACCAGTGGTAGATCTTAAAAGCCTTGGACAGCTTCTTGTGCGATTTTCTGGCCAGGTCACTGACAAACAGCATGGTCTGCAACACAGTGGAAATCAGAAGTTCTGTACTAAGACTCACTATGATCAGTTTGGAAGTTTAGGCTAATCAATGTAAATGCTTTTTTTAATACACACAATCAATCAATCAATCGTTTGCATTGTCCTCATTATAAAATACAAGGACACTTGTCATGGGCGTACATTCAATAATAAACATAGACCTTTGTTCTTATTCTAAATTATTCATGTGCCGTATTGTGCTATAAGGCGATACTTTTTACTCAGACTGATATCATTGCGTCTTATGACATTACTACCGTAATTTACGGCCTATTAGGCGCAACTTTGTTTTTACTGAACTTTGACCCCTGCGCCCAATCCAGCGCATGCGGCCTTTCTATACTCTAAACAGAAAAAAGTAAGGGGGTCGAGAGTTGAAATGAACAACTCACCATGCTCTGGTAGCTTCCACAACAAACCGACAACAGTTCACTCACATTGCACTTTCGCTTCACGATCGTATCTCTTCCGTGATCACAATCGGACACAGCAATAGACCTAGCACTGATCGGATCAAACAACCCTCATCATGCCCAAGACAAAACGGATGGCATACGATGCCGATTTCTAAGTGAATGCTATTTTGCTGGCAGAGGAAAAGGGAAACAGAAAAGCTGCCTTCGAGTTAGGAATCAACGAGTCAATGCTTCGAAAATGGCGCCAACAAAAGTCGAAACTTGGAGCGTGCAAGAAAACTTGGAAGTCATTTAGTACATGCAGAGCCAGATGGCCACAGTTGGAGGCTAGTTTTTTTCTCCGAAAATCGTCTATTTCCCGTTGACCCCCACTACAGGCAAATGCCAAGCAATGAAAAACCCACCATTTGAGGAAAAGTCTCAGTGATAATATAAAGCCAATGGAGGAGTAAAGAAAGGCAACAGCACATTGTCTTTCGGATGAGACGATAAACCGAGGTCCCATGTGCCCATGCACTTAGCACACGTTAAACACAGTGGCAATGAAAAAGTTGTCATTTGGTCAAAACTACCCCCCTTTCCCCCCTTCCTTCCTCATCAGTCACACAAAAATCGCATGCAAATATTTTTTTTTTTAAATGGGTGCGACGCGCTGCGACGCGCTCTCCAGGTGGGAGCAAACCGAATTTCACAGAGACGCCTCTGTGACTATGTGTGCACGCATTTGTATGTGTGTGTTTGCATGTGTGTGTGTCTGTCTGCGTGCGTACGTTGTATATATGTGTATCCTTTGACGTTTGGTGTATGTGTGTTGGTGTATGTGGTCAGTCCGTGCAACTCAGTTGCTATGGCTTACTGAATGAAAGATGAATAATGAGTCGGTGTCGATAAATGTGTGCGTGCGTGCGTGTGTGTGTGTGTATATGTATGTGTGTGTGTGTGCGAGAGAGAGAGAGAGAGAGAGAGAGAGAGAGAGAGAGAGAGAGAGAGAGAGAGAGAGAGAGAGAGAGAGAGAGAGAGAGAGAGAGAGAGTTGCTTTGTATTTTTGCTATCTACTTGTTGATGAATAATTGATTGTAAAGCACTTTGGGCTCATTTGAGGTAAAGCGCTATATAAATGTACTATTATCATTATTATTATAAAGTACCTAATACCTAATAATACTGCAACAAAACTTGCCTCTGTCTGCGATTCATTTTCAACATTACTGGTTGATCCAAGTTAAATTTTCAATCTGAAATCGTGATGACTTGCATTAAAATTGAAATTATTAGACTCCTTAGTGCTATCACTGTTAAATGAAAACTTATTGGAGCATTTTGTGAGGCTCATGTAGGTCCGATTTTTGGGGACATTTTTGGCTCACTCTACAGTATGATAGTTATTCGTGCGTAGTGTGTGTGTGTGTGTGTGTGTGTGTGTGTGTGTGTGTGTGTGTGTGTGTGTGTGTGTGTGTGTGTGTTGCGTCCGTAGTCTAATCTCCAAACTTTAATGTTGGCATTTTCTCGGGAAATAGAAGGCATACATCGTTCAAACGTTGCACACATATAGACGTCCATGCAAGCCTTCAAACAATAATGATTTGAATAATCAAATACTTAAAACATCACTGTAAACAGATAACAAACAGATAACATTTTAGATTAGTGGGTTAGAGAGTATTCAACAGGCAACATGACTTAAGAAACTCATCAACACTGAAAGCCTCGATAGCTCATATTGGTAGAGTGTCTGTCTGTCATGCCAATGGTTCCAGGTCCGATTCTCGGCACGGGCACCTTTTAAAAAAAAAAATGTTTTTAGTTGATCCATTAACGATAGTTTCATTTGTACTTGAAAATTTTATTGGCAATCTTGTACTTTAGACACCCCCCTCAATCTTTGCTTCTTGTTGTCCCACATGTTTCTGGTCGAGTGAGCCTTGAAGGCTTTGCCTTTTGTTAACATTAACAAATGAAATAGAAGTGCCAAACATAAGTGAAATGAAGGCTGGAAGAGTGACGAAGAGAAGTAACTCGAAAAACCTGGTTTGGATTGAGGAAAACATGGATTCAGACAAGTCTTAGACCCCAAAATCGCTGTTCTGAGAATACTCGGAATTAGGCCCAGACTGGCGTTCTCCAGTTCCGAGTAAAACGTCGGTGAAATTCAAAAACCTTGTATCTCAATTTTTAGGTTTTTTTCAGTTTTTTTAGTCAGCTTTTAATTTTTCCCGCCACCTTCCACCAAAAGCTCGTATCTCTTAAGACTTTCTATCTGGGGTAAATGAGGTTGTGAAAATAGAAGAAAAACTCGTAAGTCCCAAATTCAGATCTAGTTAAGAACAAAAACCTCGTATCTTCGTTCTTTTCAAATCTAAAAAAATAGTTTTTAACAAAATGCAGAACTAAGCTCGCAATGTCTTGAACAACATATTCATCATAGTTAATCAATCGTGTTCAACGTGGTTAATTAATAACCCTTTCACCGCCAATGTCGCATTTATGCAGCACAATGATTTATCACCCATGTCACTAAAAGGCATCAAATCAGGAACTGTAATCCAAAGACCCTATTTTCTTAATTTTGGGAGGCAAGGATGGCCTAATGTTATACATGTCACAGAGGAACTCCCAATATTGCATATAATTTTTCTTCTCTACCCAGTTAAGTTTAATGGTATTTTTTGGTTGAAAATTGCTGGCGGTGAAAGGGCTAAAAAAACAGTTGTTTCATTTTTCTAAAAACTACCAAAATTGAGATACAAGGTTATTGAATTTCACCAACGATATTCAGAACTCTTCCGGAACGAGCTAAGGAGACTCACTTTGGTCCTGATGATGTCTTTCTCGATGTCGGCGTCCGGCAGGAAGTCTACGTCGGAGGTGTCAAGGTCAGGGTCGCTGCTCTGCCGGCTGAGGTCGCTGTGTGCAGACACTGACCCCTCGATGGTTCGCATGGACGCATCTCTTCTCTGCTCTGTGTGAGATCAAACATTATGCTACCAATCAGCCCTGAAAGTGGCGAGTAACATGGCGAGTGGAAAAAAAAAAGGCGAGTTTATAATTCACTTCACCCGCCAAATGTGAGTGGGCAAAAAACGATGTTCTTTCTCGCGCGATTCCTTTCCCAATCCATGTTTTCCCACGCACCGGAAATACGATACGCAATTTGCGTGCTCGCCAAAAATATGAAAGGATGTAGCAGTTTCTGGTCTGAAAAAGGAGAGTGAACAAGCCTGGTTCAAGCATAGACCTGTGGTAAGTTATCTGCCTTATTTTCCATACTGTGGTTTCTTCACAAAAAATGTGTACAGTTAGATTGGCTGGTCAAACTTTTGGTTTGGCTGGTAAAAATAATAAGTTACCAGCCAAAGGCTGGTGGACAACATTTTCCACTTTCAGGGCTGCCTATGTGATTGAGAAAAAAGCCGAGAGAGTGGGGATGTACCCTGGGCAAGACATCTCCACTATAAACTAATTATCGCCCAGCCCGCCAGAATGGTATCTGTCCCCCTCTGCTATCTGGCAGTCATTGTCGGAAACGACAGACAGGCAACAACAACAACCTATGTGATGAACATTTTCACACTTGCTGATAACACATGGTGCCGTGCGGTGGCCATTTTCACACTTGCTCTTATTATATTAAAGAGAGAGAGAGAGAGAGAGAGAGAGAGAGAGAGAGAGAGAGAGAGAGAGAGAGAGACAGAGAGAGAGAGAGAGAGAGAGAGAGAGAGACAGAGAGAGAGATACACAGAGAGAGAGAGACACAGAGAGAGAGAGAGAGAGAGAGAGAGACAGAGAGAGACAGAGAGAGAGAGAGAGAGAGAGAGAGAGAGAGAGAGAGAGAGAGAGAGAGAGAGAGAGAGAGAGAACGAATGAATCTTTTTTAATGTTGGAAAAGAATAAGCACAATATACGCTTGTTTACATCTCGCCAACAACAAGAAGAAAATATTAGAAGAAAAAACAAACAGATCAATGCACGAATGACAAAATTTGTAAATACCAATTATCCACACTGCCACATACATACACATCGACATATACACAAAAACTACACACACTCACTCATACACATACACACACGCGGGCACGCGCACGCACACACACACACGCACACACGAGAGAGAGAGAGAGAGAGAGAGAGAGAGAGAGAGAGAGAGAGAGAGAGAGAGAGAGAGAGAGAGAGAGAGAGAGAGAGAGAGAGAGAGAGAGAGAGAGAGAGAGAGAGAGAGAGAGAGAGAGAGAACGAAAGTGAGAAAGAAAGATGGTGGACGAGAGTGAGGGACAGACAGACAGATAAAGGCACAGTCACTCACTCACTAGCTCACCTGCGCTGTTACGTAGTCAAGGCACCATAGCTAGAAGGACCAGAACCAATGCAATACAATGTAATACAATACAATACAATACAATACAACACAATCAGATCTGTTTACCCTTATAATGCACAACCTGGAATTTGCCACAGAAAAACCTGGAATTTGAGAGAAAAAAACAGAATTCACATCGGTACACGACTCGCGATAAAACACTGATTTAAAAGGTGTCTTGCGAGCGCACTGTGTGCACACACTCACACACACAACACACACACATCAAACAAATCCACTCACCTTAAGAGTATCTGGTGTTCTGATGAAAGCTATGTCCACTTAAGAGTCACTTCACTTCACGCGTCTCAGAACTCCAAGGTTTCGGTCAATCATTGCGTCTTTTCATACAAATGGAAACAAATAATAGACGTTTTTTTTAAATCCAGGGATTTTCAGCGCTCACCCAGATTTATTATTTTACCCAGAATTTTTGCAAATTCCCAGGATAATTCCGGCAAAACCGGGAGGGTAAACAAACGGGTCTGCACAATGCACACACGGTCATTCATTCACTCACTAGCTCACCTGCACTGTTATTCAAGGCACCATAGCTAGAAGAAGGACCGGAGCTCCTCAACAAAGAACCGTCGCTGTCTGTAGACAACAAACATTATCACACTGTCTTAAACATGAACATACAAACACAAATCAATATGTGTAATCAAAAACCCTTGCTTTTTGGGCACAGGCACATTTTGGAATTAGATTGGTTGAACCAGGGGTTCTGACTTCATTCCCTAAAAATCCTTCAAATCGAAACATTGGACCAAGGTTTTATGTGTAACACAAGCATACTACTGTATTTTTCAGATCATTAGGCGCTGCTATGCACAAGGCGAATAGGGCAATTTTCAAAAAAAATCTGAACAAAATTAAAGCAAAAGGCGCCCTCGTTTATAACGCACCTCACAAAAGAAATTCAAACAATGAAGGCCGTACGCGTCCTGTAAACGCTTCCCGACTGCCATTACTGCTGTCAGTTGGCTCCCCTTTGAAATAATCGAACTTCCGTTTGTGCTGCTTCCTGTTGATGTGTTTGGACAATTCTTCGCGAAAACAGATAGAACTATGCCATTTTAAGTTCTACAACGATGCTTTTTGCATCCAATGAAGGGTTATGGCATCTGTCTGGACGGTGTCTCGGACAATAATAGGGATTTTGAAGAAATTTAACGTATTTGTCATATCGGCGACTCGTCACCACTTTCGATGTCTGACTCACAGTAGATTTTTTTTGTTCTTTTTTTTTTTTGCTGTCCCATCTTCTGGGCTGTACAGTGGCGTTGCTCCCACGCCGCTCGTTCCGAATTCCAATACGCAGCTACACCCGGGTTTGACTCACAGTAGACTTACCTGAACACGGCAATCGTTGCCTCCCTTCTCATGATTTTGTTCACTAATAGGGCGCCCTCGTTTATTAGGCGCATAGGTCGAAATTGGAGAAAAAAATATCGCCTTATAACCCGAAAATGACAGTACTTGCACCTCATTCCACCTTTTGAAAGATATGAACATAAGACTATGCATGCACAGTATAATGTATTTCTGTGCCGTTAGAACGTCATAGCCGACCCATATTCTCCTTTGAATTATTTTTTGCCACAATATTTGTTGCAAATTATTATCTACATTATATGCCAGCATACCATATACTGTTATTTCAAAGTCATCAAACACATGATTAGGTGTACTTTGGGCTGTGGGCTAACTTATTGTTTGCATCTCATATTGTATATGTACTAAAACCAGTGCATGCTTCGTGTTTTTGTGTAAAGTTTCATAGAGATAGGCAGGACAGGGGGAGGGGAGAGAGGGGGGATGGAGAGGGAGAGAGAGAGAGAGAGAGAGAGAGAGAGAGAGAGAGAGAGAGAGAGACTGATAGAAAAAGAGAGAGAGACAGAGAGAGAAACAAAGAGTCAGAGAAGCAGCTTGCGTGAAGACACCATCAAAGAGCAAGGGTATCACAATTATCAATGCTTTTCTTGATCTCTCAATAACATTTTAAAATCTGTGATTATGGATTAATGGTGTCTACTTTCAAACTTACTATTTACACATGAAACCTAAATGTTCCTTTAAAAAAAAAAAAAAATCCAACCAAACGAAAGCATTGCGTTGCTTTCAATTCCCCACAAGTTAGAGTACCTTTATAATACTGCAACAGAGTGATGAACAGTAGCCATGTCTATACTGGGTATTCAGAAGGGACAAAACGTCTAAAGCAAGCATTTACAACTAAAGAAAGCATAATAACACATGAAACATGAAAACATCTAGTTCTGCAATTCAAATAAAGTCGACCCCCTCTTTTAAGACCTTCAAAAAATCTTGAAAAATCGGTCGTAAAAGAGGGGGGTCTTAAATCAGGGGTGACCAAAACAATGCACTCACTACACCGTATATGACGCACAGCACAAGCATATGTCTCCTCACTACTTTCACCCTTTGCTCAAGAGTGAGCGTCACACGTTTCCTTTTTTTACCCACATCGCTACACTGTGCTTTCTCCACCATTCTTGAATGAAACATCCGGAGTAGGCCCTAGCGCGGCTTGAATTAGCGCAGAGAAATCTCGCGAGATCGGACCCTCGCGAGATCGGACCCTCGCGAGATTGACATTGGCTAACAACAGTGGTACCCCAGCTGTGCGTCAGCTCGAACCGAGGCCGAGAAGGATAGATATCATACGTTTTTGCGACTGATAATTGTCAGAATGTGTTGCATCGGTCGTAAAATCAACAAGATTTATGGTCGTAAAACGCGTTAGAGGGGGAGTTGTAAATGAGGAGGCAAGTTTTGAAGAAGAACGATCCGTCATTCATATTTCGGTAAGAGTGGAGGTCGTAACTCAGAGGGCCGTTCGTGAGGGGGTCGACTGTACTGCAACAAGAGTAAACCTGAGTGACAGCCGTGTACTTCAATACTTTAAAAAAACTAACAAACAAAGCAAGCCATTTCAATGCACTCCCATTTTGAAGACAAACTGGGAGAATTATTTGCGGTTGGCTTTCACAAATCTCATGATGCCTCCTTCCAATCCCGCAATAATGGACGAGAGTTTCAAAAAGCGTAGGGAAAGCTACGCCCTATGTAGCGAAACTAGGAAAGCATTTCATTGCACAATACTACACGGTAGCAAAGCTAGCTCCAAGCTTCACAAAGCCTGCGGTTTCATGAGGTGCTACTGCTAGCATTCTTAAAATAAACATGGCGGACTAGTTTGTGTTCAAATCAACCCGCATTTGAATATTCTTTAGTTTTCTAATGATGGTCAAAATAAACGCTGTTATTTTTCGCTCTTTTCTCCATGGCAACACAGTGGTAGGCGAGTGAAAATCATTACTAGTATAACACTGTGTTGCCATGAGGAAAGAGTGAAGAATAACGATGTGTGTAGTTGTCATGCGCATTCCCGTAGATCTCCCTAAACTTGCAGAAAGCGACAGAATAATCAACAGTGAATGTGGTCGCTGTAACTATATGGAAGGAAGGAAGGAAGGAAGGAATGAAACCAAAAAGAGAACTCTTCTGAGTATACAATGCATTCACTGATTTTGTTCTACCAACATGCAGCATGCGTAAAAGTAACACACACACACACACACACAGACACACAACACACACACAACACACACTTCTCAAATTAAGAACCACATTCAAGACAAATGCATAAAACCAACAAAGAAAACGGAAAAAAAATCCAAAACCAACATTGCATGCAAAAGAAAACCACTCAAGTGTGAAGCGCTTCACATTTATGATGGTTACTCAAAACACAACACGATTATTGTCACTGATTATCACATACCACATCACCAAGTCGAATGCACTACAATGCACTCACATGCCAAAAGGCGCGTGGGGGGTGAGAAGAAAAATAAGAGAGAAAAAAATATAAACCCATGCTGCTTTAAAAAAAAAAAAAAGACAATGTTAACAACTCCATCGAAAAATTCAATTATACAAAAACATAGAGCGTTTCAGATCACTACAATGCATGCACGCAAACAAAACCACAGCTAATTTCCATTAACTATAAACAGAATTATCAACGATGTTAATTCAAATTTTTTTTTTTTAAACAGAACAAAGAAGAAAAAATCCATATAACTGCCGCCCAAAAAAAAATATCAAAAAAAAATTAAAAATTAAAATGCATGCACGTTTTGTCTAAGGCAAACACTAGCTCAAGGGTAGTCCCCGCACTTATCGATCTCGTTATCATTTGCGCATCTCACAGCTGCTGTCGCTTAGCGAGAAAAACCAAAGAAAGCAGTATGCAAATTCAGAATCATTTGAAAATCAGCAGCAACAGCAGCAGGCCGACACCCAACCAGTGTCTACCAAAACCCTTAGGCCAGGTTCACATTAGACGCGTAAGTTCCGTACGGAAAACCCTAAATAAGTGGAAGAAAGAAGGATAAAAGTTTACGCATGATGGGGAAATTCGGACACGTGCGCAAATCTTTTCCCTTCTTTGTTTCACTTATTTATGGATTGCGCACAGGTTTCCGCATGGAATATCCGCTTATGTGTGTACACGGCCTAAAGGTCTGTACTTTCCTGCTTCTAATGATAAATACCGTCAGCCTCACAGTATAATTGCCAAAGTCAGACTTTTGCAGCTTCGCAACCATAATTCCAACAATACCCCAGAAAGGGTCTTCAGCTGCCGTCAGAAGCTTGGACTAAAGCTACGACACAAAACTGATGTTAACATAATTTTCTATGAACAAAAATTAATAGTATAATACGAGCGAAGGTTTTCTCATGTTTTCATAACGTCAAAAATTGAGAGAGGCAATTCCACTATGAGGCTGACGATATAATAAGTTTCATATCCATCACATTCACTGATTATGTCCAATCACCATGCAGCATGCACTACAACAATGCACTAGAGAAGACAACTTGTTCAGAGACGCCAATTTCTGTAAAAAAAACATTCTGTAAAAAATATTCATTAATAGACCATTGCCACGGACGAGCGACCTTGGAATTTCAATTAAAGGCTTTGAATAAGAGAGGTCACAGTCACGCAACGGATGATTGTGGATACTCAACGGGAGAAGAGAAGAACTATGGGCTAAACATTCGGGCAAAGGTGTAATCAAACAAGTGCTACTAGTCTAGTCTATAGGATGACCATTCGTGGCAAATGCCCTCAAAATTTCAACCATTTAAAGACCCACTGACCCAGCACGGTTTTTTTTCTGGGTTGGTGTGGCCCACATACAGACTTTCCTCATATACGATCGAGGCTGCTCTTTAAAGTGATGTGTCGTTTTCGTGCATGAGGAAATTTGTATGGGAGCCACACTTGGTCAAAATAAGATTTCTTACCAGCTATAAGAGGGAAAACACATAAAAAAAACGTGATTTGGACACGTGATGTGCTGGGTCGTTTTGATAGCACTTCATTTTCTTTTTTAAATAAGTACATATTTTTTGGGTCATGAATGTGCATATTCTTCTTTTTAAACATTCAAAACAACTTGTAGAATGTTTTAATGCAATGGACGTGTCAATATTTTCATCTCATTACAAGTATTCTATTTTCCTTTGCAGTATCATAACTTTTTTAAGGTACATGTCCTTTTTAGTAGATTAAACCATTAAATAATCAAGAACCTTTTTTTTTTTTTTTTAAACATTCTTACTAATAATTCATCAGTATTTTAGTGAATCCCTACTCTTAACCTCCCCCCGTACCCTCCCATCCCAACCCCGCTTCTATCTACCTCCCCCTACATACATCCTCACCTCGCCTCTTCGTCGTGGCCACCTCTTCACATTGCCTTCCAGATCGTCCCCATCTTGCAGCCCGGTCCGTCTTCTCTCGCGTCTCAGCATCACACAAGCATCATTCCCGCCTCTCATTCTCTCTCGCGTCATTCATACATGCACGCGCACCCATTCTCGCCCTGCCCCCTATCCTACAAATTACCCCCCTTTGACCCTTACCACAGTATTTTGCTTCAAATTGACTAAACTGAATCTATCAGATGACTTTCTTTACAAACACCAAAGATCATGTTATGTCTAGTACTAAATCTCTATCCTTAACCCTTTCACCGCCAGTCATTTTTGAACCACAATTTCCCATTAAACTTACAAGGGTACAGAAAAGAATTCATCTGCAACATTGGGGGTTTATCTGTGACATGTTTACAATAGGGCTTATCCTTACCGCCCAAAATGAAGAACACAAGATCATTGGATAGCAGACCCTGATTTCAAGGCTTTTAATGGCATCATTGTGGTGCAAAAATGCGACATCGGCGGTGAAAGGGTAAAATAAGTATAAAGTTAAAGCGCCTATGGCACTAACTCAGAAACCACCCGGAAGTCTATCGGCCTTATAAGGTATACCCCTATTTGCCCAGTAGAGGGATTCCAGAATAACTGGACACACCCAGAGACCACTGCTATGAAAGGATGCCAGACCTAAGCCTACCGATTCCTTCTCTCTCTACTACCATTACTGCATGGGGGCAACTCCCCCCAAATGAACAAACCTGAAAGGCAGGGGTCTAAGGACCCATGGGTGTTGTGTTGTGTTGTGTGGTGTGGTGTGGTGTGTGTGTGTGTTGTTTGTGTGTGCGCGTTTGTGTGCGTGCGCGCATGTGTGTGTGTATGCGAGGAAATGTTTGACATTCTCATATTTTCTACTGCTTTTTGTTGTTGTTGTTGTTTGTCTTTGTTTTGTGGGGGGGTTATTCATTTATTTGTTTATTATTGTAAGCGCTTAGGGCTTGTTTAAGATTAAGCGCATATAAATGCTCATTATTATTATTATTTATTATTATGGCCCCGGCAGGGTACAGGGGCAGAGCCCCGTTGGACGATTCAGCGGGGTAACTTAAGAGAGATATATAACGAGACAGACAGACAGTTTAAATGATACACAGAGACAGTTTGAGTCTGATAAGCCTTGTAAAATGATTACATTGCCTTTGTAAACTTCCAAGATAGAACAACCAAGTTGAAAATGCCCCAAATCGCTTGTGGTAATTTTTTGGATGAATTGAAAAAAATCTGCAATTCAGTTTCTAGTAAAATTAAAAATACTGAAATCAGTGTAAAACTGAAAGAGTAGCACTCGTGTTACTGTAGTATTAATCATGAAAGTCCACAAATTATAAGCACAGCAAATCTACAATAAACGAATGAAGCAATAAGAAGGGTTTCTATGATTATGTGAAAGCATGTTATAACTACAAAACATAACAGATTAAAAAACACCATAAAATCGAGAAATTTGGCGTCTCTGAAAAAATACAGTGGAACATCCCTTATAAAACCTTCAAAAATCATTCAAAATTAAGTCTTATAAGGGAGAGGTCTTATAAGGGAGGTAATTGTAATACTTACAAAGAAGGACAATGTCTCAGAGGAGTAGGTCTTGTGTGGGAGGGAGTCTTATAATGGGAGGTCTTATAAGGGAGGTTCCACTGTACTCAAATGCAGTTAACGAGAGAGGGAAAACAACACCGGTTAGCGCCATCTAGTGCCACAAAATGGCATCAACTCCCTGGCAACAACACCACATTATCATCACCCTCCTCATCGTCGTTGTCGTTCTCATTATCACCTGTGGAAATTGTGCTTCGTTCAGCCCACCTGCGATCACCGATGGCGCCCCCTGGGCCAGTAGGGGTCTGAGCGCCATAGTTAAAGCAAAGCAGCTTGTCTGACATAGAGATGAAGAGAGAGATCAAGATTTTTCTTTTAAAAAATGTTACCCCTTGCAAAGGTGTTTTTTTCCATAATACATGTTACAACAAGACAATATTCTTTTAAAGAACTAAATAACAATGATTAACTCAATCATACCGAACAGCCATCATTGTCAAATAAACAAATCAGCAATTACATTAGCAGCAATTGAAAACAAATCTCCTCTAAAGAATCCACTAGTTTTTAAGAGAAAACCCCCCCAGCTTCACAAGGGTTTATCTATAATATAAGAACAAAGGAAAGAAACACACACAAAAAACATAGAACATGAAGGGAACATAAAAAAGGGTGTGTGTGTGTGATTATGATCAACATGAACATTTCGAAAATAAAATTACAAAAAAAGAGAAGAAAAGGAAAACCGATATCCCAATGAAAGAAAGTACACTAGCGAACAGAAGTTAAGGCCCAGAAAGACAATCATCTCCGAAAACTCACGAACTTAATAAAACATAATAACGCCGGGGTATCATTATGAAAGGAAGCGTAGAATACAGCCCTGCCATGCAGTCTCAGACCGATACGGAACTCCGTAGCATCATCATCATCGTTATCATCGGCCTCATTTTCCATCAATCATAAAATTAAAAAATGTCTCAAATTCTGTGGCTTTGCAAGCCCTGCTCTCATGGTGACCTCAGTTTCGGTTTCCAATCCAGTCTGTGCCTTGGTGCGTTCGGGTCAAAGTCATGGGGATCAGTGTGTTCTGGGGAGCTGTCGGTGGACGGTCGTGGTGGCGCCCTCGGAGGAGGACCTCACTCACGCTGGCTCCGCGACTAAGAGAATAGTGTCGTCAGTAGGGGGCTTAGTAGGTGGTGTCCTGAACAGGCTCCACTGAACTCCACCGAAGTGACTCAGCAGAAGTGCAGTGTCTCCTCGGTTGGTTGCCTCCTAACGGCCTAACATAGATTCGCTCCCCTTGGACTGCTGGTCTCGGTTTCTGCGACTTGAACAAACCTGGGTGTAGATGCAAATTGGGATTTGGAACGAGCGGCGTGGGAGCAACGCCACTGTACAGCCCAGAAGATGGGACAGCAAAAAAACACACACAAAAACTCACAAACTTAATAAAACGCACCCAGCTCATAACAAAACTGAATTTATTCTTTTAACATTAAGTTCATTAAAAAAAATCAATAATCAGAACGAGTTTTTGGAGATGATTGTCTTTCTGGGCCTTAACTTTTGGTCACTAATTGATTCTGAGTGTGACTTTTCAAGAGGACTGGGGTAAGTTGTTGAAAGGGGCATTTTGTTGACTGAACTCGTTCTGATTAATGATTTTTTGGAATGAACTTAATGTTAAAAGAATAAATTCAGTTTTGTTATGAGCTGGGTGCGTTTTATTGAGTTTGTGAGTTTTGGGAGATGATTGTCTTTCTGGGCCTTAACTTTTGTTCACTAGTGTATTAATGCAGTGGACTAAACACTATATATCATACTAAATCATACACAGACAGAGAGATAAAGATAGTGAGATGAAGATAGAGAGCATGGTAATAGCAATATGGAGATGAAGATAGAGATGAAGATTGAGATGTCATGGCAATAGAGATGAAGATAGAGATCCTTCAAAGATTGAGAGAACATTAAAGCACAGTAGCTTGACTCTGATACAGAGATGAAGGCAGAGATAAAGATGCAAATAACAATAGATAGAGCATAGCAGCTTGTCTGGTATAGACGGAGATAGAGAGGATGATAAATAGCAACATAGAGATGGAGATAGAGAGGATGGTAAATAGCGATATAGAGATGGAGATAGAGAGGATGATAAATTGAGGAATTTTTATTAATTCTACTATCTATTTTATCTATATACTTACCATTCCACTACAAAGTGCATATTTGTACAAGATTAGCTTGGAAGACAGAACAAAATCAAGAGTGTCTTACTACCACAACTCCCAATCCACGTAACTTCCGGTGTAGCAGACTACTCACTTTCTTGAAAGCAAGCACCCAATAAAAGGGAAGGTACACATTCAAAAAACCATTAGGAGGGAGGTGGGAGGGTCAATTAAATGTAGTGGAATGGTAAGTATATAGATAAAATAGATAGTAGAATTAATAAAAATTCCTCAATCTATTCTATCATCCTTACCATTCCACTACAAAGTGCAAGATTACCAACAAGGAGGAGGGTAATGGTAAAGCACTACTCTGAGACCACGGAACAAACCATGACAGAGATATCACAAAAACACACACATACCCTCTAGAATAAGAAGGTAAATCCGCAAAGCATGTTACATATCCCCCAAAAGACTTAAAATAAGTCTATAAAAACAAACAGACAAAAGTCATACCTCAAAAGGACACCGTCTTGGAGGACAACACAGCACGGCGAATACCAAAAGTGTTGTCCTGCCGGAGAGTGGAAAACTCGCGCAGATAGTAAGAGGTAAAGGTAGTCTCCGACTTCCAGAAGGCGGAGGACATAATGGCAGGGACTGGAACACCCCTGACCAAGGCTAGTGAGGTGCTAATAGCCCTAACTTCGTGAGCCCGTATACCTGGGGGCGCAGAACGATCGGCGTGGGAGTAGGCTAGTCGAATCAACTCGACTAACCAGCGAGCCAAAGTGGCCTTACGGATATCGCTTGAATAATTGGAATTCAAAGAAATGAAAAGGCGGCGCTTCTGGCTACGGAACGAGGCTGACCGAAGGAGATACGTGCGCAAACAGCGAACCGGGCACAGACATTTATCCTCATCGTCCGGAGCGAGGATGTTAGAGAGACTCTCGATAACAACCAACGGAGAAGCTTGCTGAGCCGATTGATTTTTCGCACGGAATTCCGGTAGAAAAGACAGGGAGATCGAGGAACCATCCTCCGCGAACTCATAATCATTAACTAAACCACTAAGAGCGTGGATACCACTCACACGTCTCGCTAAGGCAAGACTAACAAGGAAAAGCGTCTTAAAAGAAAGAAGCTTAAAAGATAACGAAGAAAGAGGTTCACATTCTGACCTGAGAAAGTGAAGCACAAGAAAAACGTCCCATTGCGGAAGTCTGATGGTCGGGCGAATTGACTTATTACGCAAACCATCCAAAAAATGGGAAACCAAAACAGAAGAAGCAAAGGAAGGTTGACGACCAGTAGCAATAGAAATAGTGCTAATAACCGCCGACTTATAACCTGACAAAGTTTGGGCCAAGAGGCCCTTCTCATTATGCAAATGAGACAAAAAGGAAACAAACTGAGCACCAGTCGGGTGCAAAGGAGAAAAAGACTCAACTGTACAGAAATTGAACCAAGAGGTCCAACGCAAGGAATACAAGGTATTAGTGCTTTGACGGCGGGATTGAAGAATCACTTCAATGGCTTCACTTCTCAGACCCTGTGACCGCAACCCTGACCGCAAAGTAGCCAAGCGGTCAGATGAAGGACGGCAGGATTTCGATGCGGAACGCCTGTGCGCGGTTGAACCAGAGACCTTGGGGTCAACTGGAGGGGAACACCCGGCACGTGGGTGAGAGCTAACAGCTCGGGGAACCACGGACTGTTTTCCCATCTTGGCGCTATGAGAATGAGAGCAGGACGCTCCCGAGCGCACTTTTCCAACACCCTTGGAAGAAGAGCTGTGGGTGGGTAGGCGTAGGCCCACAGACCCGACCACTGGAGACTGAAGGCATTCCTTGCCCATGCCAAGGGATCTGCCATCGGGGAGACGAAGAGCGGAAGACGCCGGCTGAAGCGAGTTGCAAACAAGTCGACGTGTGGCTTTCCCCACATCGACCAAATGGGTTGAAGGACCCGATGGACGAGAGTCCACTCCGTTGCAATCACCTGGTTGGAACGGCTCAGCTGGTCGGCGAGAACATTCAGCTTCCCGGGAATGAACTCCACGGTTAGATGAATGGAATTCCGTGCAGTCCAAAGCAGGATCTCCTCTGCCTTCCTGGAGAGTGAAGGCGATTTCGTGCCCCCCTGACGCCGAAGGTACGAGAGGCAAGTGGTGTTGTCGCCACAAACTGTGACCCACTTGCCTCGTAGCAGGGGAAGTAGCGCTTTGAGCGCGAGCGAAACCGCCTCCATCTCCAGAAAATTGATGTGGAGAGACGACTCTGCTTCGGACCACAACCCCGAAACCTCTCGCCGGTCCAGATGAGCCCCCCAACCTTCCTTTGACGCATCCGTGAAAAGGAATTCTTGATGGTGGAGAGGCCGAATGGGAACTGAGGACCCCAGCCAAACCGGGTCCAACCACTGGAGGACTGAACTGCGAAACCACGGGCCCAAAACGACCTGAGATTCCAGAGGAAGATGAGAAACCCCGAGTTCCGCACACTTCCGTTGTAGAGGACGCTTGTGCAGACGACCCAGAGGCAAGAGGTCTGCCAAGGACTCCATGAAGCCCAGCAACTTGAGAAGTTGACGAACCGTTGCTGAACCCGCCAACAGAAGACTTTCCAGAAAGGACTGAATGGACTGGATCCGATCCGGAGACGGACAGACCGTGAACGTCTGGGTATTGAATACCATTCCCAGATATTTGAATTCCTGGGCCGGAGTCAAATCCGACTTTTTGACGTTCACGTTGAAGCCAACCTGGACGGTTAGGTCCTGGAGCTCCGAGGTGTGTTCCTGGCACCGGTCCCTGGACTGAGCCAAGGTGAGCCAGTCGTCCAGGTACACCTTGAGACGGATCCCCCTGGACCTGGCCACGCCGACGAACTCCCTGACCACCATGGTGAAAATCCATGGGGCCAGAGAGAGCCCGAAGGGAAGGACTACGAACTGATAAGTCGTGTTCCCCCATACGAACCTCAAGAGATGCCTTCGATCTGGGTGGATCGAAACATGGAAATAGGCATCCTTGAGGTCTATGGAAGTCGCCCAATCCCCCGGCTGGATGAAGTTGCGAACCGAAGCAGCCGTCTCCATTCTGAACGCCATGGGGCGCAGAAAAGCATTGAGAGGAGACAAGTCCAGCACTGGACGGAACTCGCCGTTCTTCTTTGGTACAGTGAACATGCGCGAGTAGAAACCCGGGCCCGGGTTGGGTACTGGAATCACAGCACCCTTGTCCAGAAGGGACTTGACCTCTGCGTCCAAGATCTGAAAGCGAAGAGGATCTGCAGGGGGAGGAAAGACAATAGGCACCCGCGAGAGAGGAGGTTCCGCGAGCAGCGGAAAGCGGAACCCATCCCGCACGACACGGAGGATCCAAGAGCTGACTGACAGCAGAGACCACTGAAGGTGATGCTGAGCCAGAGAGTCCACACTTGATGGAACAGCCAACTCGGGATCCACCCGAAGCCGCGCAGGCCCTACTGAAAAGGAGGGTAGCGTTTTGAGTTCTGAAAACGAGTAGAGCGATTTGCACCGCGCTGGAAGGGCCTGCCCCGAGCCGAAGGAGAAGGGTACGGCTGAGAAGAGCCACGGAACGAGTTCCTCAACGGCTGTGGAGTACGAAAGCGAGAGGAAGAAGAAGAGGCCCGACGGGCTGAAAATGCACCACGCTGCTGGAAACGAGCAGGAGACACAGAAGCAGAACGAGAGGGTGGCCTAGCCCTAGCCGCCAAGGTCTGCAAAGTAGCCAGGACCCTGTCATTGTGAGAGAGAGACTGACGACCCGAACACGCCTCCTTAACTTTGGACACCCTTGCCGAAGCAAAAATTCCTGAGGAAGGGATTGGGTCCGAACGAAGGGCACGACGTTCCACCTCCAACATGGCAAGAGAGGACTGTTGGAGAGCTTGATCCCTGAAAAAGGCCGAAAGCCTACTACGCAAGGTAGCGAGGCCCAGAGCGGTGAGTTGAACTGAATCACGCAAGGCTGACAGAAGGCAGCCTAAAGCCTGCTCATCAATGGCATCCGCCAGACGAAAATCCTCAGGACGGCCCGTGGAGGTCCTGCCCAACAGAGTGGGAAGACCGTGCAGCATAGAAGTAGCCGTGGAACAATGCATCAATGATTGCGAGACAGCCTTCTCCAGAGCCAAGTAAGACTTGGCAGGGATGGACACCGACCTGATGGAAGGACCATTCAGCAACAGACCAAGATCAGAAATTTCCTCCTGGGAAAGAGCCGAAAAGGCTGGAATCGGCAAAAACTCACTCTCCATGGGAAGAACTGGGGCGAACTGAGGAACCACAGGACATGAACCGGACAGAGAAGGAATAGGTGGGGACACCTCCTGTTCCCTTCTAGACTGTTTAGCTCTAGACCACATGTGTGTGTCAGCCAAATCGAGAGCATCACAAATCGACGAAGAGCACTGCAAGACCAGTCTATGACCACGCCGAGACTGAAGGGTACCGAAAGCATCATCCTGGGGCAGAACCTGAGAGGACTCCACCGAGACAACATCCTGGCAGTAAGGCTGCAAGGCCGCCAGATACCCTTGTATGCCAGAAACAGAGGGATCAGAAAAATCCTCTTCCATAGGATCCACCGTGTGATCCGAAGCCGTAACCGACGCCGCCGGCTGAGCTGACTGACCCAAGGAAGAACGACGCGACAAAAGGTCCATAACTTCCTGGTGAGAGTAGGACCGCTGAGGAACCTGCCCTGAAACCGGTGGAACCATACCAGCGGTAACGGGCGTGACCGGTACGGGCTGAGGCAAACGTCCCATGGACTGAATGCCTGCCGTCGTACGGTCCTGGGCCTGGGGACCACCCACGGCAGAGGCCGTAGCCGCCGTGCCCGTGGTGGACCCGCGAGACCATGTCGCCGTGGCCGGTCCGCTCCGGAGAACCCCGGGTGCGGATGCCGGCCCGGTGCCTAAGGCACCGAGGCTGCCGTCGCCAGGGAAGCTACCCCCATTAGCGGCATCGTCCGTTTTTCGGCCGGCATCACCAGGCGTAATGGTGGCATCGGTGGGTACCGCCCGGTTGTCTATAGCTCTGTAAGACAAGTCGGACAGCACCACCGGTTTCTTCGCAGCTTCTTCTTCCAGAACCGGAAGTGCCCGTGCGGTATCATGAACGCCAGGAACCAATGGGGTACGGGAGCTAGCTTGGCTAGAAGAGCCGTACTGACCTTGTTCGGGAAAAACCCGGATGCCGGTTTGCAGCTCCATCCGTGAGAGAGCTTCAACGGACAACGAATCCTGGAGTGGAAGACCGACCGTCGAAAAGGCCGGGTCATCGTCCAAAACACCCAACAAATCAACATGAGAATCATCCACCGAAATGTGCTGGACCAAACCAGCAGAGTCCACTTGGGAGAAGGAGAACGGCATGGCCGAAGACAATTCGCCCGTAGAACGCAAATGAGCCAGCAATTCCGACACCACTTGCTTTGTATCTTGAACCGAACGCGAAGAGTGAGACCTACTCGAACTTCTTGACCGAGATTTTGACTTGGACAAAGACTTCTCTGAAGGACTCGATTTTAGAAAACGGCCCTTGTCATCCCTGGGAGGAGTAGGCTGAGGTTCCTTAGTTGAACTACTTGAAGGTTTGCCAACTAACGCCGAAGAATCTACAACTTTTTTAGAAGGAGTAGATTCCATAACGCGAAACCCGAAGCCAGAAGCCACGCCCACCTTTTGACCAACAGGCCCGAAATCTTCACAAAGATTACAACCAAAAAGGGGGGGAGGCCGAACGAACTTACCCAAGTAGCAAAGCAACACAAAGAAAACTAAAGGAAAACAAAAGACACTCATAAAGCTGAAAGCAGGAGAAAAAATTCCTGGAGAAACAGAATAACAAGCCTGCCTTCCATGCTAGCTTGAAAGAAAGTGAGTAGTCTGCTACACCGGAAGTTACGTGGATTGGGAGTTGTGGTAGTAAGACACTCTTGATTTTGTTCTGTCTTCCAAGCTAATCTTGTACAAATATGCACTTTGTAGTGGAATGGTAAGGATGATAGAATAGATAGCAACATAAAGATGGAGATAGAGAGTATAGTAAATAGCAATATAGAGATGAAGATAGAGAGGATGGTAAATAGCGATATAGAGATGGAGATAGAGAGGATGATAAATAGCAACATAAAGATGGAGATAGAGAGTATAGTAAATAGCAACATAGAGATGGAGATAGAGAGGATGGCTAAAGCATAGCAGCTTGTCTGGTATAGACGAAGATAGAGCGGATGATAAATAGCAATATAGAGATGAAGATAGAGAGGATTAACAATAACAACACATACTTTTAAACATATTTACAGTTATAGCAATAAAGCAAAATACAATATTGTACAAAATACAAATTTAAGAAAACCAGGCAAATTTAAAATACAAAAACACTTAAGCTTGTGTGCACAATTAGACGCTGAAACCTCAATGCGCTTTATCCGCAAATAAATAAAATAAATAAATAAAAATAAGCGCATGCGTTTCCGCATGTGCTTATCCCATCCGCTTATTTTCTTACTCTCTAACTTATTTGCGGATAAACGCACTGAGGTTTCCGCGTTTAATGTGCACAAAGCCTTATTGACAAACATTCACATTACTCCCTTTGGGGAGTATTGTTTTTCCGTCCGTCTGTCCGTCCGTGCGTCCGGCCTCGTTTTCTTAAAAAAACATTCAATCTATTTCCCGCGAGGAAATTTAGCTGCTGCTCGGCAACATAAATTGGTGGTGATTTTTTTTTTTGGGGGGGGGAGGGTAGAAAAAAAGGGTGGGGGCTGCAGCCCTGTAAGGCATACACTTACCCCCTGTTTACAATTTTAAAGGGTCAAGACCCTACTTCCTACATCGTTTCTGCACGATCTTTTAAGAATTTTGGATCAATCCTCATTGTGGTAGTAGCCTAGTTTGGCCTAGCAGACTATTGAAATGAGCAACGTCGTTATCTTACTGAAAAATTAAATTCTGTGTTTACGCATAGATCATCGTTTTAATGCGTCGCCTCACACCCTACTTGAGATTTCAAAGGGTAAATCTCACGCATGGTTCGACATTCTAGAGGGTGATTTGAGAGCTCTAGTGCGTAAATACGCACTTTGTAATCTCTACGTTTTCAGAAGTCCTGCTTCTGGCTCCCACCTGACATTCAATTTTATTTGCCTTGTACGCCAAGCAAAAAGGCAAAACTGAACTCACTAATATTTTTCACAAACATTCGTACTTGTAATCTGCCCGCACTCACGTAGCAGACAAGATCTGGATAAAGACAGACAAACGGATAGGTCCCAATTGACCCTTTCCCATCTCATCCTTTCTTCGATCTTTACCGCAGGCCTTC
The DNA here is from genome assembly GCA_017654935.2 of Phymorhynchus buccinoides. NCBI lineage: Eukaryota > Metazoa > Mollusca > Gastropoda > Neogastropoda > Raphitomidae > Phymorhynchus > Phymorhynchus buccinoides. The sequence continues at coordinate 19,607,892 of CM065709.1, read as the reverse complement.
TCAAGTGAGCTCCCTTAGACAAGGAGTACCATTTTGCCCTTTCTTCGATCCTTACCGCAGGCCTTCTCAAGTGAGCTCCCTTAGACAAGGAGTACCATTTCGCCCTTTCTTCCATCTTTACCGCAGGCCTTCTCAAGTGAGCTCCCTTAGACAAGGAGTACCATTTCGCCCTTTCTTCCATCTTGAGCTCCCTTTCACAAGGAGTACCATTTCGCATCTTTACCGGGCCTTCTCAAGTGAGCTCCCTTAGACAAGGAGTACCATTTCGCCCTTTCTTCGATCAAGGAAGTCCTGTTTTCGCCCTTTTTTCTTAAAGAGTGAGCTCCCTTAACAAGGAAATTTCGGGCGAACATCACGGCACCTCAACTTTTGCTGCATTACACAAAGGGCGAAGATGGGAAGGGGCAAAGTGGGAAAGGGCCAATCAGAACATTCCACACAACACAACAAAGTTTACTTTTTATAGATGATATAGACAGACAGACAGACAGACAAAACTTCAAAAGAGAGAGAGCATACCTTTCTCTGCTTCTGTGAGATCCGTAATGCTATGATGCCGAAACGGCATCCTTTTGCTGCTAGGGAAAAAAAAGTGGGAAAAATCTCCAAAAAACAGAAGATATAGAAGACAAAGACAGGTAAAACTTCAAAACGCATACCTTTCTCTGCTTCAAAAGATTCTCTATGAAGCTACGTGAAAAGAAGAAAAAAAAACCCAGGTGCATTGTGGGCAAAATTCTCTGAAGCTACGTGATCTGAAGAGAGAGAGAGAGAGAGAGAGAGAGAGAGAGAGAGAGAGAGAGAGAGAGAGAGAGAGAGAGAGAGAGAGAGAGAGAGAGAGAGAGAGAGAGAGAGAGAGAGAGAGACAGAGAGAGAGAGAGAGAGAGAGAGAGAGAGAGAGAGAGAGAGAGAGAGAGAGAGAGAGAGAGAGAGAGAGAGAGAGAGAGACAGAGAGAGAGAGAGAGAGAGAGA
>CM065709.1:19589420-19601920 GCA_017654935.2 Phymorhynchus buccinoides | reverse complement strand
TGAACTCCCAATCCAGGTTGTTGGGCTTCATCACAATTGCCACGTAGAAGGCTCCAAAATCGGCATAGTCCTCTTTATAGAGTAAACTGAGACAGCAAGCCACATAAATGAACTCCCAATCGCATAGTTGTTGGGCTTCATCACAATTCTACGTAGAAGGCTCCGAAATCGGCATAGTCAGTCCGCTTTACTGCCCACGACGTATATATACGTCCTCTATGCGCCTAAGTAGCGACCATATATACGTCCTCTATCGGCTTCAGGCAAACCACCGACGTATATATACGTCCTCTATAAAAAGTACTTGCCACCGACGTATATAGGCTAAGGCAGCGAATTGCCGCGTTAACAGAGTAAACGAGACAGCAAGCCACATAAATGAACTCCCAAGCCAGAACTCCCAATCCAGGTGATGGGTTTCATCACGATCACCACGTAGAAGGCTCCGAAATCGGCATAGTCACTCCGCTTTAATAGAGTAAATGAGACAGCAAGCCACATAAATGAACTCCCAATAACAATTGTTACATTTTGGGCTTTAACAATAACAGGGGCTTCTTCTCTGAAGAACCCTCTGATGTCCGACTCTCCGAAGAGTTTCTTTTCACTAGAGACGGGGTGACACATATAGGCACTGAACCCAAGTGAGCGCATAGTGTAAGTCACATCTTCTTCTTCTTCTTCGATCGCTCAGACAGTTTCCTGTCAATTATGAGCGCAGAAGCGTCATGCTGCCGTTCATGCGCCTAAGGTAACAAATAGTTAGGCCCAGCAAGTCCGACTTCGGCTGGAGGAAATCTTTTTGAAAGCGTTTTGTAAAAAAAGGCCAGTGAATGGACCGGTAAGGGCAGAAAGATAGTAGATGACAGTAAGCAAAAGGAAAAGGCAGAGTCAAAGAGAGTGTCATATTAGAGGAAGTTACAAGCACAGAACGTCCAGAAGGTGGGGGAACTATTTATAGAAAAGACCCCCCGGTATCCCCATGGGGCATGTAAGCCTTCAGTATAAGCTGACTGTCCTATCCTTCCATCACTTTGAACAGACCCTTCCGCCTTACCTCTCCAGTGCTCTTCACACCTACACTCATTCATTCGCTCACTCAGGTCATCAAACACAAAACTTCTGAAAGTTCCAAAAACAAATCTAACTAGCGCAACATTTGGTGACCGCAGTAACGGTAACAGTAACGGTAACGCCAAGTACTGGTAACGCTGAGTACAGCAAATTTGAAGCGATTCGGTTAAGAAACGGCGGAGTCGTATAGCGCGCGCGTTTCTGAACCGATTCGCTTCCGGGTTGGTACACGGATAGTCACCGTCCCCGGTGATCTTCCTGCCAAATTCGAAGGCAATCGGTCTAGAAACACCGGAGATACGGGCGCCGAGAGGCCGGCGGATGCGCGTTTCGCGCATTTGCTGAACCGCGCAAATGACACGGCCGCCTCGGTTGCCGTTGCCATCGCCCCGTTAGGGCTCACAGCAAATTTTGAAGCGATTCGGTCGAAAAACGGCGGAGTTATAAGGCCCGTTTCGTGCTTCAGACACACACACACACACACACGGACAGTTGGCTTATTACTATATGATTAAGTCTTGAAATCCCTCTGTATTGTGTGACTGGGAAAAGAGGGTCCTTTTCAACAAAACTTTTAACGATGAAACGAAAATCTTTTTTTTTTTCCTTTTTTTTCTTTTCGTGACTACTCAACTCAACTTTGTTTTATTTTGTCCTCAGATCAAACCAGGATAATTGTCTTGCGGACAGGTCAAACATACACACAAAGAAACTAAACAAAATATATATATGTAAAAAAAAAAAAAAAAAAGTTATAAATACATGCATGAAAAGTATTCTTTCTTATAAAATTATACCCAACTTTTTTTCACATCTCTCGAGGTATGTCTCCTGAATAGACCATTTTTGGAGAAAACAAAGCTAGGAGAGAGCACTTCATGAAAATTAGAGTTAATTACCTTGACTTACTCGGTCAAAACCATAGCAACAATGCAACAATGGCGTCGAAGCTTGAAACCGCAGGATACTTACAAACTTTTTTTAACAGAAAAAATAGGGGTGGCCAGTTGCCACAAACTGATAAAACTTGCAAAATGTGACGTAAAAATATAAATTACATAAATATTAGAATGATGCACAGTGTTCTAAGTGTCGTATGTCTGCTCAAACACAGGCGGTGAGAGCTGGGGATCTACCTGATGGTAGAGTAACTTCCCCTGTTTGACCAATTGAATTAGGCAAGATCACTCCCACACACCATGAAGTTACTCCCCTTAATTATTTCCGAACAATTCCTATTGTTGGGTGAAGTAACAAGCATCATTGTGGATATATTTATTTGGGACGCTCACCTGCAGAAAAATGGCTGCCTGGTTGGTCATGGTTTGATGCTTGCCTTCAAAGCCCACATTGTGGTCCAGGTCAAACACCGGACACTGAAAAACGCATCACGATCATCATCCTTCATCCTTACCATCATCATCATCTCAGAGAGAGAGAGAGAGAGAGAAAGACATTTACACGCTCAAATACATAATCATAACAAGATACAAAGGCACGTTAATACTTTGAGTAATTATCAATGTGATAAGGGGATCAACATGATGATTCAGATAATGTGTGTGTCAGGCATGGTAGTACTACGTGGGGGCAAAGTGGTTTTCAAGGAAAATGTCCGGGGGTCCAGGGGGCCAAAGAAAATTCAATAAAATTAATGAGAGTGAAATTTTCACTTTTTCATGCCATTTTAATGCATTTTTTAATAATTTTGTTTCAAACTGTTTCGCGGATTTTCTGTGATTCGCGGAGGTCTACCATGCCTGGTGTGTGCAAGCACGCCTTATGATAGGGTGTGCGCCTTATGATAGGGTGTGCGCCTTATGATAGGGTGTGCGCCTTACGATAGGGTGTGCGCCTTATGATAGGGTGCGCCTAATAGTCCGCAAAACACGGTAAACAGACAAGACAAGCTCACCCGTATAGGCTGCACAGACACGGTGCTACACGACAGATCGGGCGAGGTGACGTGAAGCAACACAGTGCCCACCCCTGGAGGAAAGCTGTACATGTAGTACTGGGGCTGGGACGGCGATACCGTGATGTTGTGCTGTTCACCGTGACTGCAATAACAATAATAATAATAATAATAATGACCATTTTTATAGCGCTTATTCTCCTTATGGGGCCCTAAGCGCTTCACAAAGAAGTTACAAATCTGAGCAAAAAAACCCACCCCAGCACTTATCATATAATAAGGAACAACACGAAACAAAATCACGATAACTACAGTTACGTCACATCTCCCCCTCCCCCCCTTCACACTCCACTAGAATCCAAACCATTACAAATAGCCGTTAAAGGTCAAGATGTGCCACCACCCCTACATTTCTCGGTTAATTCCATTTTCCCGTTTTTGCCTTTCTTACCAAACATAAAGCTGTATTCTATTAACCTTTTTAGCTAATAACCTTTTTGGAATACTAACCCTATCCCTAACCCTAGGCCATTATCTAATATGGACCCCCCCCCCCCCCCCCCTATGTATTGCAGTACACAGCGCCATTTGTCACAGTCATGGTTCATTGCGTTTTCCCGTCTTATAGGGGGGGTGGGGGGTAGGGTTAGGGTTAGGGCTAGTGTTAGGGATAGGGTTAGTATTCCAAAAAGGTTATTAGCTAAAAAGGTTCATAAAATACAGCTTTATGTTTGGTAAGAAAGGCAAAAAACGGAAAATTGCAATTAACCGAGAAATGCAGGGGGGGTGGCACATCTTTACCTTTACCCAAATAGCCTTTTCCACGCAAAAAGACATTTTCTCACAAAACAAATATTTATTTAATCAAAAAGATATTTTTTCTCAAATTTCGACCCATGCGCCTAATAAACGAGGGCGCCCTATTAGTGAACAAAATCGTGAGAAGAGAGGCAACGATTGCCGTGTTCAGTACAGTCTACTGTGAGTCAGACATCGAAAGTGGTCGCGAGTCGCCGATACGACGAATACTCACGCTAAATTGCTTCAAAATCCCTATTATCGTCCGAGATACCGTTTACAGGACGTGTACGGGTTTCCAAGTTTGACTTTCTTTTGTGAGGTGCCTTATAAACGAGGGCGCCTTTTACTTGATTTTTTTTCTGATTTTTCTCGAAAATTGCCCTATTCGCCTTATACACAGCAGCGCCTAATGATCCGAAAAATATGGTAATTAAACAAAATCTTAATTTTGTGTAAAATATGAGGGTGAGCACCTTATTATAAGCTGCACCTGATGGTCTGAAAAACATGATGGATTTTTGTGTCCAAGAAGTAAAAATGTACATGTTACGTTAACCCTTTCACCGCCAGCCATTTTTAAGCAAAATTTTCCCATTAATCTTACCCGGGTAGAGAAAAAAAAATCATCTGCAATATTGGAAATTTCTCTGTGATATGTATAAAGTAAGGCCTATCCTCACCTCCAAAAATTAAGAAAATAGTCTTTGGATAACAGGCCCTGGTTTGATGCCTTTTAGTGGCATGGGTGTTAAATCATTGTGGCGCAGAAATGCGACATTGGCGGTGAAAGGGTTAAAGTTCAGCCCTGGGATGTTCTCACGGTATTTCAAAGTTTTTCAGCAGCTCGGCAAAGAAGGTGAAGTTGACGTCGTAGTCAGCGGACATGGTGGACACGTCGATGTAGATCTGCTGCATTGTCATGTTACTCCTGCGGTTTTTGTCCATGGGGCACAGCGTGCGGTTCACAAAGTCAAACTGGTGACTGTCAAAATAACACACAGCACACGTTCAGCGCATGTAAAACAGGGCTGGCCAAAAATACCGTAAAATGCGGACTATAAGCCGCTACTTTTTTACCTCAACTTTGGCCCATGTGGCTTATATACTCAGAGCTCCCAGGGACCCCCATTTGGGGGTCTATGAAGCACTAAAATTCTACAGGACCCTCTAAAAGAATGTGCAGGGGGTCCCAGGGATGCACTAGAAAAATTCTTTTTAGCATTCACTATGCCACTGGGACCCTCTATCCCGCCTCTAGGACCCTCAATAATGTAAGTGAGGGAGTCCCTGGGACCCCTTGTTTTGCCCCCTTGATTGGGAGCCCTATTACTGATGCGGCTTTTATGTGGATTTTTTCAAGTCTATATTTATCAGTATAATTAAATTTGTTTCCAGCCACAGTGTCCACTCTATTTTGAGCTTCTTTCTAGCTCTCAAAATTGGTTTTGACAATGGATTGATTCAAATCCCATGTTTAAAGTGTTTAAGAGTACCACATACTCATGTTGTAATAGGAGAATGTGCACATGTGTTCATTATTTGTAATAAAGCAGGCAAAATGTACTGCATTTTGCTTTAACTTTGACACCTTTTTGTGAATATCATTTTCTCTGCGGCTTATAAACTGATGCGGCTTAGGCTTATATGTGAATAAATACCTAATATTCAGTCAATTTAAGGGATGTAGCTTATAAAAATATACAGGCGCGTCTTATAGTTCAGTTTTTAACGGTACTAGCCTGGTTGCCCGGTTGCCATCAGACAGCGTGATACACACACCCAAAGTGACAAACACACACACACACACAGACCTGCCACATTCTGAGAATAAAAAAGAGGAGCTAGAATCTAGGGGCTGGCACTGGCCCCCCAGTAAAATCCATTGCCACTTCGAAATGTGCGGCCTTCTCTTTTGTTCTTCAAACATGCAGTCGTTTTTGTCAGTTTGAGATCCATTTTAGAGTAAGAAATATTGACCATTGTCAATTTGAGATCCATTTTAGAGAAAGAAATATTGACCAATCTACAATATTTGTTGGTCATTTAGCCTGAGATAGGCCTATGCTTCGTGTAGCCCCTCACTGTCTCATGCTGACCCTTAGATGTCCATTAGCTGGTGCTTTGAATGCATGCCCTTTGTTGTGAAATTGAGTGGAAAATGTATACATGACAGATTTTAAAATATAGGAGCTGGGGAGGTTGCAAGAGGAGCTAGGAGCAATGCTCAACATATCTGAGCTGCTCCTCTGAAATCAGAGCAAGTGGCAGGTCTGCACACATACACACACACACACACAGTGACACACACACACACACACACACACACACACACACACACACACACACCACAACCAAGCATGCACGCACACTTTGCACTGTGACAGACAAACAGAAAGACAGGAAACAAATGCAGACAAGACAAATCCAAGAACTTCCAAGACAGGCAGACAGTCTAGTCACAGAAACTCACACTTAGTAACTTGACTTAGCTATTTTGTCAATCAACAAGAGGGTTTGTCATAACAAAACTCCTGTCATCACCACACCTCAAGTGCTGGGATACAAATTACATCACTTAGAAGTTTTCAGCTGGATGATAGAACCTGGACTCAGAGACCCCTGCGCCTTATATTGTGACTAATAATATAGTAAGAAACTATAACAAAATCTGAATTTTGTGTAAATTTTGGGCGGGATACGTGCGCCTTATAATCACATGCATCTTTAGTCCGTAAAATACGGTAGCAGGCAGACAGACAGATAGACTAAGACACTGCAGACCAAACAAAATACACCTACATGTAGTCGATAAACAAGGGGAGCTGCCAGGACAAGATGCCTTCCTGCTGTCGCACCACGAACATGACGGGGAAATTTTCCACCGGGTGACTGGAGGTGGCCGACACCCTTACAGCTGTGGTCTGTGGGGAAAACACACATAGACACATGGTTCAAGTTATATAATGACATAACTGTAGTGTGCATGCATCAAATTGTCATCTGCAACTTAAAAAAACTATGAGTATGACTGCTAGATAGCATACAGCCAACAAAAATATGTCTGTTTGGGGTTTCATCAGTTTGAAAAATAGGGTAGGTAGGTAGGTACCAGGCTTTTTTTTCTTGCTTTTTTAAAAACTTGTGTTCAGTCCATGTGTGTGAATATATTTATATATTTTAATAAAACAAAACAGCGCATACTTTTGCACTTATGATATTTTATGTTTCTGTTTGCTCGCTTGCTTTCGTTTTCTTTTTTTTTCTTTTTGTATTTCTCCCCATTCGTCAAAAAAAGGTTTAGGGTTGGCGGCCAAAAACTAGGGTCAGTCGGGAAACAGGAAACCAACTTTTTTTTGGTTTGTTTGCCTAAGGTGCAGATACTATTCTGGATGGATGGCCTAGAATTTGCTCACAGTGGAGATCATGCCTTGGCCAGCATACATGCCCACTCTCTCGGCCAAAAGGATTTTTAAGGACAGCTAGCGATGGGGAAGGTCCACAAAGGCCAACCGATCCCTTGGGTGCTGCACTAAAATCCATCCCTTGTTTGACAGTCATAGTGGTAATGAGATAAATTATTGTTCAATCAATAAGTGAATAACACAATATAATGCAGTGATGTCCCGAGGTCCCGGTCATACTCATTCATAGGCCATTGAGTCGATTTGGCCTATGGCTGGTACCCACGTGTCGTCATATCCGGCCACAAGGAGCGTGCCATATTATTGGAGACCGCCATCTTAGTCAGTAACTTTGTTTGAAAAATGCCAGATCGATGCTGTTTACACACAAATCTGACTAAGATGGCGACACTTCCGTTGGAAGGGTCGAGATGCGCACGCAGGTGGGGGGGGGGGGGGGGGGGGGGGAGGGGGGGAAAGCCATTATACTTATAGTATTAAAATTAAAAAAATGTCCTAGTGTGTTCTCCCCTGTCAGGACAAATGTCTGATTAAAATTTTAACACGGGTTTGCTTTGTGAGTTTGTCTTAATTGATATTTGCAAGAGCCAGGACATTGTCCTATTGATTTCTGCAAGAGCCAGGAGATTGTCCTATTGATTTCTGCAAAGCCAGGACATTGTCCTATTGATTTCTGCAAGAGCCAGGACATTGTCCTATTGATTTCTGCAAAGCCAGGACATTGTCCTATTGATTTCTGCAAAGCCAGGACATTGTCCTATTGATTTCTGCAAGAGCCAGGACATTGTCCTATTGATTTATCTTGTCTCGGGACAGTTTATCCTATCACTTTTCCATCCTCGGTATGTACATCACTGCAATGCTCACATTATAATGCAGGCTGTCTTAAAAGTTCAGTAAAGGTCAAGATGTGCCACCCCCCCCTACATTTCTCGATTAATTGTATTTTTCCGTTTTTGCCTTTCTTACCATACATAAAGCTGTATTTTAGGAACATTTTTAGCTAATGACCTTTTTGGAATACTAACCCTATCCCTAACCCTAGACCTAACCGTAACCCTACCCCCCACCCTGTAAGACGGAAAAACGCAAGGAACCACAACTGTAACAAATCGCGGTGTACTGCAGTACATAGTGGGGGGTAGGGTTAGGCTTAGGGCTAGGGTTAGGGATAGGGTTAGTATTCCAAAAAGGTTATTAGCTAAAAATGTTCCTAAAATACAGCTTTATGTTTGGTAAAAAAAAAAGGCAAAAACATAAAATTCCAATTAACCGAGAAATGCAGGGGGGGTGGCACATCTTTACCTTTACCAAAAGTTCTTTCAGCCATGAAGCTGGGAATGTCCTTTAGCAAGGCTTATCCACTGTTTCCAAATTCCGAGGCCAGCCCTCCAGAATAGTAGTCCATTTCTCTGTTATCTGGAATACATTTGATCAAAGAAACCACAAACACCACTAACTGTGTAAAATAAAAGTAAAAGATTGTGCTGGTTTACTTTTTGTCCCAATGGGGGACAGAGTGTATGAGCAAGTACATAGAGAGATCTCTTTCGAATTTATGGAGTTCTCGTCAGTATGTATATCTGCTAACAAACACTATCTTGTGGATAAACCCCAACAGGAAGACATTTCTGATAAAAGAATGGCGTCTTCTCTGTACTAGGCCGAAAAGTCCACAATTTAAGCAAACCAGCACAAGGTGAAAAGAAAAATGAAGAACATTTTGGGTAAAATAGATAAGTTATTAAAATGTGGAAATAGCGATTTGAAAAATGTAATACATGTGGGTAGAAAGAGCCAACCACTGAGGTGATCCTCTAATTAAAGGGATGCAAGTAAACCTTGTAGTGTAGCTACTCCCTGAACCCAACATGTAAAGAGCTGGAAAATCAGTTCATAAAGAGTTGGCAGTGGATCCAATATTGGATGCCTGTGGCACACACCGAAGTGGAATATAATTATGAACAAACTATACCACAAAACACTACCAACCCTCCATGCACTGTACAAATGTGGCTTGAAATGGCTTTATAGCTTAAAATGCCACCATTATGGTGAGAACCACTGGCATCCTTTATGGATCCACCACTATTAACAGTGGCATTTTAAGCTATAAAGCCATTTCAAGCCACATTTATCTGGAATGCATGGCTGTCCACGAATGCTGGCAAGAACACACACAATGAAACATGTGTACAATAGCATTAGCAGTAGCACACACACATTGTATACATGCACTCTTTCACAGTCACACACACACACACACACACACAGACACATGCATGTATTTAATAAAACATGTACAGTGAAAATCACTTAAGTCAAAATTGGACAGATTTAAATTTTATTTTGAGATAGTCAATATTTTTAATTAAATATTACTTAAAAAGACCATTTACTAATAATCAGACCATTGTCTGATTTAGCATAAATATTATTAAACTGGGACCAGAAAATTATTGTGAGTTATCCTGTGTTTTTGAGTTATCAGGAATCCACTGTACATAAGTACTCTCACAAACAGACACACACACACACACACGTGTGTGTTGCACACACACACACACACATATGTAATGATGTACACACACACACACACATACACAATAAGTGACTAACACACATACTTGCCCAAACACACATACATAGCGTGACATACAAGAAATTACAAAGACACGCATGTCGCAGTCAAAAAAGTCGCTCAGTCAAATAAATCGCCCGCTACTATGACTTTTTTTTTTAGAGTGTGTATTTGCGACAACCAGAAATTTCACTTTTTCTGTACTTGAACTGTACTAACCCTAACCCTATCCCTAACCCTAGAAAAAAGTTAAATTTGTGGTTCATGCTCAATGTCGCAAAATGTCGCAAATACACACTCTCATAGTAGCCGGGCAATTTATTTGACTGAGCGACTTTTTGGGCTGCGACAAGCCCCGGGTGTTGTGGAGTTTTGATCTGAACACACATAGCGTGACATACATACATGTATACAAACACACACACACACTACTTACACTGTTGGTTTCGTTGTACGTGTAGACAAACAGATACTGGTGCTGCAGGTTCACATTGAACGCGTAAGTCTTCTCAAAGCTGGCGTTGACGATGGTGGTGCTCACGTCAAACCCGCCGCTTCTCAACGACACAGGATCTTTTCGCTGATGATGCAGCAGCTGAGTTTTCCAGCGAGGAAGTCCATCACGGATACTCATACGATTATTGTCAAGCATTTCATACTGTATACTTCGTGGTTGAGCTTCGCCAATACAAAATAATATACTACAGGTGAGGAAAGTCAAAAGCGCAACAAACTGGAAGTTTGTCATAGTTTTTATCCTGTTTTTGTTTGAGTTGTATGAAATTGAAGAATTCTAAGCTGTGTCACAGTCTTGAAAGTGAATCAACCAATGAAAATGTATAACAGACAAGCCAAGCAGACGAGCAGACGATAATCTTCAACACGATGAAGGCGGATGGTTAAAGGCAGAAGAAGAAGTCACATCCGTCTTAGCGTCTAGTCGGGGCAAATCACTATCAAATCAAACAACACTGAGTTTGAGTTACGACTGAATATTATGAATAAATTCTCACTGTAAAAAATACAAAGGTTCAAAACACAGAAATAGTTTCTCAAAGAATAAGTACGCTAATTCGGGTAATTTATATACCCAGGCAAGAAGTCGAAGAACAAAGGAAATATCAGTGACTTCTGTTCATCTTGTTCCCAAGTTTCGGTTCCGCGATAAGTCACTGAAGTCGTCATGTGATATTTTGGTAACGTTTAGGGAAGACAACTCTCACCACTTATCTATCAGACAGCTTATTGCAAGAACATTGGCAAACATTTCTTCTTTTTTTCTGAGGAACTTTACATTTTAAATACATACATGTATGCTTGGCTACATGTTCGTTTTTGTGCGTTATTTAATTTTTGTTCAGGGTAACCATGGTGTTGTTAGCAACGGCGGGTAGAGAGAGAGAGAGAGAGAGAGAGATTGATTGATTGATTGATTGATTGAATTTTATTTATAGAGGGTAATAGAGTAAGCAATAACATGCTTTTTTACATCCAGCCCTCTGGACAAAATACATATATAAAAGTAGAAAATGGAAAACGAAAATAAACACATACAAAGTAATATAAAGCATGCAAAAAAACATCCCTATATTGTAACATCAATAACAAAATCAAACCTATTATTGAGAGAGAGAGAGAGAGAGAGAGAGAGAGAGAGAGAGAGAGAGAGAGAGAGAGAGAGAGAGAGAGAGAGAGAGAGAGAGAGAGAGAGAGAGAGAGAGAGAGAAACATATAGGCCTAGACCAAATGCCCATTATATTAGGCATGTTCATAAGCATGCGCGCGCATACACACACGCGCGCGCGCACGCGCACGCACGCACGCGCACGCACGCACACACACCACATACACACATGTCGTGTGTGTGCCCGTGCCCGTGCCCGTGTGTGCCACGTGACATGCCGCGGCATGCCTATGCACAGACAGAAAGACAGAGAGAAAGAGCAAAAGAGCCATGACTGACCTTCTGTCCTCATTTGATAACAAAAAGCAAGTAGACATCGCTATTCTAGATTTTTCTAAAGCCTTTGACACTGTGCCTCGTGACAAACTCCTCCATAAACTTAAAAGTTACGGAATTACAGGCCCCCTCCACCAGTGGCTCTCCTGCTTCCTTACTCAAAGAACCATGACAGTAGTGTTAGAAGGAATTTCTTCAGAAAAAAACATCAGTCGACTCTGGAGTCCCAAAAGGTACAGTGCTCGGCCCCCTCCTATTTCTCTGCCACATCAATGACCTACCAAAAGCTGTCAATCGAACATCAAAAGAACATCAAAAGAACATCAAAAAGATTATTTGCTGACGACTGCCTTCTTTATAGGGAAATTAATAACCGTTACGGACCACCTGACCCTGCAAGAAGATCTGCAACAGCTTGAGACCTGGGCGAACATTTGGGGCATGCGCTTTAGTTCAACGCTTCCAAGTGCTACATTCTATCTTTACGCAACAAATCCAACTTCTATTATCAACTAAACAACACCATCCCGGCATGTTCCAACAAACTGTGCATTCTACTATCTGAGGACCTAACTGAAATGGGGACCACATATTTCCAACATTACAAAGAAAGCAAGCTGCACTCAGTCTTGGTTTCCTCCAACGAAATCTCCGTCGCTGCCACCACGGTGTAAAACCAATGCCTATTTAGCTCCAGTCAGACCTTTACTAGAATATGGTGCAGTTGTGTGGGACCCTTATCTACAG
>CM065709.1:19571920-19574420 GCA_017654935.2 Phymorhynchus buccinoides | reverse complement strand
AGAGAGAGAGAGAGAGAGAGAGAGAGAGAGAGAGAGAGAGAGAGAGAGAGAGAGAGAGAGAGAGAAGGAGAGAGAGAGAGAGAGAGAGAGAGAGAGAGAGAGAGAGAGAGAGAGAGAGAGAGAGAGAGAGAGAGAGAGAGAGAGAGAGAGAGAGAGAGAGAGAGAGAGAGAGAGAGAGAGAGAGAGAGAGCGAGCTCGGTTCGAACTCGAACTCTAATTGTTTAATGAGGATAACTGAATAAGTAAAAATACTTCTTTTCATCAGGTCCTTCTAAAAAATAAAATAAACATATATACGAATAAACAAACAAGTAGGCCTAGATCAATCATCAATAATCAATAATCAACTACAACGCCAAAAAATATGATGTAGGCCTAAATGGTTCACACGTAAATTACAGTAAAATATAACAAAACTCCAAGACAAGAGATCGTGTAACATGAAACAACAGAGAGAAAGAGAGAGAGAGAGAGAGAGAGAGAGAGAGAGAGAGAGAGAGAGAGAGAGAGAGAGAGAGAGAGAGAGAGAGAGAGAGAGAGAGAGAGAGAGAGAGAGAGAGAGAGAGAGAGAGAGAGAGAGAGAGAGAGAGAGAGAGAGAAGAAAGAAACACAGACGCGGAAACAGACACACAGACAGAAAGACAGAGAAAACAGTCTCCATAAAAAGCATGGCATAATTTGAAGCCTACTATTTCTTAGTTAGGCGCATAACGGCAGCATGACGCATCTGCGCTCATATTAATTGACAGGAAACTGTCTGAGCGATCAAAGAAGAAGAAGAAGAAGAAGAAGATACCTCCCTTCCCTACAATCACATTTTTCGCATTGAAGACATTTTTTTTTACTACAAAGTTATCAGGAAACGGGTAGGGTTAGGATCAGTCTGGGGTTATATTGTAAATGACACAGAAAGAAGAAGACTTTGAGATCGTCTTTGTCACCTCGTCACCCCCCCCCCCCCACCACCCCTCCCCCTTGATTGCTGTGAGGGAGGGGTGGAAAGTGGAGGGAAGTGCTTGCTTTTGCTTCTGCGTCAGGATTGTTTGTACTGCTTTGTGTGAGAGGGGTTCCTCCCTGTGTGGGGGGTGGGGGGTGGGGGGGAGGTGGGGGGATGTATGGGTCGGTGTAATAGTTTTTCCTTTTTCTCTTTTTTTTTTTTTTTTTAATCTTTGTAAAGCGCTGTGAGGATGGCACGCCATCGAACAGCGCTATAAAAGTTTCATTTATTATTATTATTATTATTATTATTATTATTATTACATGTGTTTTATGCCTACGGCTGTACTGTATTAATGTTAGTATTTAGTGTAGTTTTCGTGTATTACTTTAGTGGTGCTTATTTATGTATCTTATTTTAATCATTTGTAAAGCGCAAAGAGCTCCAGTTTAACTGAGAGGTGTTGCGCTATGTAAAAAAGTTTTATAATAATAATGATAACTAGAGTACTTGCGTAAACTGACCCAGTCGCGACACACGCTTGCACCCCTAACCCTAACCCTAATCTTAACCTAAACCCTTAACCGCTAACCCGATTTTGCTCAAATTCGAACTTGTCCAAGCTTTTGACCCCTAGTATCCACCTGTAAATTTTCATGTTGATATATCCAAGCGTTCTCGAGTTATCGCTGTCACAGACAGACAGACAGACAAACCTTTGTTTTTTCCGTTGAAACACACTGATAACTGTATGTTAGGCCATTTTACATCGAAATATGCATTTTGAGCAAATTTGAACACGGACGGACGGACAAAGTGAAAACAATACCAGTCTCGCTTCGCGACTGGTAATTATTATTATTATTATTATTATTATTATTATTATTATTATTAGTAGTAGTAGTAGTAGTAGTAGTAATAGTAGTAGTAGTAGTAGTAGTAGTAGTAGTAGTAATATTATTATTATTATTATCATTTATCTACAGAATAGAAGGGGCAATCTTGTGTTTTTACACCAATCTGGTTATAAAGTAGGGTAGGTATATAAAAAAAAAATTATATATATATATATTTTTTTTTTTTTTTTTGTTGAACACGGAACATTACTCAATGTTAACGTTAACTGGTTTTGTTTCTGAGGTTCACAAATAAAGACATTGGACACAGAAAAGTTTTATCAAAGCAAACTATATATATATATATATATAGGGAAGGGATAGGACAGGCGGCTATAGGAGAGTTAAAAGTTAGTATTTATTACTAATACATTATCATAACAATGTGGCGGTGCCATAGCCGATGAGGTTTAACCGAGGCGTGGTCACCGCTACAGCTATCTGTATTAATTTTAAAAATCGAGACTTTACTGGTTTCGTACTGCCTACGGGCATTGCCTCCAGTATTGTTCCCACCATATTTGTATTTACAAATGTCCCATATGTGTCTGATTCAGACCAAGAGGACGTAAAACTCCATTTTCTCTCATAACAATGTGGCGGCGGTACCATAGCCGATGAGGTTTAACCGAGGCGTGGTTACCGCTACACCTATCTATATTGCTAA
>CM065709.1:19564420-19566920 GCA_017654935.2 Phymorhynchus buccinoides | reverse complement strand
TGTTCTTGTTCTTCTTGTTCTTGTTCTTGTTGTTCTTGTTCTTGTTCTTGTTCTTGTTCTTCTTCTTCTTCTTCTTCTTCTTCTTCTTCTTCTCTACTGCCCACCCACGGTCAATGAGCTGACCATTCTGGCTCCTTTTGAAAAAAAGCTGAAAAAGACTGGAGTCTACCTGAGTAACGTGAGCGAGAAGAGTAGGCCTACGATTATTTTTATACGGGAGTATTTCACGTGAATCATGACTCGCATCGTCACAATCGCATCGCATTGACAGCGAATCGTATGTAGTGTAGGCCCTTCAGTCTGTCACCAAACATCACACAGACAGACAGACTCTCTCTCTCTCACACACACACACACACACACACACACACACACAAGCACGAGCACACACACACACACACACACACACACACACACACACACACACACACACACACACACACACACACACACACACACACACACACACACACACACACACACGAGAGAGAGAGAACTTGAACTTGAACTTGAAAACCTTTATTACGCAAGGATTGAGATTTTAGGCCAAGCCTATTCTTACAATCTGAGAGAGAGAAAGAGAGAGAGAGAGAGAGAGAGAGAGAGAGAGAGAGAGAGAGAGAGAGAGAGAGAGAGAGAGAGAGAGAGAGAGAGAGAGAGAGAGAGAGAGAGAGAGAGAGAGGAGAGAGAGAGAGAGGGAGAGAGAGAGGGGGGGGGGGCACTTTCCTGTCTGAATTAAAGAGTCAAGGAATGCTATCAAAACAATATCAATGAGGGGGAATTGAATCAAAGGGTCGAATCAATGAATGTAATCAATACAATAAAATCAAGAAATTATGTCCCTGTTGGCTGGCAACTCAACTCCCTGAGTTCTAAACAACGGTGCAAGCTATCAAGGGAAACAGTCGAGTCAAAGACAATCAAATCAAGAATTTGTGGTCCTGTTGGCGACTCAATAGGAATTGTTCGGAAATAATTAAGGGGAGTAAGTTCATGGTGTGTGGGAGGGATCTTGCCTAATTCAATCGGTCAAACAGGGGAAGTCACTCTACCAACAGCTCTCGTAGCCTATCGACTCGTGTGTTTGCTCAGACATACAGCACTTAGAACATCGTGCGTCATTCTAAAAAAATAAAGTTATTTATATTTGTACGTCACATTTTGCAAGTTTTATCAGTTTATGGCCACTGGCCACCCCTATTTTTTCTAGACACAAAAAGTTTACAAGTCTCTGACTCGCATCCTGCGGTTTCAAGCTTCGACGCCATTGTTGCATTGTTACTATGGTATTTGACCGGGTAATGGAGGTAAGCAACTCTAATTTTCACGAAGTGCTCTCCCCTAGTTTTTTCAAAAAAACAGGTTTTTCAGTCTATGGTGAGTACAGTGGGACCTCCTACTAAGACATCCCCTATTAAGACCCCCTCTAATAATGAGAGACTTAGTGCGATGTTTCTCACGCCAGAGGGCATGACGCTCGTGTGGGGCTAATCATCTCTATATTATTAGTTGGGGATAAAGAAAGAGAGAGAGAGAGACAGTGAGTGGTCCTACCATCACTCTCTCTCTCACTACGCCCAAGTAAGAAAATCGCGTGATAAGCCCCTAGTGCATTGACTGCCTTCTGGCGTGAAAAATATCGCCATAGGTTGACCATTGATCCCACAACTTTTCACCGATCCCCCCCCCCCCCTTCATATCTGGACTAGTTGAGTGTCCAACTCCCTCATAACTGAGGGACTCCTCCCTATTAAGACCTTTTAGGGGCCGAGTGTTTTCAAGGTCTTTTTTTAATAGGGATGTTCCACCGTACTACAACTGATGCTGGGAGAAGCTAGGAGAAATCGAAATTGAAATGAGAATAGGAAATAGTGTTTGTTGGGTTCTTGTGTGTGTGGGGGGGGGGGGGGGGGGGGTACACACACAAATCTTGGTACAGCTTAACCCTTTCACCGCCAGCCATTATTTCAGCCAAAAATGTCTCATTACATTTTCCTGGGTAGAGAACAAATTCCATCAGCAGTATTGGGGATTGTTCTGTGACATACATAAAATAAGGTCTAACCCTTACTTCCCCAAACTAAGGGACAACAGAGTCTTTGGATAACAGACCCCAATTTGATGCCTTTTAGTGACATAGGTGTCAAATCACTGTGGTGCTAAAATGCGACTTTGGCGGTGAAAGGGTTAATCTTTCGTGGAACTCTATGACTCTCAAACTAGGGGACATTTGCACTGGCTATAGTGCTTCAGCCAAAGGGATTAGTTAGCCTTTGGGGACCTTCCCCAACTGTTCAACCGTGGGTGAGAGGGAGTGGGTACGTACCATGGGCAAGGCACCTCCACTATATTTATAAACAAATTCTAGCCCAGCCCGCCGGAATAGCATCTGCCCCCTCTGCTATCTGGCAGTCATTGTCGGAAACGACAGACAGGCAACACACATACATAGGCCTACACATATATACTTTTCTCTGAAACTAACGGGGATAACACAAAC
>CM065709.1:19474420-19556920 GCA_017654935.2 Phymorhynchus buccinoides | reverse complement strand
TTCACATACACCCCACCCCACCCCTACACACACACCACTACTACTATGTGAGTCTGTCACATACACACGGAGTGGTGTTTGTGTGTGTGCAACGCACATGCATACTATCGAATGGGCTTGCCTTGTGTATGTCACATGTGTGTGTCTTGTGCATGCATGTGTGTGTGTGTGTGTGTGTGTGTGTGTGTGTGTGTGTGTGTGTGTGTGTGTGTGTGTGTGTGTGTGTGTGCGTGCATGCGTGCGTGCGTGCGTGCGTGTGTGTGTGTGTGTGTGTGTGTGTGTGTGTGTGTGTGTGTGTGTGTGTGTGTGTGTGTGTGTGTGTGTGTGTGTGTGTGTGTGTGACAGACACAAAGAAAAGGAGACATCTTGTGGGACTGAGAATTGCGATATATGTGGGACTATACAGTCATCGTATCATAGATACGAAATGACAATGTGGGACCAATGGTATGTGGGAATATATATATTATAGGTATGCTCCCGCAATCATAAACGTAGACTAGGTGACTATCCTTTCCCTCTATTCAATCCACTTTAATTCAATTCATACATTCAATGCCACCTTTTTAATGTTTCTCTTTTCCTTCAGGAGCGGATGGGTACATGATTCCGAATGTCGTCTGCGAAATCTATTTCAACGGAACTCTGCCCTGTTTCGGGGGGTTGCTTGCTCTTGAGGGGTTGACGGGTAAAGAGCTATGGCGGCATTACACCTACCACGAGATCTTCGCTTTGAACTGCAATGTCGACCTGAACGCAGATGGGGTGAAAGATTGCCTAGGAGGAGGAAGAGCAGCTGTAAGTTTTGTTGATTTGTTGTGTGTGAGTGTGTGTGAACAGAACAGAACTGAACTGAACAGAATTTCATCCCTTCATCGAATGCCAGTCAACTCGGCCTTTTACCAGGTCGGCCTCGTGCCAACTCGGCCCTGGGTGCAAGTCAACTCGGCCTCAAGCCCTGGTCATTAATGTTCGTCCTCGGGTTCACTTGTCTACTAGGAAAAACGTGCACATGGCTCTATCAGTGTCAATGAAGTTATTAGCGATATTTGGTTAATGTGATGTTGAGATGGCATTCTATACTGTTGTGTGAATGGCGTCGTTTGCACACTCGAACAATAACTTACACAGACACACAGATATACAGACAGACAAACACAGAGAGAGAGAGAGAGAGAGAGAGAGAGAGAGAGAGAGAGAGAGAGAGAGAGAGAGAGAGAGAGAGAGAGAGAGAGAGAGAGAGAGAGAGAGAGAGAGAGAGAGAGAGAGAGAGAGATAAAGATAAAGAGAGATAAAGAGAGACACAGAGAGAGAGAGAGGTACACAAAAAGCATTAAAAGAAACATAATTATGTCGAGGACGAGTTGGTCGGAAACGAGGCCGATTTGACTCATAGGGCGAGGCCGAAACGACCCCAAAAAGCGGGGCCGAAATGACACGAGGCCGATCTGACCGGTCACCCCTTCATCCCCATCCGACCCCCCCCCCCCCTTTTTTATTTTACCCCAGTAGATAAACAAAGGGCTCATGGCAGTTAGAAAACACAAAAAGATGATGATTTTGATATTGTTAAACTTTCTTTCTTGCTTGCTTTCTTTCTTTCTTTCATTCATTCTTTATTCCTTCTTTTTGCTAGACTCTGGAAGCAGCGAGCGACCAAAAAAAGGGCTCATGGCAGTTAGAAAATAAAAAGATAATGATGATGATTATTGATAAACTTTCTTTCTTTCTTTCTTTCTTTCTTGCTTTCTTTCTTTCTTTCTTTCTTTCTTGTCAGGCTCTGGAGGCAGTGAGCGGCAAGGAAGGGGCTCTACTCTGGCGGCTGGAAAACGAGGAGATGATGAACCAGTTCAGCAACGTGTACACCCCTCAGTACATCACCGACATCAACGGAGATCACGTGCCAGATGTGCTCATTGTGCACGGAGGAGACCCTTTCGCTCAGCCCCGTGAGTAGAGGAAGAGAGGAGTGGAATGAGAGACTTAGTGCGATTTTTCTTGTGGGGCTAATCCTCTCTATATTATTAGTTGGGGATAAAGAAAGAGAGAGAGACAGTGAGTGGTCCTACCATCACTCTCTCTCTCACTACGCCCAAGTAAGAAAATCGCGTGATAAGCCCCTAGTGCATTGACTGCCCTCTGGCGTGAAAAATATCGCCATAGGTTGACCATTGCCTTAACGGAAGAGACTGTGAAGGCTGAGACGGTCGAGGCATTCAAACAGCGCCTCCCGTCCAACGACCCAAGCTTCTAAAGATTTTTTTATATTTTTTTAATTATTATTATTATTATTATTATTATTATTATTATTATTATTATTAATGTTTTTTCTTGTATTATTTTTTAAATAAATTTTTATGCCAGAAGTTGGTTTCAAATGCCAGAAGTGGTTACTGCCAGTACCGACTACAGATACAGAGACACAGAGATACAGAGATACACAGATACACAGATACACAGATACACAGACACACAGATACAGAGATACAGAGAGAGCATGGGTGTAACGTTTTCCTTTTCACAAAGCATTGACCAGGGCCTGTATTCACATTGAGATAGCATGAGACTTAGCATGATGCTAACTTAGAAGCTCTTCCAATGTCCTGTAGGATTTAATAGGACTTTTGGAAGAGCTTCTAAGTTAGCATCATGCTAAGTCTCATGCTATCTCAACGTGAATACAGGCCCTGGGTGGGAGGAAGAAAGATCCTAGGAGGTATAATTTAACTCAACAAATTATGTATAATGTTTTATTTCATATAGCGCTAAAATCCATACAGTAGTATGCTCGATGCGCTTTACAATTTAAGCAACATTAAAATCAACATTAAAAACATGCATTAGAATCAACAAGATTCCATTATTTATGACGAGCTACTTTTTCCTTTTTCTTATGTTTGCTCGAGTTTCATTATATGTATATGTTGATGGGAGTGAAAGAGTGAGTGAAAGCAGGAATTGTGGAATGAATGAATGAAGAGAAGGAATAACAATTATTGAATATCAACAACGCCTTAGCATGTGGCTGTGTCAGACCAGTTGACATAAGCTAGAATACCAAGGCCACATCAAAATGTTATGTTCTGCATGGTTGTACAGGGATTGTCTTCAGTTATGACAAGCTCCTAGCATAACGTCTACAAATCCTCCGAAGTAGGAGTGTGGCTGCCCACGTGGGGGGGGGGGGGTAATCAAAAACGGTGACACACGAATGGTCTCATCCCTAGCTGGTGCGTTTGTGCCATAGTGTTCAAATGCTTCTGGCTGTTGGGATGATCCCTGGAGTCTTTAAGCCAGGGTAAGACAACAACAGCAACAAATGCCCCACATGGCCGAAAGGCCGAAGAGGGCGTAAAGTCTTAATTAAAAAACAACAGCAACAAATATCAACAATAGCGTTTATTTATTTGTGTGTGCAGACAGCAAAAAGAGGGAGACGGGCAGAATCGCCCTGCTGAGCGGGCGCACGGGCAAAGTCCTGAGATGGATGGTGATGCCGGAGGGGAGGGAGAGCTACTACTCCCCCCAGATCTACCAGCAGGAGGACGGAACGGAGGTGGTGCTGTTTGGCACAGGGGGCGAAACTCACGGGGGTTCCCTGTGGGTCATCACCTTGGATCACCTGAAGGAGGGCCGCATTGATATGGTGGGTGACATGGGCTGTGGAGAGGACTATGATTATTGGAGGGAAACATGATGGAAAAGACTAATGATAGAGAAGACTATTGTGGAGGAAAAGATGATGGAAAAGACTATAGTGGAGGGAAAGATGATGGAAAAGACTATAGTGGAGGAAAAGATGATGAAAAAGACTATAGTGGAGGAAAAGATGATGGAACAGACTATAGTGGAGGAAAAGATGATGGAAAAGACTATAGTGGAGGAGAAGATGATGAAAAAGACTATAGTGGAGGAGAAGATGATGAAACAGACTATAGTGGAGGAGAAGATGATGAAAAAGACTATAATGGAGGAGAAGATGATGAAAAAGACTGGTGGAGGAGAAGATGATGAAAAAGACTATCATGGAGGAGAAGATGATGAAAAAGACTATAATGGAGGAGAAGATGATAAAAAAGACTATAATGGAGGAAAAGATGATGGACTATAATGGAGGAAAGATGATGAAAAAGACTATAATGGAGGAGAAGATGATGAAAAAGACTATCATGGAGGAGAAGATGATGAAAAAGACTATAATGGAGGAAAAGATGATGAAAAAGACTATAATGGAGGAAAAGATGATGAAAAAGACTATAATGGAGGAAAAGATGATGGAAAAGACTATAGTGGAGGAGAAGATGATGGAAAAGACTATAGTGGAGGAAAGATGATGGAAAAGACTATAGTGGAGGGAAAGATGGAAAAGACTATAGTGGAGGGAAAGATGATGAAAAGACTATAGTGGAGGAGAAGATGATGGAAAAGACTATAGTGGAGGGAAAGATGGAAAAGACTATAGTGGAGGGAAAGATGGAAAAGACTATAGTGGAGGGAAAGATGGGAAAAGACTATAGTGGAGGGAAAGATGGATAAGACTATCATGGAGGAGAAGATGATGGAAAAGACTATAATGGAGGGAAAGATGGAAAAGACTATCATGGAGGAGAAGATGATGGAAAAGACTATAGTGGAGGGAAAGATGGAAAAGACTATAGTGGAGGAAAAGATGATGAAAAGAATGAAATGCAGAAAATGATTATAGAAAATGGTGATTAAAAAGATGATGGAAAAGAGTATAATTTGATGGAAAAGACTATAGTAAAGGAAGAGAGATTAGAAAAGACTATATAGTAAAGAAAAGAAAGATACAAAAACCCCACCTATAGTGGAGGAAAAGATTTCAAAAAAGACTAGATGATAAGAAGAGAGTAAAAAGAGTAGAAGATGATACAAAAGACTTTGATGAAGGAAAAGTGTGTGTGTGTACTTGCTTATACCACCCTCTTAGTCTACATACAATTGCTCGCTTGTTTATTGATTTTGTTGTCTCTCTCTCACATCTCCCCCACCCTCACCCTCCCTCTGTCTCTGTCTCTGTCTCTCTCAGGCTCGAGCAGTGTACACAGACGAACGCAAAGGAGTGATGATTCCCCCAGTGTTGGTCGAAATGTGTGTGTGTGTGTGTGTGTGTGTGTGTGTGTGTGTGTGTGTGTGTGTGTGTGTGTGTGTGTGTGTGTGTGTGTGTGTGTGTGTGTGTGTGTGCATGTGCGTATGCACGTGCATGCATGTGTGTGAGTGTATGCTTAGGCCTACTATGTTTGCTTATTGGCTACTGCAACGACCACCTTTTGCAAGAGTGAATGCCCTTGGTATATGCTTGAGTACTGACCAAGCAAGGGTAGAACTCTCACCAATAACCATATTTAAGGCCACTGAATGGCTGCCTTTTGCAAGAGTTAATGCCCTTTTGGATAGTGACCAACAAGGGCGTTGTCAAGGGCGTTAATAACCCTAGTTGCAGTGGCCAATAGTGATAGTTTCCGTTAATAGTATTGCTACATCTCTCTCTCTCTCTCTCTCTCTCTCTCTCTCTCTCTCTCTCTCTCTCTCTCTCTCTCTCTCTCTCTCTCTCTCTCTCTCTCTCTCTCTCTCTCTCTCTCTCTCTCTCTCTCTCTCTCTCTCTCTCTCTCTCTCTCTCTCTCTCTCTCTCTCTCTCTCTCTCTCTCTCTCTCTCTCTCTCTCTCTCAGGCTCGAGCGCGAGTATTAAAAATTATGCTTGTGCGTATGCAAGTTTTACAAATCCATAGTTCAACCAATGTTTGTATTATAATGCTACCTTTATGTTCGCATCTGTATGCATAATAGTATGCCTTGCCATGCTTGTATTCTATGTTCATATAATATGTATGAAGGACAGATTGGAAGACTAGGCGTTGCCTAAAATCTGTATCCTTGAAAAATAAATTTCAAGTTTTCAATTATTTTCAATCTCTCTCTCTCTCTCTCTCTCTCTCTCTCTCTCTCTCTCTCTCTCTCTGTCTCTCTCTCTCTCTCTCTCTCTCTCTCTCTCTCTCTCTCTCTCTCTCTCTCTCTCTCTCTCTCTCTCTCTCTCTCTCTCTCTCTCTCTCTCTCTCTCTCTCTCTCTCTCTCTTCAACTGTTGTATTTTTTGTTGTTGATGCAATATGCTTAACTCCTGCATGATTTTTTTTCTTTTTACCCGGCCAGAGGCCGAGGTATTGCGATCGGTTTGTGTGTCTGTGTGTCTGTGTGTCTGTGTGTCTGTCTGTGTATCGATTATCTTAAAAAGTACTGTTTGGATTTTGATTAAAATTGGCAGAGGGGTAGACAGCTTCAAAAGGAAGCTTCCTTTCGTTAATCAACACCGTGCTGACCTTGACCTTGAAGTTTGACCTTGAAAACCGAAATTTCCTTCTTTGGGCTATGTAATTTCCCCCCAGCTTTATTTCGTGAACTAGTGAACAGAATCGCTTCAAATTTGGTGTGGTGGTGTACCATGGTGCAAGGAAGTTTGTATAAAAGTTCAGCTGTATCTCGTGAACTACTGAACAGAATCGCTTCAAATTTTGGGCTATGCATTTTATGCGTTCTGTAAGGGTGGAAAGTGGTGTGTTTATTGGGGGGGAGGGGGGAATAGAGGACATAACTCTGGCCGGGTTGCATTGTCACAATGCGTTGCTGCCGCTCGGCGATGCCCTTGTTTTTCATATTATGTTGTGTGTCATATTTTGTTACCTCCCTTGCATACAGGCCGGTGGCCTTGCAGTAAACCATTTTCAGTGTTCAGTTCAGTGTTCAGTGTTCTCTCTCTCTCTCAGGCTCGGGCGGTGTACACGGATGCACACAAAGGGGTGATGACTCCTCCGGTGTTGGTGGACCTGACAGGGGACAATACTGTGGATATCGTCATGAACCCCTTCAACTCTACAGTTATTGCCCTTGACGGCAGGACCTATGCCGTTTTGTGGAACCGCTCTTTTCCTATGTCGGAGTCTTATAGGTGAGGTTTGTGTGGTGCGTGTGCGTGTGTGTGTGTGTGTGTGTGGGGGGGGGGGGGGGTATATATGTGTGTGGGTGAGTGGGTGTGGGTGTGGATGGGTGGATATGTGTGTGTGTGAGGTTGCTCTTGATGGGAGGAACTACGTTTTGTGGAACCGCTCTTTTCCTATGTCGGAGTCTTATAGGTGAGGTTTGTGTGTACTGTGTGCGTGTGTGTGTGTGTGTGTGGGGGGGGGGGGTGGGTATATAACTGTGTGTGTGTGGTGAGTGGGTGTGGGTGTGGGTGGGTGTGATATGTGTGTGTGTGAGGTTGCTCTTGATGGGAGGAACTACGTCGTTTTGTGAAACCGCTCTTTTCCTATGTCTGAGTTTTAAAAAAAGCTGAGGTGTGTGTGGGTGTGGGTACGTATGGGTGAGTTTGTGTGCGCGTGCGCGCATGCGTTTATGTGTGTGCGTGTATATGTGTGTGTGTGTGTGTGTGTGTGTGTGTGTGTGTGTGTGTGTGTGTGTGTGTGTGTGCATGTCATTGTGTGTGTGTGTGTGTGTGTGTGTGTGTGTGTGTGTGTGTGTGTGTGTGTGTGTGTGTGTGTGTGTGTGTGTGTGTGTGTGTGTGAGTGCATGTCATTGTGTGTGTGTGTGTGTGTGTGTGTGTGTGTGTGTGTGTGTGTGTGTGTGTGTGTGTGTGTGTGTGTGTTGTTGTTGTTCTTTTAATTTAACGTCTTGTTGCTATATCTTGTGTGTGTGTGTGTGTGTGTGTGTGTGTGTGTGTGTGTGTGTGTGTGTGTGTGTGTGTGTGTGTGTGTGTGTGTGTGTGTGAGTGCATGTCATTGTGTGTGTGTGTGTGTGTGTGTGTGTGTGTGTGTGTGTGTGTGTGTGTGTGTGCATGTCATTGTGTGTGTGTGTGTGTGTGTGTGTGTGTGTGTGTGTGTGTGTGTGTGTGTGTGTGTGTGTGTGTGTGTGTGTGTGTGTGTGTGTGTGAGTGCATGTCATTGTGTGTGTGTGTGTATGCTTGGTCGATTCTTTTCTATTTCTTCTCTTCCAGTACCCCGGCAGCAGGTTATTATAACGAAGATGACGTGCCCGATTTCTTGGTGAAAGCGGCCTTTGGACCTGGCTACCCTGTGTATTACCATGCAGAGGTGAGTGGTGAGGAAACAAACCAAACAAAATAGTCAACCACCCAAATAGGAAATTGCTAATTAGGGCATACAGTGGAACCTCCCTTATAAGACCTCCCGTTATAAGACTCCCTCTCACATAAGACCTACTTCTCTGAAACATTGCCCTTCTTTGTAAGTATAAAACTTACCTCCCTTATAAGGATTCCTCCATTATAAGACCTCATTTTGGGATGATTTTTGAAGGTCTTCTAAGGGAGGTTCCACTGTATTACTATATTGTTTTGACTATATCGATGGCTTGGATTCAAAACGGACTATCTTTTGACAGTCCATTGACATATTATTGAACTTATTACGAAAACTAATAAATTGTATTGAAAAAAGACTGCTAAAATAGAAAAAGCAAAACCCCCTTTTTATATGTCTGCAGTCATTGCTTGATACAAGTTATTAGTTTTTGTAATAAATCCAATAATACGCCAATGAACTATCTAAAGATAGTCCGTTTTGACTCCAAGCCATCGATATGGCGATAGTTGCTTCCCCAGGATGAGATCCCTGCATCTTATAATATGACTAATAAAATAGTAAGAGATATAGCAACAACATTTGAATTTTGTGTAAAATTTCGGGATTGCGCCTTATAGTCCGGAAAAATACGGTATGTCCATCTTTATGTATTCATCCAACATTTTTGAAAACGTATCGAATATTAAAATTTGAATGATTTCTTTGACTAGTTGATCATTTTTTAAACCAAGGCAATAGGCTATAAATTAAAGAGCCCAAACTGTGATCTTTTTTGGGGGGTTACATTTCTGCAAATGAGGTGTCTTGGATATATCAAACTTCAAATGGCTCTAAATTCAATACAGTGGAACCTCCCTATTAAGACCTTGAAAAGTCTGCCCCCCAGAAAGGTCATAATGGGGAGGGGTCTTAATACAATGAATGTGTATGTTAGCCAAACTGCGTGTGAATCAGTGAATGTGAGCGCATTGAGTTTAATTCTAAAGAAAGGCGCTATATAAAAATGAATCATGTCGAGTAGAATGAGACTTAGCATGATGCTAACTTAGAAGTTTCCAAAAGTCCTATTAAATCTAAAGAAAGAGCTTCTAAGTTATAATGCTAAGTCTCATATCTCAACGTGAATACTGGTCTCCAAACTTTAAGGGCCGGAAGAACGATCTTCTCTCTTCTGTCTTGGAGGCATGCTTATTGTGAGCTCTGGTTGCCGCCCTTAAATACACATTCGTGTCTAACTTTTGCTCAGCAGTGTTCACTACAGTCATGCCTTGCACGTGCAATAGGCAATAAACCTGCATCAGCCCTGATTCTTCAGCGAAAAGAGACCAAACTTTCGTGAAATTATCGTGAATTTGCCACATTTTAAGCGTACCTGAAAACGCTGTTGCTGTACAGCAATGTCTGCAAAACTGGTTCAGGCACGTGCAACAGGAAGGAAAGTTATTGAGTAGCCTAAGTTTTGCCATTTTCTTCATTGTTGTCTTAGTGTACAATAAATAGATATCAAGCTACTGAAAACAGAAGCCGGCCCTTAACTTTTGGAGACCAGTATATGTATTATTATTTATTTCATTAGACAGAAAAGAGTTTGAAGTTTCCAACTGTACCATTCTCTCACAATGGCCATTGTATGTCCCTTGCGTGGTGGTGGGCCGCATTGTGTTTGCAGACGACGGTGCTAGACGGTAAAACTGGCCGGCCGTTGGTCAGTCCCTCGGTGAAGGTCAGCGTGGGGGCCCAGTCCTCTGGACTGTCCGTGTCCATGGAGGGTCAAGGTCACGACCTCTTCCTCTACTGGGTCGCCGACTGTCTGGGTCACGAGGGAGAGGGGGGAGAGTACCGCTTTGTCAATGGTGGGTTTTTGTTTGTTTTTGTTGTTGTTCCTTTTCTCCCCTGTGTGGATACCAGGGGGTCTTTCGTACAAATAGTTCCCCAACCTTCAGGAAGTTTTGCGCTTGTAGGGGAAGACGGGGTAAAAAGCGCACGGGCGGGTAAGAAGCCCACCCCAACTATCTCATGAAATAAAGAAAATTTCAGTCAAATTTGCCCATGAGACGAATGCTAGACATTAACGCTCGTCTCATGGGCAAAATGAGACTGGAATTTGCTTCATTTCATGAGATAATTGGGATGGGCTTCTTACCCGCCCATGCGCTTTTTACCCCGTCTTCCCCTTCTTCTGTCTCTTCTTCTTCTCCTTAGGCAGCCAACTTCATCACGTTGAAGATTCCGCTGAACTTTAGGGGGTAGTACAAAAAAGAGAGAAATAGCAAAAGATAGAGTACTACAAAGCGAAATGATAACATTATGGGGGAAAAGAAATCATTGCAAGATAGTCAGGAAATCAACTGAAGTATTTACAGATAGGCCTACACAGTTTACTATGTAGAAAGATATTCATGAGGTTCAAAACCGAAGGAAGTTAGTTAACCTCTTTGACTGCCCTTTTCACTTTGCGTTCTGTCATCTTCTATCTTTCTGCCTGACTGGTCCTTTCTCCTGCCTTTGTTCTAGAGATCGGGACTTGCTGGGCCTGATTATTTCTTAGTTAGGCGCATAACGGCAGCATGACGCATCTGCGCTCATATGACAGGAAACTGTCTGATCGAAGAAGAAAAAGAACAACAACTACAAAAAGAAGAAGCTGCTTGTCTTTCTTTTGGTTAGATTGAAGAAATCGGGGTTAATTGTGTGTGTAAAAGTCCTGAAGAGTTTTAAGAAACAGTGCTTTATTTTGTTTAAGGCCATTTAAAAGTTAGTTTAAAACAAATTTTATTAAATTTAAGGTTTAAGAAGAACTAAGTTTTGAAGAAACAGACTCAGTTTTTTTAAGCTGTTTAGCATCATGTTTTCAATAGTTATTTTATTGAAGATCTTTGAATAAAATTTCTTTTTTTTAAAAGTTGGTTTGTGTGTGTTTGCGAGTGTGTTTGCATGCGCGCACATGTGTGTGTGTGTGTCTTTATGTGTGTGTTTGTGTGTGTGTGCATGTGTGTGTGCGTACATGTGTGTTTGCAGGCATTAACGTTTGTGTGTGTGTGTGCGTGCGTGTGTGTGCATGCGTGTGTGACGTTTGCAGGCACTAACGTTCACGAGCAGAGTCGCTCCGACTTCTGTCAGTTACGGTTCGGCACCAAGCTCTACACCAAGATGATGGCCTTGTCCCAAAACATCCCACCGCCTGGCCAGATCATCTACTTTTCTGGTTAGTATAGCCCCCTGGATATTTCGGCGAACGGCGCGCCTTTATCAACACAGACAAACAATGAAACAGCAAACAGCAAATATAGCACAAGGAGCAAAAAGCAGGCAACAAAAGGAGCAAAAAAACAAGATCAAAATATAAAAAACAATACTTCCCCTCTACAGTCCAACGGCAATGCGTAAATCGAGAATCTAGATTATTTTTTTTTTGATTTTTTTTGGGGGATTGCAGGTGAGTTTCCTCGCGGAAGCTGCACAAATATACACACGGCCTCTAATGTTTTCGTTGTAAGCATATCCTTTTTCGGGGGGTCCAGAAAATAGACGGGGTGAAGAAATTATAATTTTAAAGCATAAAAGGTTCCATCAGTGGTTGGTTGTTGCTTTTCTTAAAGAAATATTAATGAAACATGTTTAGTATGTTTTCTCGCAATATCGAAACTAGTATTAACCCCTTCACTGCCTGCCCTGTGTCGCGAACACAGACTGTGTGATGCTGTTGGTAATGTCGTAACTTTTGATGTCATAGTCCTGCTGGAATGATGTTTTTTGTTTGGTTAGACAAGTCAGGAAATGTATATCCTGGGACCATTTTTCTCAAGAGTCTCATAGGTCACTTTTTAACCCCTCCCCCCTTCCCCCCCCCCCCCCCCTCCCCCTCCCCCTCCCCCCCCCCCCCCCCCCCTTATATCCCCAAGTTGTAAAATCCCAATGCCCCACATGGCCGAAAGGCCAAAGAGGGCGTAAAGCATTATTTTCACAACCCCTTCCCTGCCCAGTCCGTGTCTACCACAGGGTGTGTGATGTCATTACGAATGTCATAACTGTTGATGTCATAGTCCTGGAATGATGGGTTGTTTTTTTGGTTTTGGTTTAGACAAGTCAGGAAAGGTATATCTCTAGACCATTTTCTCA
This sequence comes from Phymorhynchus buccinoides, assembly GCA_017654935.2. NCBI lineage: Eukaryota > Metazoa > Mollusca > Gastropoda > Neogastropoda > Raphitomidae > Phymorhynchus > Phymorhynchus buccinoides. Next base: position 19,544,689 of record CM065709.1, on the reverse strand, counting down.
GATTGAGTCTTACCGGTCTCTTTCTTTTACATGGGTAAAAGTGAAACATTCTCTCAATCCTGAAATGACACGTTTCAATATTGTCTTAATCTTCCCAATCCTGAAGTGGTGACCACATTAAAACTGATTTATAATGTCTGTGTGTGTGTACACAGGATGGGCAGGGATGGTGTTAGAATTGCATGTCTATCATCTCTTGTTATAATCTGCCATCAGCTTTGGCAGAAATGTTTGATTTTATAAGACCATGGCTCCGGATGACAAGAAGGCCAGTCCTGAAGACTCTTACTATCAGCTTTTTCAATCCTGATTTCAGGAGCATGCCTGCACTACATTCACCCATGCATTTACAATATTATAATAAGAAGGTCGTTTATTTCTCAGTTTTTCTTTGGAACTGAAGGGGTTAATGTTGACATATAACGTATGGTGAACTTTGCTTCCCCCCCAGAGGACAGGCGCGAGGTTGAACACAAGTGGTGGATCAACACAACGGTGGAGGCCATGGAATTCCTCAAACATCATCCGGACATTGAGGAGGAACAGAGTCAGAGGAATAATGAGGTATTTCAGAGAGAAGAGGAGCGTGTGGCTGGGGGCTGGGGGGTGTGGGTGGGGTGGGGGGTAGGCTTAGTGAAGGAGAGAGAGGGTGGATGAGGGAGAAACACAGAGATAAAGACACAGAGATAATAGGGAAGGAGAGGGGGAGACAGAGTTGAGGGGGTGGGGGGCATAAATGAGATGGAGAGAAACAGAGAGATAAAGAGAGGGGTTATGAAGAAATAGGAGATTGGTGAGAGGTACAGAGAGAGAGAGAGAGAGAGAGAGAGAGAGAGAGAGAGAGAGAGAGAGAGAGAGAGAGAGAGAGAGAGAGAGAGAGAGAGAGAGAGAGCAAGAGAAAAGAGATAAGTAAATAGACAGATACTTGAGACAGGGAGCTGAGAGAGAGTGATGAACAAGAAGGGGAATGGAGGAAGAGACAGAAAGAAGTCCTGAGTGAGAGAAAGAAAAGATTATTTATAGATATGCAGATACTGAGATAGAGAAGAATGATAGAAACAAAAAGAGAGAGAGATGGTGAGTTTTTGCTGATGCAGTACAAAGAAAGGATGGAGAGAGAAAGTAAGAGAGAGAGCATGGCTTACAGAACCTTTTTTGAATACCAGGATCAGTACACTATTATCTAACCTTTCTTTACCACAGAGAAAACTGGTGCAAGATCAACTCATGCAACTCAACGACAACCAGAAGGGAGACTACCCTCAGCAACCGCCGCCCCAACGACAAGGAGGAGACTACTCTCATCACGGAACCATCAACAAAGGGGCAGCACTCCAACCTCAACGCGGATACCCACGACCCCAACAACAACAACAACAACAACAACAGCAATACCGACAACAGCAATATCCGCAAAATAGACTATTCGACAAGTACAGACACTACCCTTACGATTCTGATGGGCTGAAAGATCTAGACAACTCCCCGTATTCCAGGACTCGTCAAGGAAACCTCGATAACAATTTCGACGAACAGAACACCTACCCTTACGATTTAAGCCAGCGACGACAATCATCCTATTCCAATTACTTCCCGAGTGATCGATATCGGTTGCCCAATACTGGATACCAGGACGCGGGGTATCAGCCGTACAAGAACTACTTCCAAAAAAGAAACCTTCCCGAAGAAGACTTGGATTCTGACCAGTTTTTGTACGATCTTCGAAACCGGGATCTGAGCGATAATTCGGAATTGAGGTCGGCCGTTGAAAAGGCGCTGTTAGAACGGGGGGAAACCGGCGGTGTTGGAAATGGCGGAGGTCGGGGTAATGGCGGTGAGAGTGGTAGAAATATGGACCGGACTGGGGAAGGGAATATAGCCGGTAGCAAGCACCAGCAAGTTGACGAGGACGCAAAGTTTGTGAGCCGCGGTTTGGGTGGTGGTAAGGTTAATAAAAAGAAATTATTCTTGCCGCATGCGATGCAACATGAGCGTCTTCCGGTCGGATCAAAAGTTGCGAAGACAGAGAGGAAGCAAGCGTCAAATTTGGGTAGTAAAGGAGCTAAGAAAACCGTGACAACCAGCGGCGTAATAAAGCATAAAGACAACAATGTCATCCACGAAAAGGATACCGTTGTTCACAAAAAGGACGATGTCATCCACAAAAACAGTGACAACATAAACAACAACCACAAACCCAAAACTTCTTCATCAACCATCAAAACCGACAACAACGACAACAAATTTCTTCACACACCCCACCACCCCCACCAACAACCCCAACACCAAACTACAACAAAACGGAAGATGGAACCACCACAAAACCCCACCAACATGAACTTCATGAAGAAGAGGAAACGAAAGCGACGGAGGAGGAAGCGTCGCCACGTGGGTCCCCACGACGGGGACGGGCTTCAGCGCCTCCTGTCCACGGGCACGCTGGCCCCCTCCTCCCTGCCCAAGGAGCACCCCCTCCACCCCCACTCTGTGGACCTGCTGTTCGCCACCTACTGGTTCTTCCCGGCGAAAACCCGCGCCGTTCTGCCCCGCGACCAGGAATGCATCGACAGGATGATGGCGGACGAGAAGCAGCGCTTTGACCCGCTAAGTGAGTGAGCCAAAGTGCAGGTTTAGCTAACCCTCCCCATCCCATCCCCCTTAACTCATTCGTATGCAACGATTTTGAATTATTAAAAAAAACCTCACAAATCTCTCCAGCCATACACAAACAAAATATACATAAACAAAAGGAGAAATGAAAGATTACGGGTTTTTACTTCAGGTTTAGACATAGGGAAGTGGTAGATCAGACTTTTTTTTTATATATTGACTTTATATAGAAAAACTCCCTACACAGATTGGTTTCCCCACAACAAACCACTACAAAAACAAAGTTTAGAAGTGCACACGGATTTATTTCCCTTGAAGCAAATGCATCAAATTGACAGCTATCTATTAATTCCGCACATATATGGCTGGGACGACTTGAATGAGTTAATTCACCCTCGCAGCCTTCATCACTTGCAAACGGATGTTGCCATACTGGACTACTCAAAGGCGTTTGATACAGTGCCACATGCAAAATTAATCAATAAGCTGGAAGGCTTAAGGCGGCGACAGACTATGTGGCTGCCTCATATGACTTGATCAGGTCGTGACGTTTCACCTCATTTGCATACCATCTAACTCGATCAATCTGACTCAGTGGGGCCCAGTCAGGTGACAGGGCCGAATAGGGCGGGTTCTAAATTTCACTGATCGAGTCAGGTGCCTTGTGACCTCTTCTGTGCGGGAAACAAAATTTGGTCTACGTCACGACCTGATCGAGTCATATGAGGCAGCCACATAGTCTGTCGCCGCCTTAAGAGGGACCCCTTCTCCAGTGGCTTACAACTTTGCTTTTTTCTCTCTCTAGAAAATCCCCTAAAAGCTGGCTCACACTTTCCAACCTTTTTAGTTTGAAGAAAATTTAATTGTGAACTCTGTTCAACTACTTGTGGCCGAGTGCCGTCTTTACTATCAGCAAGCATTGGCTGTGTTCCCACCACTGCCTGAGTGAGTTGGAAGTAAATGGGGCAGTCGCCAATTCCTTCCGACCTGGTGGATTCATGTCAAAGCATTGCATTTGTGACCCAGCGCCACGAAAGGGACATTAAGTCGCTGGGCTAGTTTCTCACAACAGGCTTGCAAAGTCAAAAATCTTTTTTGGGGTCAATTTTGAGTTATAGATATTTTGGTGTTCTCTAGCAGCCTATCTTGCATATTTATGACAGATAATCTTTACTCTGGTCTCTAAATGGTCTTATAAGTGTTTTAAAATGACTAGGTCAATGCATTTTCTACAGCTAGGCTAGACTTTAGACTGTTTTCTCAAAATGACCGACACTCACCCTGCTAATTTAAATGCTCATAACTCGGGAACGGAAAAAGATACAAGAATGGTGCCAGTATCATTAGAAAGAGAATTGTCTGAAGTTTGCAAATGTATAATTGTCTCAGAACGGTCAGTTTGACACTTAATGTCCCTTTCGTGGTGCAGGGTCACATATGTGATTTCTACTCACTCTGTCAAAAGAAAGGAAAACTGTGGAAAGCCACTCCGAAAGGTCACAACCATTTTCATCCAACAATGTTCTTTTTTGAGCTGTTCTTTTTTGAGCTCCTCCCAAATTAGAATGCGTCCACTGTCAGCTGAAAATAGGTAGAGATAATGGAAACTGAAGATTGGGGTTTCATATTATTATACCATAATGAAAAAGAAGAAGAAAGAATGAGGTCTTATAAGGGAGGGGTCTTATAAGGGAGGTAATTTTAATACTTACAAAGAAGGGCAATGTTTCAGAGAAGTAGGTCTTATATGGAAGGGAGTCTTATGATGGGAGGTCTTATAAGGGAGGTTCTACTGCATTGTGTAAATTATAATGATTTAGCTCTTGTATATTGTATGGATGAAACATGGCAGACTTTGAAATTGGAAAAAAAGAAAGAAATGTAAACACTTTTGAAAAATGATGGACCGTGGAACATGACACTTTCAAATAAATTAAAAAGCTTGAAATGTAAACTTTTATTATGTCCCATATGTGCCTTCCCGGGTCGAGAGGACGTAAAACACCAAAATGTCTTCAAATGTGAACTTTTCCCCACAACTTTATAAATAAGTAATATCCCATATAGTCTTTTAAAGAGCGGGAGGACGTAAAGCTTTAATCTGTAAACTTTGGATGTTGGTTTTTTTTTCGTTTTTGTTTTCAGACAAATATTATGGGATGGATCACGACCGTTACGGCCATGAGGTGACCGAGGAGTGTTTGAAGAAAAGTCAGCACCAGTTGAAGGAGCATGGGGTTTACGAATCGCTGAACACATATGATCCGTATAACGTTCACATGGGACAGATGACCGTGTATAGGTGAGTGTCAACATACACTGATACGAACTCAACTCACATAATGCATGTAAAAATATGCACAAATTCAAATACTCACACACATACACAGTAAACAACAGTTGAAGGAACATGGGGTTTACGAATCACTGAACACTAAATGATCTGTATAAAGTTAACATGGGACAAATGACTGTGTATAGGTGAGTGTGAACATACACTGATAACACACACACACACACACACACTTGCACACACACAGTCAACAACAGTTGAAGGAACATAGGTTTTACGAATCGCTGAACACATATGATCCGTATAACGTTCACATGGGACAGATGACTGTGTATAGGTGAGTGCGAACATACACTGATACGAACTCGACTCACATATGCATGTAAAAACATGCACAAATTCAAACACACACACACACACACACACACACACACACACACACACACACACACACACACACACACATATATATATATACATGCGCACACACATGCACACACACACACACACACACACATACACACACACACACACATACACACACACACACACACACACACACACACACACACACACACACACACACACACCACGCACACACACACACAACCCTCACTTGACACACACACACACACACACACACACACACACACACACACACACACACACACACACACACACACACACACACATACACACACACACAGACACACACACACACACACACACACACACACACACACACACACACACACACACACACGTGCAGAAACGGACGCATGCACACACATACTCACACAGACACCATGGTGAATTTGTTTTCTCCATTTAAACTCATACATGAATGTTCTGGATTTTTTCCTGTATTTATTACCAGTATGGATTTTGTCATGATGTTTGTATTTTTGTTGGAGGGCAGGATAAAAAAAAAATGCCTTGTTAGCTTATTCTTTAACCCTCAATAAAGATCATTTTGACTTGACTTGACTTGATTTGACCATGCGTGCACACACTCTCACACTGTTGGTCTCTCTCTCTCTCTCTCTCTCTCTCTCTCTCTCTCTCTCTCTCTCTCTCTCTCTCTCTCTCTCTCTCTCTCTCTCTCTCTCTCTCTCTCTCTCTCTCTCAAGGACAGATTGTAAGAATAGGCATCGCCTAAAATCTGTATCCTTGTCAAATAAAGTTGTCCAGTGTCCAGTCTCTCTCTCTCTCTCTCTCTCTCTCTCTCTCTCTCTCTCTCTCTCTCTCTCTCTCTCTCTCTCTCTCTCTCTCTAACAAAAAGTAAGGTATTGTCAGGAGCATTGATTAGAGACAAACTCCCAAAAACTTAATTTTAAATGTGTGCTTTTTGTACTTCGTTGAACTTTTTTTTTCCATGTCAGTATTAAAGTGAAATCTTCATTTCTCTGCAGACTGCGTCTCAAGTGCACATGCTCCCAGGTAACGAACTCGACGACGGGCAAACGGTGTGCGCAGGTCTTGCCCTTTGACCGGCAAAGATGGCCAGCCTACATGGGAAAACACGGCGACAGCTTTTGGTTCAACGACACCTGATTGGCTATAGCTGAACCAATGGAAAAGAAGTGTATTATGTTAAAAAGCGCATGGGCGGGTAAGGCCCACCCCAATTATCTCATGGTGAAGCAAATTGTTTCCCATGATCCGATATGGGCAATCTGAAATACGAGATAATTGGGGTGGGCATGATATGCTTGGTTTTGTTTTTTAATCTAAAAAAAAAAGATATTTTTATTGTCAGTTTGGATTTGTTTCTAAACCAGCTGAAAAATATTAATTTATAGTATAGTCTTGTTTCTAATTGGCTTAAAATGGTTTTATCTTTTTTTTTAGTTCGGTTTTGTTTTTAATCAAATCAGCAGAAACATCATACGGTGGGAATCTGGTCAATCGAAATTGTAAGAACTGAAATGTTATTTTATTTTATTTGGCTGGTAATACATTTTTAAAAAATGTGTTGCCATAATGCAAGATAAAATTGGCACGAAAAACAATATATATTGTGAGCAATCCATTTATTTCGTGGAACCTGTTTTTGAGTTATCCAATTTCTATTCTTAGATCTTTAAAAAAATTTTTATAGCCTTTGGTATGGTTTTAACTGCTGGTGCTGATTGCACCAATGAAACTGGTCGTATCTTATATTGGGTTTGACTCTCAACCAATGGACATTATGGTATCTGAAGTTTTTCTTTTGTTGTTGTTGTGTTTGTTCTAGCTGCAAATATTTCAAGAGCATACGATAAAGTACATGAATTTGTCTGGACAGTTCATTGTTTCCCTTTCGTTACGTGTGTATGCAAATAAGCTGGAATATAACCATAATCTTCAGGGCTGTTTGTTTGTTCTTCCATATTTGTGACCCAACACCACGAAAGGGACATTAAGTCGCTGGGCTAGTTTCTCACAATAGGCTTGCAAAGTCAAAATTCTCATTTTTTGTCAATTTTGAGTTATGGGTATTTTCGTGTTCTCTAACATCTTATCTTTCATATTTATAAAGGACAATCTTTAATATGGTCTCTAAATGGTCTTATAAGTGCTTTAAAACGAGTATGTCAATGTATTTTCTTCAGCTAGGCTAGACTTTAGACTGTGTTTTCTCAAAATGGCCAGTGCTCACCCTACTAACTTTAAATGCTCATAACTCTGGAATGGAAAAGAATACAAGAATGCTTTTTGTGTCAGTAGAAAGAGATTTTTCTGATGTTTTCAAATGTGTAATTCTCTCAGAATGGTCAGTTTGACACTTAATGTCCCTTTCGTGGTGCGGGGTCATATTTGTGAAACTGGAGGACAACTGTTAGCTTTAACCCTTTTGATTAATTTATTTATGAGTATTGAAGATAATTGACTTCATTAATCTGTGAATTGCATTATGAATTATCACACCACCCCTTCACAGACACACACACACTTGCATGCAAGCGTGCACACACACACACACACACACACACACACACACACACACACACGCGCACACACTTCTCCCGCATGCAAGCACTATACACATACCATTCAATTCACTCATTGACTTGCACACACACACACACATGAACATGCGCACGCACACACACATGCACACTCACACATGTGCACACACACACACACCGACAGACAGACAGGCACACATGTGCGCAGACACACAGACAAATTTGCGCAGGCACATATGCACACACTCATGCACACACACACACACACACACACACACACACACACACACACACACACACACACACACACACACACACACACTTTGCTGTAAATGAAGTTCTTGAATCTAAAGATAACTTGTACATATAAATTATATAAATATAAACTGAATATAATATGATTCTGTATAAGTGCTTGCTTATGGGCCTGTTGCACTACACACGATTTGCTGTCAATGCGATGCGATTGTGACAGTGCGAGTCATGATTCACGTGAAATTCATGTATTGGATCTACTTGAGTATATAGAGCGAAAGTACCGTGTTTTTCTGACTATAAGGCGCACCTTTGTATAAGGCGCACACCCCCCCCCCCCCCCCACACACACACACACACACACTCCCCACCCCCCAATTTCAGATTTTGTTACTATGTTTTGTTACCATTTTTGTTAGTCATTTTATAAGGCGCAGGGGTATGAATCTGGGGGGAAAGTATCGCCTTATAATCCGAAAAATAAGGTAGTAGAAACATAGCTAATTTTAACGAAATGTCCCATATGGCTTCGGCCCGGAGGACGTAAAACAAACTTTTGATTGTAGTAGAATTATTCTTAGATCGGAGTAGTTCACGTGAACCATGACTCGCATCGTCACAGTCGCATCGCATTGACAGCGAATCGTATGTAGTGTAGCAGACCGTTTACAGAAAATGCTTACCGGTATTTACTTACTTAGAAGTTAGCATTAATTAAGCAATCAATATATTTTCTATGTACCCGACTTTTTTGGTTATCTCTCTCAATCTCTGTCACTTTCTGTCACTCTCTCTGTCTCTTGATCTCTCAATATCTCTCTCACTCTCTCTGACTGTCTGTCTCTCTCTCTCTCTCTCTGTCTCTCATGACTATTTTTTTGTGTTAGTGTATTTTCAGATGTTATTTAAGAAATTGATCTTTTTTTGTTTTTGGTTTTGAATAAGCATATGTATAAAATGTATTGATCACTATACCTCTTTTGCTTGCATTTTTAAACAAAATTTTGATTTGCTATGTGATATGCTGAGAAGCTATGAATATAAATACTATGAATATATATTTATTTTGAAAAAGAAGAAAAAAGAAAAGAGAAGTTTTTGAAAATCCACCAAACCCCCCCCCCCCCCCCCCCCCCCATGTCTGTACATATTTTGTGGTGAAAACCTTGGTGAGATGAATTATTTTTGTGATCATGCTGCAACTAAGGTTGGTTGTTATCTGTATTATTATCATTATGCTGAAAAATGAAAATATAATTTTGATGACCCCTGCAGTGCTTAGGCTGTATATAATATATACGTCCTCTTTATCTTAGCATTTTTCTAGGCCATACGGTTGACTGGGAATTATTAATTTTGTGTCACACGACAAGGTTAACATATTATCTAAACATGGGCATCATCGTTTGACCTTTCATTACAATAGGTGAGCCAGGTCATGGGTTGGCAAGCACCCCCCCCCCCCCCCACCCCACCTCCTTTTTGTGAAATAGGAATTGTTCGGAAATAATTAAGGGGAGTAATTTCATGGTGTGTGAGAGTGATCTTGCCTAATTCAATCGGTCAAACAGGGGAAGTTACTCTACCATCAGGTAAGTCCCCATCTCTCGCCTCTTGTATTTGAGGAGACACACAGCATGTAGAACGCAGTGCGTCATTCTAAAATTGATGTCATTTATATTTTTACGCAGGTACGTCATTCTAAAATTGATATAATTTATATTTTTACGTCACAGTTTGCCAGTTCTATCCATTTGTAGCCACTGGCCGCCCCTCATTTTTCTAAACAAAATGTTTGCAAGTCGCTGACTGGCATCCTGCGGTTTCAAGCTTCGACGCCATGCCGTCATTATTGCTATGGTTTTGACCGAGTAAGTCAAGGTAATCAGCTCTAATTTTCACAAAGTGCTCTCACCTAAGTTTTTTTCTCTCCGAAAATCGTCTATTGAGCCTCCCATTACATAATGATTTTTCTTTGCTGACGGAGTGACTAATCAGCCTGGATGTGGAACAAATTGACAGAAGGCGTTGTTTTTAGTAGCAAGCAATAAGTTTCAATGAATATTTCTGACTGGAGAGGGTTATAATTTGAAAAATGGAATATTTTCTTTGGGTGGTGCGGTTTCATGGTGCATGCTGACTGTATTGCGTCAGACAGAGGTCTAAAACCGCTTTCATTAATTAGCTAGCTTACTCATTTACCTTCCTAAAATGTGTGTGTGTGAGTGTGTGCGTGCATGCGTGTGTGTGTGTGTGTGTGTGTGTGTGTGTGTGTGTGTGCATGCGCGCGCGCGCGCGCGCATGCGTGTGTGTGTGCATGCGTGTGTGTGTGCATGCGTGTGTGTGTGTGTGTGTGTAAGAATGTGAAGGATACGGGGGTGGGGGTGGGTGGGTATGTAAGGGGTTGTTTTAAATATGAATAATTTTAGTGCAATTGCAAAGCGCTTAGAGCTTAAAGGTGAAGCGCTACCAATATACATTTTCTTAAATAATAATAATACTAATACTAAACATAAGTTATGTATACTTTGCATCAATGTTTTTTTGGGCTAGAATTTGTGTTGAATTATGACTGTCCGCGAGCCAAATCAGAAATGCCTTTGGCAAGGAAGGGGTATTACTGTCCTCTTTCCTCCTTCCTTCAGCCCCATTCTTTCCTTACAACCCCCCCCCCCCCCCCCCGCCCCGCCCCCTCACTTCGCCCTTTTTTTCTCACAAAAAATAAAAAAAAAAAAGTAATACTAAATACCATAATTCGCGGACTATATAAGCCGCAACTTTCTTTTTTGAACCCCTCCTGCGGCTAGTACAGTGCCACGACCTAAATGTTACCGAAAGTGAAAGTAAACTCAACTCAGTGGCATCCTTGATTCAGACCTTTGATCTGTGGCCTTGTTCACGGTTGATGACCAAAAAAAATCACCTTGATTTCGGTATATTTTTCACAAAATGACGATCTGTTTCGTGGTCCGACATTTTCGTTTTGGCAGTCAACAACACCCGCGATCAACTCTAGACTCAACCGGAAGCGGACATCGTGCATCGCCACGCTTCCGCGGCTTATGCTTCGACGCGGCTTATGCGTAACTTTTTTCAGATAAAAAACTAAAATGGTGGTGCGGCTTATATTACGAAGTGGCTTGTAGTGTGTGAAATTACGGTAGCTATTTATAGTTTGTTTTTCTGAGACAAAAAGAAAGATAAGAATATTGTATTCAATTTATCTCCGCCCCTCTCCACCTCATCACCTAACCTCTGCCTGTTTACAAAATATGTATGAAAAAGATTATAAATCTGTTGTGTGTTCAATATGCATCTTTCCTTGTGAATTTGTTGTTGTTGTTGTTGTTACTGACATCATGAAAACATGGTGTCGTGCATTTCTTTCACACAAAAAGAACAAAAATGTAAATGAGTAAAATTAATAATTGGTTATATAAATAATTATTGTTGGGTTATTATCTACTTTACTAAGTTTACGTTGATCATTTATCATGTATATGGATGTCTCTTTTAATAGGAAAATGTATTGATTGTTCTTACAGTATGCGCTTTATTTTGAGCCATGAGAAGTCAGTGGGTTTTGTTTTCTTTCTCTTATAAAGTTTTTTTTTAGCTTTCTTTTTATATCAATAATTTATTCAATTAGATTACATGCATTATCATTTGAAATGGTAAGCGTGCATTTTACCTTAGGGAAATTTATTTTTAAAAAAAATGAACAAACAAAAATTCATGTCCTTATTTTTTTCTTTCCCTTTTTCCCCACAAAAGAGATATCAAACGGGGAATGGGTTGGGGCCTGTGCTGACTACTTATTCATTTATCAATTCAAACAATCCATTTGCAAGCTTGCCTTCTAATATTTTTGTAGCATCTATTTTTTTTAATTCTCTAAAGTTGACTCCTTCACTGCCACAGAAAAATTGATACATTATATTTCCTTTGATTATAAAATTGAAAAACCTTTGATTATAAAATTGAAAAAGAGACCTGTTAGACTCAATCTGACAAAATGGTCTAGAGATATAATTTTTCTGACTGTTCTAAAGCAAAAACCAACATTCCAGAGTTGTGACATCAAATGTTATGACATCATATCGCCCACAAGGACATACACAATTTTTTTAATTATTTTTAGTTTTAGTTTTCAAGCAACAGGAAGGATGTTTTCGTTTACCTATTTGTCTTTTCTTCCTTCCGTCCTCAGGATTTATTTATTTTTCATGGAATGAAAGTTACTGTTCAGAGTTGAATTACAGTTATACATTTTTGTATGTTTTATCTATGAGAAAGGTTAATAGAACTCGTTAATTACTGTAGAACCATTATCAACGTATCAGTCAATCATCACACTATGTTTATAATGTCGCTCATCAACTATAGAATACATTTTGCCATGAACTGAAAAGAAATCCAATGACTTTTAAAAAACCATTCAAGGTATAAAATTAAAAAAAGCCATTTCTCTAGTTTTATGTTGATGTGTTATGGCTAATGTACATTTTTACACGTGGGTTTGCTTATTGCTAATGGTTATGTCGTTATTGGAATATAGTTATTGATACAAACATTTGTTTTCTGTTCTGTTTTTTTTTTATAAGGGAAAAGAAAAGATTTTGTATGGATTCCTTAGTCTGTCTCTCATGTCATTTATCTGGGTTATCAATGTAGGGGTGGGTTTGTTCCGTCGTAGACCGAATTTCCGGTTTTTGGAGTGGCTCGAAATATGGTTTCCGGTTTTTGGAGTGGCTCAACGTGTGGCTTCCGGTTTTTGGAGTGCCCCAAAATGTGGCTTCAGGGTTTTTGAGTGGCTCAAAATGTGGCGTCCGGTTTTTTGAGTGGGCCCAAAAAAATGTGGCTTCCGGTTTTTGGAGTGCCCCAAAATGTGGCTTCTGGTTTTTGGAGTGGCTCAAAATGTGGCGTCCGGTTTTTTGAGTGGGCCAAACAAAATGTGGCTTCCGGTTTTTGGAGTGGCCCAAAATGTGGCTTCCGGTTTTTGGAATGCATGTGGGGTGGAAAAATAATTCTAGGATCAGAAACTGGAGCAAAACGTGTATTGCAGAGTTTGCAAACCGAGAAACGTAATTTGGTTGCAAATGAAGGCAAGTTTTGACTTACAGGTAATTAATTTTGATGTAAGTGTGTTCCCCCCTCCCCTCTAAGCAAAAGCTTTGCTGTCAGTGAGAATTTGAAAACAATAAAAGATTTACCCCCCCCCCTCCCCCTTCCTGCTAACAAAATGTTTTAGCTGTTTGGGGGTTTTCTGCTTTGGAGGTTTCAGAAATGTCATGAAGGTTCAGTTTGAGGATTTTGGTTTTCACTTCTTTTTTTTCATTTCGTGCCGTGGGTTTTGGGGGAATTCTAGTTTCAGGTTTTGGGATGTCGGAACTCAGTCCCACCTGCGCCCCTGCTATTGCATTGTTTGCCCTTGTAGGTTTGGCGTGCATAGGTGTGGAGGGGAGTTAATTAGAAAGAGTATTCCCCCTTTGTTCAATTTCGTTATCTCCTCTCTTGGCCTCACTATTTCATTCTTTTATTATCAAATATTCGTAGGACTATTTAACACAGATTGTCAAAACATTACGTAAGAATATGTTGTTGTAGCGCAATCCGTTGTGTTGTATTGTACTACTGTTGTGTATCAGTTCGTGTTTTATCGTATTGTACTATACTGTATTGTATCAAATAATGGCTTTTATCATTGGTTGACGTTAGCCTGGAGTAGGGGCCAACAGTAACATGAGAGCTGTACAATAGATTCTACAGTAATGGAATATCATGGTACAGCTATCTTTTGAGGAAGACTATGACTCCCAAACGAGGGGGCATTTGCACAGGCTCTAGTGCTGCAGCCAAAGGGATGGGCTGGCCTTTGGGGACCTTCCTCAATGCCAGCAGTCCTCAAATCCCTTTGGCCAAGAGAGTGGGGATTACCCTGGGCAAGGCATCTCCACTATAAACAAAATTCTAGCCGGAAAAGCACCTGCCCCCTCTGCTATCTGGCAGTCATGGTCGGAAAACGACTGACTGGCATGCATATTGTAGTGCAAAGCAAAGCAATGAATTTTTATTGCAGTGTAGTACATTGAGCAATGCAATGAAGTGCAGTTCAATAGGTTTTATTGCACAGTAGCGCAATGTGTTGTGTTGTAAGCCTAATGCAGTGCAATACGCTGTACGATTTACATGGGTGCAACTCCCCCCCAAATGAAAACTAAAAAGCAGGGGTCCAGGGGCTGCACAGGGACCCAGCAGGGTACAGGGGCAGAGCCCTGTTGGAGAATTCAGGGGGGGGGAACGCAAGAGAGAGATAACGAGACAGACAGACAGTTACAGCAATGGACAGAGACAGTTTGAGTCCGAAAAGCCTTGTAAAATGATTACATCGGTTTTGAAAACAATACGGCATCACCATGTTTTTCCCCCCAAAGATTTCCTGAGAGACTTCCAGGATAGAACAACCAAGTTAAAAATGCCCCAGATCGCTTGTGATCGATTTTTAAAAAACAACTGAAATTCAGTTTTCTGATCAAATTTAAAAAACTGAAATCAGTGTAAAACTGAAAGAGTTGCACCCATGTATTTGTTTTAAGTTCCTGCCACTTTGCTCAATTGGGAAGGAGAAAAGATTGTACCTAGGAAATAAACCATGAGACTGTCATTGTGGGGATTCCTGACCAACACTTGTGGGCCAATCTCTGGGCTGTTTGTCGATCGTGGCACATAGAGGCATCCACTCTCTGTCCCGCCCGATTGTCAGTTACAGGAAACGGACGCACCCGGATGTTTGTGTCAATAATTCCACATGGAATTGACATTTCATGATAGTCATGCCGCTGTACGTTTTCATAATTTCTGGGAGTGTGCAGTGCTTAATTTTATGAAGTTCTACTAAAGTCTAAGTGGGAAACTAAACGTTGTTACTTTCTAAATTAAGTGAACCGCACTGAATTTTTAGAAAGTAGCAACGTTTAGTTTCCCACTTAAGCTTTAGTAGAATTTCATAAAAGTAAGGGCTGATCTTGTTTTGCGGTCTTTGAAACGACCAATCAGATTTATTTTCTCTGTCCTATCTTCTGGGCTGTACGGTGGTGGCGTTGCTCCCAAGCCGCTTTTTGTGAGTCCCAACTCGCAGCCACACCCCCAGTTTGCAGAATCCAAAACCAACAGTCCAAATGGATCAAAATCTATGTTAGGTCGTCAAGAGGCAACCACCTGAGGAAACACTGCGCTGCTGAGTCACCTGGGTGACGTTCAGTGGAGCCTGTTCCGAGTTGACATACACAGGACCAGCTACCAGGCATGGCAATGGAGGAAAAGTATTATTTCTCTGAAAATATTTGTGGGTTTCAGGAGACATTGTTTCATGGTGGTCTCAATGGGTAAAGAGCCCTTTATAGTGCTCAGGGGGTTCAGGAGACATTGTTCATGATGGCCTCAATGGTAAAGAGCCCTTTATAATGCTCAGGGGGTTTCATGATGGCCTGAATGGGTAAAGAGCCCTTTATAGTGCTCAGGGGGTTTCAGGAGACATTGTGTCATGATGGCCTCAATGGGTAAAGAGCCCTTTATAGTGCTCAGGTTTCATGATGGCAATGGGTAAAGAGCCCTTTATGGTGATCAGGGGGTTTCAGGAGACATTGTTTCATGGTGGTCTCAATGGGTAAAGAGCCCTTTATAGTGCTCAGGGGGTTTCATGATGGCCTCAATGGGTAAAGAGCCCTTTATAGTGCTCAGGGGGTTTCAGGAGACATTGTTTCATGGTGGCCTCAATGGGTAAAGAGCCCTTTATGGTGATCAGGGGGTTTCAGGAGACATTGTTTCATGGTGGTCTCAATGGGTAAAGAGCCCTTTATAGTGCTCAGGGGGTTTCAGGAGACATTGTGTCATGATGGCCTCAATGGGTAAAGAGCCCTTTATAATGCTCAGGGGGTTTCATGATGGCCTGAATGGGTAAAGAGCCCTTTATAGTGCTCAGGGGGTTTCAGGAGACATTGTTTCATGATGGCCTCAATGGGTAAAGAGCCCTTTATGGTGATCAGGGGGTTTCAGGAGACATTGTTTCATGGTGGTCTCAATGGGTAAAGAGCCCTTTATGGTGATCAGGGGGTTTCAGGAGACATTGTTTCATGATGGTCTCAATGGGTAAAGAGCCCTTTATGGTGATCAGGGGGTTTCAGGAGACATTGTTTCATGGTGGTCTCAATGGGTAAAGAGCCCTTTATGGTGATCAGGGGGTTTCAGGAGACATTGTTTCATGGTGGTCTCAATGGGTAAAGAGCCCTTTATGGTGCTCAGGGGGTTTCAGGAGACATTGTTTCATGGTGGTCTCAATGGGTAAAGAGCCCTTTATGGTGATCAGGGGGTTTCAGGAGACATTGTTTCATGGTGGTCTCAATGGGTAAAGAGCCCTTTATGGTGATCAGGGGGTTTCAGGAGACATTGTTTCATGATGGTCTCAATGGGTAAAGAGCCCTTTATAGTGCTCAGGGGGTTTCATGAGACATTGTTTCATGATGGCCTCAATGGGTAAAGAGCCCTTTATAGTGCTCAGGGGACAATTCTTCTTGAGGACAAATATATAAAACTGTTAAACATTGGGGAAAGGGCATCTCCTCAAGCTTAAAACCCCATTCTAACATTTGATTTTCTGCATTCACTTTTCTCTGAATTCAGAGAATTCTCTGAAGGTTACCATGCCTGGCTACTAAGCTTCTTACTGATGACAATAATGTGTGCTGAGCCAGTGGCAAATCAAATTCATTCTAATGGACGTTGGTTATATTGTTGAGATGCTAATGTTCAAAGCAATTTGCAAACCATTCCTTTGATTTCCGAATCAAAGACAATAATTATTCATTTGTATACACGTAGCAAATCATTCATGTAACGTTATGCATTCCGTGTCCCGTCTGTGTTATTGGAAATAAATCTATAACAATAAAATGGCATCATATTACAGAAAAATGTAGCAACTAGTGTACTTTTGTGTGTGTGTGCGTGTGTGTGCGTGTCCGACAAGTCAAGTCAAAATGATCTTTTATGAGGATAAAACAAATATGCTGGCTTGACATGTTTCTTCCTCTGTGTGTGTGTGTATGTGTGGCGTCCGGAGATAAATGCTTCAGGAATGTTCTAAAGCAAAAACCAGCATTCCAGATATCATCAGACATGGGGCTGGTAGGGAAGGGGACAGAAAAGGGTTAATTCTCGGTTAATTCTATTTTTCCGTTATTGCCTTTCTTACCATACATAAAGCTGTATTTTAGAAACATTTTTAGCTAATAACGTTTTTGGAATACTAACCCTAGCCCTAACCCTAACCCTAACCCTACCCCCCACCCTATAAGACGGAAAAACGCAACGAACCACAACTGTGACAAATCGCGGTGTACTGCAGTACATAGTGGGGGGTAGGGTTAGGTAGGGTTAGGGCTAGGGTTAGTATTCCAAAAAGGTTATTAGCTGAAAATGTTCCTAAAATACAGCTTTATGTATGGTAAGAAAGGCAAAAACGGAAAAATAGAATTAACCGAGAAATGCAGGGGGCACATCTTTACCTTTACCCAGAAAAGATCGTAAATGAACAAACATTTGAACACACACACACACCATCATTTTTGGCCTACAGGGCGCAGAAGTGCATAAGGGGCACCCCCAAATATCTAGAAAAAAATGCATTTAGGTCACAGATAAGGCGCATACATGGGTGCTCCTGGGAAATTAAAAATATACTGCAAGGGGGCGGCCCCAGCGGAGTGCAGGGGCAGCGCACACACACATTTACCGTAAAATGCGGACTATAAGTCGCTACTTTTTTCCTTAACTTTGGCCCATGCGGCTTATATACTGATGCGGCTTGTCTGTGGATTTTTCCAATGTCATATTTATTAGTATTATGGAATCTGTTTCCTTCCACATCCTCCAGCCTATGTTTTAGCTTCATTGCAGCTCAAAACTGGTTTTGACACTTAAAAGATTAACAGAAAGTGTCTCAGAGCATTAAATAGTCATCAGGCATCAGAATGGTCTGAAGTCCAATCCTCTGAAAACCGCGGCAAAAGGGACATCAGGGCCCCAGACTATAGAGGGGCAACACTGAAATCAGTTCCCAACACCACCAAAAAGGCTTAATACAGTGATAAATCACTTTAAAATGCTATTCAACACAAAGGATAACACTCAATAAAAAGGCAAAACCTCTGACAAGAGAAGCCAATCCTCTGTCAGAAATTCTTAATCCTCTGAAATCCTCTGACAATTCTGATGCCCGAGTCATGTCGCAGAAGCAGAATTTCTATTTTTGTGTTGTTTTCAGCTCATGAATTGATTTTTTTGTGGTAAGGTAGGCAACATCTACAGCTTTTCTCTTTAACTTTGTCAACTTTTTTGTTTGAGTAATTTCCCTGCGGCTTATAAACTGCTGCGGCTTATGTGTGAACAAATACTCAATATTCTGTAAATTTAAGGGATGCGGCTTATATACAGGTGCGGCTTGTGTGTGAACAAATACTCAATATTCTGTCAATTTAAGGGATGCGGCTTATATACAGGTGCGGCTTATATGTGAAGGTACTCAATATTCTGTCAATTTAAGGGATGCAGTATTTTATGAACAAATACTCAATATTCTGTCACTGCGCTTGTGTGTGAACAAATACTCAATATTCTGTCAGTTTAAGGGATGCGGCTTATATACAGGTCTATAGTCCAGTTTTTACTAGTACTGTTTTTTTCCACCCCTCTCGACTAGTACAAGTGCTACATTCCTTCGAACATAGCAAATGCTTATATAGGCCATTTTGATTGCAAAAATGTTGATCAAAGTAGCGTATTTTTCGGACTATAAGGCGATACTTTTTTCCTCCCAGATTCAGACCCCTGCGCCTTATAACGTGACTAATGAAATAGTATGAAAAATGTAATAACAAAATCTGAAATTTGGGTAAAATTTTGGGGGTGCGCCTTATACAAAGGTGTGCCTTATAATCCGAACAAGCGCAAAATCGCAATAGTTTGTGGCACGCGGTCTATTTTTACCACTCCAATCATGAGTTACCTCCCCTGGCTTTTCAATAATTTTAATCTGTAAACCAGAATGTTATCTCTGCACCATTTCGTAACTTTTTATATCTTTTGGAAAACATTTAAAACTATGTATCCTACTTATTCTCATCGAAAGAAGCACCCGCATACTCGTCGTGTCTGTTGTAGTGTCTGTATTACGTATGTTTATTATTTTGTACGCTTTTAAAATACATCATTTTAAAGAGCGGCCAGAAGTGTAGCCTCGATTTGAAGTGCGACAATTTTGTCAAAATGTGCGACTATTTTGGACCGACAAAGTGAGTTATAGGTTTGTGGCTTGAGCCACAAGCAAAAATATGGTATACCTTTTGTGAGTTAAAATCCAGAAAAATAACACCTCTGTGATAATGTAAGCAAGTTCTTGTGTAATTTTGTGTTGTAATTTTTCTTCTACTTTGTGTACATACATAAGGTGCAGGGGTCAAAGTGCAGTAAAAAAGAAAAGAAAAAGAAAAGCGCTCTATAAGCCGAAAATTACGGTAAACACCGACTCTAATAACTGAAAAGACGTACATAAACGAAGAAACATCTGAACACACACGACTGAATCCTATAAATTTTATTTCAATTTGTTTTTTGGTTGCACAAGGGAATTAAAAGACAATAAAAATGTGTGTTTTTAAAATTAGACACAAAGTTCAGAATGAATTGAAGAATGCACTACTCTGCTACAATCAACCACACAGACGTTTTTTCCATTCAGCTTAAAAAAATCCACCATAAAATGTGATATGTGCTCTGCCCTCCTCCTCCCCCCCCCCCAATCTACTCCTCACCAAAATTAACCATGCAAGCAAACTGGTGTGACATTAAAAAAATTCAAGCCAAACCTACATGTAACATATAAAAAACAAAACAAATTTTAACAAAAATAATTGTTGCATATCCAAAAGTAATGGGTTCCGGTAATAGATCCATCGCTTTAAAAAAAAGGACAACAAAAATCCCTAACAAATGATATTCTTTCAATCAATATACATAATTTTGTATTCCTCAATTTAACATACAACCCCCCTCCCTCCCTCCGTCTTCTCACATTCGAAACACCTCTATCCCCTACCAAAAAAGTGAAAAATGTATTAATTTTTT
Source organism: Phymorhynchus buccinoides (assembly GCA_017654935.2). Lineage (NCBI taxonomy): Eukaryota > Metazoa > Mollusca > Gastropoda > Neogastropoda > Raphitomidae > Phymorhynchus > Phymorhynchus buccinoides. The sequence continues at coordinate 19,524,400 of CM065709.1, read as the reverse complement.
TTTTTTTTAAATCGCATCGGCGTAGGATCTAAAAAATATCCAAGAACTGGAGAGATGTGGAAAGAACTTTTAATGAGTGGAATAACAACATATAACTATCTCTCTTTTTTAAAAATATATATAGTTTTTAAAAAAAGAAAAGAAACGGTGATATCACATCAGTGACTGTACAAAACTTTCCAAAATAGCTATGTATAAGCACAACATTTGAAAAATGTAAAAAAACAAAAACAAAAAAAACCCTCTTAATTATATGTATCAACAGGGAAAACTTCAGTTAATTTCATAACACGCCCCCCCCCAAAAAAACCCACGTAAAGTCAAGACTCGTTCATGAAGTTCGTGGACAACGATCATCCAAAATGTTGCACATCCCTATCAGATTTTCCTTTTTCCCCTTAGAAAAAAATGAAACCACAATTCACAGCACACAGTCTATATTATCTTTTAAGAACTTGTATCCAAAATCTTTTCCTTAAAAAACAACACACCAAACAAACGAAATAAGAAAAAAAAAAGGCTACGACTACTAAAACAAAATTAATTTGCATTCCAATTCAATTTTGTCATTTATCCAAAAGAAAAGAAAAGATACAAGTTTTCAAGAAACAGCTCTCATTAAAGCTTCTCACAAATTTGCATATTTAAAACGATTATTCCGAAATAAATGTACCACTCGGGGGAAAAAAACGAAAATCCATGCTCTCGACTTTCCTAGACCAATAACCTGATGCTCCGATACCTTACGTTGTAAAACTGTTTCCGGTTCAGGGGAACCTTTCAACAGGCAATTCCTCTGAAAGTGGTTACAGCTCTGAATTCAAACTACTTTTGCCACGACGAACAAAAAGAAATATCTGTGAATTAATGCTAAGGTAAAGCCTGTATTGGCCACTGCAACTAGGGTTGTAAACGCCCATGACAGCAAGTTAATCCCTTTTTTGGTCAGTATCCAAAAGGGCATTCACTCTTGCAAAAGGCAGCCATTCAGTGGCTTCAAATAGGGCGAGAGTTATGCCCTTGCTTGGTCAGAACTGGAGCATCTTCTCTCGCCCACCAAGGGCATTCACTCTTGCAAAAGGCAGCCATTCAGCGGCTTCAAATAGGGCGAGAGTTATGCCCTTGCTTGGTCAGAACTGGAGCATCTTCTCCCACCCACCAAGGGCATTCACTCTTGCAAAAGGCAGCCATTCAGCGGCTTCAAATAGGGCGAGAGTTATGCCCTTGCTTGGTCAGAACTGGAGCATCTTCTCCCACCCACCAAGGGCATTCACTCTTGCAAAAGGCAGCCATTCAGCGGCTTCAAATAGGGCGAGAGTTATGCCCTTGCTTGGTCAGAACTGGAGCATCTTCTCCCACCCACCAAGGGCATTCACTCTTGCAAAAGGCAGCCATTCAGTGGCTTCAAATAGGGCGAGAGTTATGCCCTTGCTTGGTCAGAACTGGAGCATCTTCTCCCGCCCACCAAGGGCATTCACTCTTGCAAAAGGTGGTCGTTGCAGTGGCCAATAACCTGGTTGGACCTCGGCACCGTACTCTTCTCAAGCCGAGGGACTAAAAACAGACACATCTCCTCGAGTATGGCATAGGTTTAGATGGTGCTTTCATTGTTGGTACTGCTGAAACTACCACCGTCAACTTGTCTCATCGTCTCATTCGTCCACATCCCATCATCATCACTCACAGATGAAAGCAAAATGTTGGAACCAAAAACGGCTAAATCGAATGGTTGAAAATTTACAAGACGACGGTTAGAGGAAGCAACCAACATTACCGATGTGATGAGGAAAAAAAATCTTTAAAAAAAAAGTAACGATTTGTAAATTGAAAATGCTCAGTTGACCTTTTTTGTATTATTGAAAAGAAGACATTAAGTTCAATTTTAGCGAAAATAGCTATTAGCCAATAGTTAGTTAGTCCCCAGCCTAAATTCAATCACCACAATTAATATCACCTAGAGGATCCGAATGTCATCAAAGCTTAGACAAATCGGAGGCCATCTCGACAAGCAATCCTATTTTTACAATTGAAACAGCATAGGTTGTTCTGAAACAGCATAGGTTGTTCAGCATAGGTTGTTCAGGTTAGAAAGGAGAAACATGTCAACCCACCACCACCATGAAATCATCATCATCATCATTGTCATCAGCATCAACACTCCATCCCTGATATAAAAAAAAGAAGAGTAATCTAAACTGGAATCATGTGAGGGGTGGGGAGAGGGGGGGGGGGGGAGACTCGACATCATATGAAAAAGAAACAGGACGACATTTCAAAGGGAACACAGCTTCTCATTCTTACAATAAGAGAGAGAGAGGGGCGGGGGAGAAATCAGTAAACTTTTGTGGCTAAAAGTAATATACATTACACGATAAAATAAGAGAGAAACAAACCGATAGAAATGCTTAAAAAAAGAAAGACAAGAGGGAACGAGTGTCTGGGTCTGCAATGCAGTATCAAAAGTTAATACCATGCCTTGCTGCAAAGAAACACAAGAGGTAACGAGTGTCTGGGTCTGCAATGCAGTATCAAAAGTTAATACCATGCCTTGCTGCAGAAACATTGAGGACAAAAGTGTGAATGGGGAGGGAGCAAAGGGTAGAGTTACAATCTTCCGTTCAAAAACAGAACCGGAATTATCCACCCCTCCTTCTGGAATGTCCATAACACGGGTAAGGGGACAAAGGTGTATGTGTAGAGGGGGGGTAGGTCAATAAAACTTGTGGTATGCAAAAAACAAGAAGCAAAGGGGATGGGTGGGGGAGGGGGGGAGGAAGGAGAAGATGTCAATAGTGAAAATGAAGCTTAAGTCAGACTTACCCATAAGTAGCGATTTAAGAGTTTCAAAAAACCAAACCAACAGAAACAGAAATTCTGCAATTCTTGTTTTAACACCCACCCACCCAAACAAAATCATCCACAAACATCACTAGACCAAGAAACCATCTAAAACTGAAAAACATCCTCTGATCTCTTTTCCTCTGGAAAATTGTTACTTCCCATCTCCCCCCCAAACAAAACACTGCAAGAAGTAAGACCCACAACCTTCCTGAAACCAATTTTAAACCGTTATACGCATAAACAAAAGGTCTAAGATTCAGCTCCGACACATTTTTTTAGAGTAACAAAGGCTAAACAGTATTGCTTTTCTGCGAGCATTAAATTTGTATAATATAAAACACTGTTTAATTGTGGTGAGTTGGGGTAGGGGTAGAGGGGCGCATTAAAAATAATAATGGAAGTGTGTATTTGAAAAAGAAAGTGCCGTTTACAACCCTGATTTTTGTTTATGACATTTGTTAGTTGTTTTCCTTCGTTTCGAACAACCTTAAAGGTGTGTGCATTATAAAAAAACAACCACCAAACAACAAAAAAAATGTGTACTGCTTAAAATACTGACAGCTTAATCTTGGGGGGGGGGGGGGGGGGGGGAAAGAAAAGAAAGAAAGAAAAGAAAAAAAAAAAAAAAAAAAATCCTTCCCTGTGAGTTTGGAGAGGTGCACACTAATTACAAACAAGGTTAAAGAGATGAGACTAAACAGCTAATTAAAATGCTGTTAGAAATGATATATACATGCTGAAAAACAAACAATAGGGGCATATATTGGAAGGGGCGCAAAAACCAACAACCAAGAATCCAAAACCCAGACATACATAAAAAAAAAAAAGGTCAAGATGTGCCACCCCCCCCCCCCCTACCTATCTCGGTTAATTGTATTTTTTTCATTGCCTATTACCATACATAAAGCTTATTTTAGGAACATTTTTAGCTAATAACCTTTTTTGGAATACTAACCCTAATGCTAACTTAGAAACCCTAATACCGTATAAGACAGAAAAACGCAATGAACCACAACTGTGAAATCGCGGTGTACTGCAACATAGTGGGGGGTAGGGTTATTTTAGGGCTAGGGTTAGGGATAGGGTTAGTATTCAAAAACCAACCTACCAAGAATCCAAAACCCAGACATACATAAAAAAAATGAAATCTCAACTACAAAGGATCTCAATACCAAAGAGAAATCTCAGCAAGCAGGGATCTCAAGAAAAGAATTTGAGTGACTGTGATGCTTTTAATGACTAAAGTCTCCGGCATCTTAATTAAAGGAAAAAAGTCCAAAAGAAACTTCCTTAGTCAGCCTCTCTTGCAACTTTTACGGTGTCTAATTGATATCTGCTGTCAGAAATGAGAAAGACACTGTTTACGCAAATCAGCGCAGTTCCGAAACATGGAGGATTGCACAAGGTCTCACTGCTCTACGAGTCATCCGCTAGATGTACAAAAAACACTAACACATTTTCTCTTCCCTTCATTTTCAACCCTTGGTTTTTCCTCTGATTTTTAATTTTTTTTTAATTTTTAGCAGTTTCTTTTTTTTTTTATTACTCCAACTTCGATTTTATCTTTTAATTTTTTCCTGAATCACTAAATTGGCAGAAAAATGGGAGTCTTGGCTATTTTGCGATTAAAACCCCCCAAAACAAAGCAAACCAGGTACTGCAATCAAGTGTACATCTTAAAGTAAAGAAGTTAACACGGGTCATAGCATGTAAACTAGACTAAGCTGGCAAAACGATTGGCAGTTCATTCTAATTTACATGTTACTGCTACCCGTGTTAATTGCTTAAGACACGCCCATGATTACAAAACCAGACGCATTTTAAACAGGCTGTTTTGCTAAGGCTTCCAGTCGATTCACGACCAGGCCCTGTTGACACATACATCTCACAACTTGATTGATGTACAACACACACACTCTCTGTATGTGAACATTTGGATACATCTGAACCGGTTAATGAAAAATACATACAACAATATGGAAACATTGTCCAACACCCATCACATCACATCACCCCACCCCCCCCCCCCCCCCCCCCCAGTAATCTTCCGTGCAACATGATTCCATTCAAAACACCAAAAATTAACATGCATAATATACACTGTTGCTTCATAATGGAGAGAGAAAAGAAAAAAGAAACCTGCACAAACGATAAAATGGGAGTAAAAAGCTACAAACTGTGAAATCGGTAAAATACGCAACGAGAGAGAGAAAGAAGGAAAACAAATTGTGAAAACTGATTAATGTTATTCGTTTTCATTCAAAGCGCTAAACGTCTGTACAAAAATGAAGGGAAAACGACGCGAGCGAGCCTCACATGCAAATGAGCCGCTAACGCCGTTTCCTTCAATGCCCCCTTATCTTACAAAACGAATGACCTCACGCCAAGCTACTGTACGACAGGCATTGAACGTTCGTCTCATCCATCATCTACACGCAAAATGATTCAGTGACTGAACCGACGCAAAGGAAGGGAAAACACGCCATGGATCGAACACTGATGATATCACACGGGTCTTGATAGGAATTGAAACTGAACGACCATTCAACAGGAACTGAAAGGTTCTTCAGATGAGCAATGAATTCCAACCCAAAAACACACGCACTGATGGAAGAGATGGTCCAATTCTTTTTTAAAACGTCATTTTGTTTTCTGTGCTACTTTTTAAAAAAAGACACTGATGACCAAACATGTCTATGTTAAATAGAAGCCAAATTGTTTTCTACTGTGGGTGGGCGATATAAAAATCCAGTTCTCTGTGACATAGTAATCGAAAATTGCGAATCAACATTCTAAACCCATTATTATTATATTAATTACACACGATGAAATCGAAATGCACTTCCATTTTCTCGACCGAAGCAAAAAATTGACAGCAATTTTCCCAAACGATTCAAATCCATGAACAATGTTTTCTTTTTCTTTTTTCTTCACAGAATTATTTTGGATCATGATGGAAAAATGGATTGATAAAAAAAAAAAAAAAAATTTCAACAAGTTTTGGAGTGTGAGAGAGAAAGAACGACAGAGAGAACGAGGGAAGATGAAAGAAAGAAAGAAAGAAAGAAAGAGATGAAAACTGGTCCGTAAGAGAAGCTTAGCGTTGGATGAAAGCATTGACATCGTAGCACAATGAACGTGACACAGCATCAACGGAGAGTTGTAACACTCCACCAACCGAAACCATCACATTGCATAAACTGCGACGCAGCACTCGCATTGACGCGACGCCTTCCCTAGCAAACCAGCAGAACGTGTGACCGTGATGGAAAGCAAAGAAGATGGGTGTGAAGATGAGGAGAGAGAGAGAGGAAGAGGAGGGAATGAAAGAAAGAAGGAAAAACGGAGGAAAAGCCTGTGTTAGTAGTATGTTTCTCTCTCTACGAATCCACCGGGGTTCCGTCGTAGAATCAACTTGCGACACTCGTCGTAAATGAAGATGGCCAGACTGAACGGCAACGCTGTCAGCCACCACGTGAACCTGTAAACACAATGTTTGCGCATTAGCTTACACACTGAATAAACATGCCTAATACTCAGGAAAAAATTTTTTTAACGCCATGCGATCCTGTAAATACAATGGAAAAGGATTATTTTTACAGCAAGTAAACCTGGAAACACAGGAAAAGATTCGTTTGGGGGCAGAGATGCTTACCCCAATTTTCCGTTTTCAGGAACAAAAACTTTAAAAATCGGGAATTTACAATCTTTCAGAACATGGCAGGGAAATCGAGGGGTAGCTGCCAGAACGGTCTATCTCAAAAGGAATAAAGAGCACAGATGGGCAGTTCTGGCATTCACCCCTCGAAATGTAGCTTACTACTTAGTAGCGGCGATGTGGATCATGACCGTCCATCTTGCTAGGCCAATTACCCACAGGAGCAAAGTTCACAAAATGTAAGACTATCTGTTGCATTCTTCCCTAGCATGGTAAACGGTCCTTTTGCATGTTTGGGGTCGATTGACAGTTACTTTCTTGTTTGGGGCAGAAATTGTTTTGCGTTAAGCAGTCATAATTGCCCCTCCATTCACTATCGGCTGCCATTTTCTAGCTACTACCCAAACGGGAAGTGACGCCGGGCACTCAAAATGGTTGCTATCCAGAATGTCAGCAGTTTCAAATTTCTCTAATCGGCGATTACCAATAGCCAGCCAAAAGAGGCGGGTGAAAATCTTATTTCCGGAAAATCGCGATGGATGATCTAATTTGCCGGATTATAAAAAGACACTCTGTGATGGAAGGCATCTTAAGCAGACCAGTGAAAAATACTTAGCAGCGAGTTTCAGATCATATTTCACTTCTGGTGACAGCATAACAGATAACGATGCTGAAGTAATATATTTCACTGTCTCAAGTTCAAAGAGAGTTCAAGTGGTGTCGTATGGCCAAAGACCCTTTGTGGGGAATCATTAACCCTTTGAACCCCAGCTGTTTGACCTGCGGGCTTCACACCCTGCCTGTGGAGTTCTGAGAGAGAGGGGTACTACTTTTATTTTATTATTTATTTACAAAAACCGACTATAAAATGCTGGTAAATGATTGAAAATCGCACCAAGGTTCAGCGAGTCATTCCGAAGCAAATATCTTAAGAAAAAGCTTCCTTTAATTATTAATACCTTTTAGATTCCATAGGGAAAGTAAGTGGAGGTGTGTGACCGACAATGTTTCAGACATAGGCGCTGGTAGTTGCACTCGTGTGATACAAGTCAAATCAAGAGAGCACACCGTAGATTCTCTGCAATGCGCACTCAAGACTTGATCTCTGAGAGCACAAGGTTATCCGTCTATGAATTCAGAGTGGAACTTTTGATTCATTTTTTTATACTTTTCGCCTCACACAGCAGGTTTTTTCCTTCATAATTTTAAAACATCACGGCAAGGTAACACAAGTCAGCGACAGGAAAATGTCAAATTCGTAATGGCTGGGGGACCACTGTATATGACTCTGTGCCAAAAGGTGAGCACGGAGAGGGTCAGGTACTTACATTCTCAATAAATTGTCACTCACTTTGTGCTTATGGACAAATGTCTCACTTATCAGCTTTATAAGATCAGTAGTTATTTAGTTATGTGACAATGAATGTCAAATCAGCCCCAAAATCTGGTCTTCAAAAGTGGACATTGCAAATAGTCATGATTTCAACAAGTGCTAGAACACACAAACTCCAGTAAAATTACTTGAAATTTGGACAGGTTATGCAAAAGTACCTCATTAGTAAACGCTAAAGATTGTAACATTCAAAAATGAAAGTTCTGTTAGTTATTAGACTTAAACCAATGTTGATGACAAACATCATTTTTGATGTAATCATTTAACCAAAATCAAACTTCCCAACAATTTTCACTTATATAAATCCAAAATACATGAAAATGTCATGCTTTGTTGGAGCAGATATTACTTTATCATAGGAGTATAAAAGTTTCCAAAATATATTATTTTAAATAATATTGCACTTTCTCTTAAAGGTTCTGACTTAGATGTAACACTTGACATCCGTCATACCTAAGCTATAATGCTCAATAAAATCCTCAAGATATATATTTTTAACTTGCTCTCTTTTATTTTACAATTAAACTGTCATATAAAGTTGACCCCTACCCTTATTTAACACCAGCATGTTCATTTCTTTCTTCTGCACTAATCCAAATGTTCAATGTAATCATTTTACTGGACTTGATGTTCGTCATCAAGAAAATGTTAATTATCAAATTTAGCTGGGGTTTTTGGTCTAACCATCTAATAAACAAATGAACACCACTTCAGTGGGTTTAGTAATTAATTTAGAGCACTTTTCAGCCTTCATAGAAAGATAAATGAAAAAATAGTGCTTAATGAAAATTATTAATGTAACTATGATGTTTGTCATACATGTCCTATGGTGTAAATAGTGAATTATGATAAATAATTCAATAGTTTTTTGAAAAAAACTTTATTCATGCAAGTTTTTATTTTCTTTAAAGCATTCTGCTTACTGTAGTTGACAAAAATACAGTTATTCATAGACATTTTGGCCAGAAACTGGAAAATAAATGATTTAGGTAACTTTGATGTTCGTCATACATTTTTCACACATTGTGTAATAAAACAAAAACAATGAGGAATCAATTAATAGTTTGGTAGAAAATATTCAGTTAACTTGTAATTAGGGTTTTCATGGCATTTTAAGTACTTAAAGACAGAATTAGTGTATTTGATACAACTTTCAAATGTAAAGTGATGACGAAGGTCATTTGTTACCTCAACAGACCCATAATAATCATCATACTAACAACAAATTTCAACAGGAAATTTCACAGACTAATAGCAAACAATGAAAAGAATTTAACACAACATGATTTGCTGGAGCTATGAGAAAATACTGTGACATAACACCATGGTTGTGATGTAATCATTGATGTTTGTCATCAGGTGGGGGTCACCACATTATCACTATTTTCTCAGAAATCGGTTGAAAAATTGTCCTGCCACTTTGCACATGTTTTGCCTCATTTATATCCTTTCTAAATATGCATGTATTTAAATGGTATTAATAGTTTCATTTTTTACCCTCTATGTCCACTTTTCATGCCCACCTTTTGGCACAGAGTCATATATGAATATCAAAACCTCGTTGCTAAGGCGTCTCTTTCAGCATTGAATTTTTGTAGGATGTAATGACCTTGTCTCCATGGTTACGAGCCGCTGCCATTCTGTTCGCCACTTCCAACTAAATTCGCTTGCTGGAAGAGACATGGCCTTGGGCACATTAGATCCGCAATCCGAACGGAAACCCCATACACAGCTGTTTCGGGAGGAACATTTAGTTTATCTATATTTTCATAAGTTTTTTCAAGCAAACTTTAGTTAACTATAAGTAACTTTTCATAAATAACAGGCGAGAATATGTTGTAGTATGTGACAAGATTACTTATAGTCAGTGGATATTGCTAGATTTTCACTCATAGGCAATCTTATTTATCTTTGTGATCTAAGTATATTATTTCTACTAGATATGTTGATTGATACTGCTCACAAAAATAAGTTTTTACCATAAATCTGAGGGAAGAAATATATTTGAAATACTATGTAGAGCATACAGCCAAAATATCTTTACAGACAAAAGCTTGGTACAGTTTTTATCTAAGATGTCTAGATTCAGGCTTTTAACTAAATAGCTTGATTTTGTGTGGGACGGAACAGCTGTGCATACACTTATATAAGAAATAAGCGGATTACGGATGGGTTTCCCAGTGTAATCATGGGTGCAGTAGCCCAAACTTTTGCCTGAACAATTTTGCAGAAACCAGATGAAGAGCAGGGCTAACGTATTGAAAAGCTTTTTCTTCAGGCAGTCAGCTGCATCAAACTGCCTGAATTCAGGCTTCAGGCAGACCCACATGCACCGCTGTGTAATGGGCATACTCTTTCCTATTTCTGGCTTCCAGATATTTTGGGTGGATTGTGAATGGTTTCGGCGCGGAACTTGTGCGTATATGTTGCACACACAGCCTTACCCAAAGAGGTTTTGATGTTCATGCGCGGTGGACCCCAGCCACAGTAAAATGACAGTTGACAGAAATCAGTGAGTGGTCACTAACCTGAGGGGGTACATGCGCAGGCCCTTGTCCAGCCCGGGGCAGTAGCAAAGGAAGGCGGCCAGAACCGTCTCAAAGAACAGGCCAAAGGTCAGGTGATGGTTCCTGCGACACAATGAATCATCATGGTCATGATTACAAACAATTATAGTTCAGAAAGGGCCTGGAACAACTCACTGTTTCTTGGAAGAAAAACAACAACACTGGAAGAGGGTTCTGAAGTCAAAAATGAAAATTGTACTTTTTTCACTTTGCTGTAGTACCGTTAGTTTGGGGGCTTAATTCGTATGAACTACGGACGAATCGTAGGACTGGGCAGGTCTGCTAAAAGCAGACCAAACGATGGACAAGCGAACAAACCGTAACTCACTTCATTCCTTGCTGGAAGAGCGACAGGCGACGAGTTTTGCAGATGATTAGATCGGCCCACTGCACGATCACGATCGACACGAAGAAGGCAGTGTGACACGTGTACTCCAACTTCTTCCTCTGAGAGTAGGTCTGTGCAACACACGTAAAGGACACACTAAGTACATACTTTCCCCCCCACATGGGTTTACAAACATCAGAACTAGAAACGATTTTTTTTTCAAAGATGAAGCAATTCATACAGTCTTTTTATAACAAAGAAATAGACACAATCAAAAAACATCTTTAACCTCAAAATCATTCAATTCCTTGTCTACATTTAAAGATAATTCAATATCTGTTGGACATGTGTGTGCGTGTGTTTTGTTTTGTTTGTTTGTTTATTTGATTGTCTAAGTATACTGCTTATAAACACACCTCTGAAAGTCTAACATCTTTAAATATTTCAGGCCTCTCTTTTCTAAACTAATAAGCAAAGAAAGAAAGAAAAACCCATATTTTCTCAAATTTTATCCAGTAGGAAAGGGGTACAAAAACCCAGTCCTGAGAGTGAGACGCGTTTCAGAAGCGTAGGGGAAGCTAGCCGCTACGTAGCGAAGCTAGGAAGGCGTTTCATTGGACACCACCACTTCGTAGCAAAGTTAGCCAGCTAGGTAAGCTACGCTAGCGGCCCCGCGAGTGGCTATGATGGCTAAATAAAATGGCGGCCCAGTGTCTGTTCGAAACGATCTGCATTTGAACGCTGTTTGTTTTTCTAGCTAGAGGGATTTTTGACGAGTGCTGTTTATTAACGCCACGCTGTCAATAGACGATTTTTGGAAAAAAAACTAGGGGAGAGCACTTTGTGAACATTAGAGTTGTTTACCTCCGTTACTCGGTCAAATACCATAGCAACAATGGCATCGAAGCTTGAAACCGCAGGATGCCAGTCAGCAACTTGCAAACATTTTGTAGAAAACTAAAGGGTGGCCAGTTGCTACAAAGTGATAGAACTTGCAAACTATGACGTAAAAATATAAACTACATCAAATTTAGAATGATGCACTGCGTTCTACATGCTGCGTGTCTCCTCAAACACACGAAGCGAGGGCTGGGGATTTACCTGATGGTAGAGTAACTCCCCCTGTTTGACCGACTGAATTAGGCAAGATAACTCCTACACACCATAACATTACTCCCTTTAATTATTTCCGAACAATTCTTATTGTACAGCTGCTTCTGTTGGCTATTTTCCCCCGTCTTTGCTAGCTTTGGAAATGGAAATGCACGCTTGATCAACTAAACCTCCCTTACCCATTCCTGTCCGTAAGAGTCCTCCAAGTCGTTGACTCCGCGGGAATCCCACTCCATACGGATTCCCAGCAGGCGGTTGTACCAGAATCCGTTCTCCCCCATGATGACGAAGTAAGTGAAGAATCCGGCCGAGGCCTGGATCATGCCGATTTGACCGTACGCCATTGAGATCAGTCTGAAATGGACCAATATTCATCATCATCAAAATCGTCAATATCCATCATCATTCAGAGAGGGGGAAGAGAGAAGTGGTGGGATTTGGTAGTGACCTTGTAGTGGAGGGTAATGTTGTTGTTGTTTTCGTTCCCCAGCTTAACAGTAACACTCTGGGGGCACACCCAGTGCCATGTGAACATTTCTCATGGCCTTGGGTGGGAAGATTACGGATGAAAGGTCAGATTAGCAGGCATTGTATGATTCATGTCACACAGGCGCATTAACCCTCTGAGATCCCCAAGCTCCGGGAGCCTACAAAACCTGGTCGTTGTCTAGTTCCGGTAACGCCCGATTGCGCCCGCAGGTCTAGTAGTTTCACTTTCTCCCTACCCACAATGCAAGTTAGTGCTTCCTTTTCCTGACTCTCAGTGGTCCGTTTTTGGTTCTTACAGCAAGGGAAAGCACCCACTAGTCTTTTTGAACAGATTTTTCGAAGTGACCCCAAATATTTTCCTTCTTTCCACATGACGTGCGCAGTATTGACTCTGCGCGATGCTTGGAGTGCCATTACGGATTTTTTTTATTCCAATTCATGGTTTGTTGTGTGACAGTGTGTTAGCTTTGGAAAAATAATATCATCATTGCTATTCAATATGCATCTTTCAGAAATGAAATGTGAGTTAGACTTTATTCTGGGTGATTTTTTTAATGAAAAGATTTGGTGTGACGTTCGGAGTTAATGCCCTTGTCTCTGGGGACTGGGATCGATTCTCGGTTTGAATGGTCGGGAGTCATTGGGTTAATCAATACAGTCAAACCTCTATTATCTGACAGACTCCCCTCTGTTAAAAGACCTCCTCTCATTTAAGACCGATTTTGGGGGGAACGGATGCTGAACTCTTCCTATAAAAATTACCTCCGTCATAAGACCCCCTCCAATTTAAGAGCTTTTTTCCCTGACTTTTTGGAAGTCTTAAAATAGAGGTCTGACTGTATGATCACTATCAGTTTGCCAACCATAATTAAAAAATATGGGTCAATGATGCAGTCGCGCTGACAATCTGAAGCTCTGGACACAGTAGTGATAAGCGGTGTTAACTCATTCGCATCGCAACATTTTGAATTATTAAAAAAAAATCAATCACTCCAGCCACACACACAAACAAAACATACATAAACAAAAGGAGAATTGAAAGAAGATTACAGGTTTACTTCAGGTTTAGACACAGGGAAGTGGTAGATCAGACTTTTTTATATATAGACTTTATATAAAAAAAAACTCTCTACATCGATTGGTTACCCCACAACAAACCACTACAAAAGCAAAGTCAGAGGCAAAATTGTGGTCTAAGGGAGCGAAGCGAGCTTAGAAGTGACCAGGGTAAGGTGTGCCCACATATTTACTTCCCTTGAAGCAAATGCATCAAATTGACAGCTATCTATTAATTCCGGACTTATATGGCCGGAACGACTTGAATGAGTCCAGGAAAAAGCATAGGAAGGTGAGAAAAGGAGGTTGCTCTTTCAATTTTTCAAAAACCAGATCCCCAGGCTACCACAGTAAAAAAAAAAACCCACAAAAAAACAACTAAATTCAGGCACACAGCCTAAAGAGTAGCACCCTTGCAAAAATCTTTCTAAGATCAATTCCATAAGAGTGAACACATCAGTACGGCGAGTGAAGGTGTTTTCTCATCACCAGGATCAGACAACATACTCATCATCTGTGTTCAACATAAGGAAGCAAATGACTGTTCTTTCAATGTTGTGCTTGCTTCAAACTACTTGCCAAATCCAATTTCAACCATTTCTTTAAGCTTCTTAATGTCATTCCTGTGTGTGTGTGTGTAAAAACACTCTTGGGTCAAAACGTGCCATGCATTGGAACAAAACTTGCGTCGGTGCATTACAAACTTTGAAACAAAGTTACTTCAGTGATTTCAAAACTCACCAAGCGTGGTCCAAAGAACTTTCACACCTATCATTTACATCCACAATTGGCGTTTTGCCCAAGTCTAGTACGCTCCCCAAACCCAGAAGCCACATTTTGGAGCACTTCAAAGACTGGCAGTCCAGTGTATGCTCCACAAAAATGAGGCCATAAAGCTCCATATAAACTGACCTCTCGTTCACCAGTTTGTCCTTGATGGGGTCTCGGGGCTGGCGCTTCATGATGTCGTTCTCGGCCTTCTCGTAGGCCAGGGAGATGGCGGGGACCATGTCGGTGCCCAGGTCGATGCACAGGATGGTGATGGTGCCCAGGGGCAGGGGGATGTCCGCCAGGATGAACAGCAGGAAGGGAGAGATTTCCGGGATGTTGGAGGTCAGCGTGTAGGCGATGGACTTTTTCAGGTTGTCGAAGATCAGACGTCCTGGAGGATGAATATGATAATGCAATGCCAATACAATAATACTAGCAGTTATAGCCCAGCGAGGACAAGGAAGGGAAAGATTTTCAGAACTTGGGGATGAGAGGGCAGGTGATGCATTTCTTCAGGTTGTCAAAGACCAGGCGGTCTGACAAGACAAAAAAAATACAATACAATAACAAACGTAAAACAACAACTTTTAAAAGCCAAATATTCAGCTGCAGTAAACCTTTGTCAAAAGATCAGCAAGCACTACGAACAAGATCATACACATGCGGCAGCAGTGTAGAAGACAGTCAGGTTCAACAACAATTTTACACAAGTTGAAAGATTGAACCCATAGAGAGCAACTAAACAGAGTTTCAGAAATGACCTGGAGACTTGGAGAGGGTGGGGGTTTGGGGTAGGGTGGGGGTGAACAAATGAGATTCTATCGACCCTAACTATGTTCAAATGGGTGTGTTTTTTGCGAAGTATGATTTGTCAATCATTTTTCCTTAGTTTTGTTTCCATTTTTCATGCATGCAAATGTGTTTCTTTGATTGTATTGTGCTTGTACGAGACCACGCTGTAATTTCACCTAACGTGATAATAAAGTATTTTTGACTTTTGACTTTGACTTTGACTTGATCCCTCCAACTTTCCCTCCTGTTCTTTTTCCTTTAAAATCAATGCACCATCCCAAAATCTCTCGTTACTTCGTTTACTACCCCCACCCACCTTCTTCCACCCCGGTGACGATGGAGGCAAAGTTGTCGTCCAGCAGGATCATGTCGGCCGCCTGTTTGCTGACGTCACTGCCCGCGATGCCCATGGCCACACCTGAAGGAACACACAGTGAATCATTATTAGTCATGGTCAATGTAATGCATCCACAGGTCAAGGTCACGAGAGGACTAGGTCTATGCAAAAACAAAGGTGAACACAATACTTACACTATTGACCAAATGATTATAATGAATTAGAGTAAAACTAAAGCATTAGCACCTGAACATCAACAACAAAAAACTTCGATTTATTATTTTTCAGTTTGTTCCTGTTGCTGACAACATCCTCCAGGGCTCCCCAGTAAACCCCACCCTTAAAACCCACACCTTACTATAACACTACACACTCACCAATGCCGGCTTTCTGCAAGGCAGGGGAATCACACACTGTCGCCAGTCACAGTCTGCCTCTGTTGCTGACAACATCCTGTAGACCCCACCCTTAAAACCCACACCTTACTATAACACTACATACTCACCAATGTCGGCTTTCTGCAAGGCAGGGGAATCACACACTGTCCCCAGTCACAGCCACAATCTGGCAACCTCCCCCCTCCCCTGTAAGCCCCACCCTTAAAACCCACACCTTACTATAACACTACATACTCACCAATGTCGGCTTTCTTCAAGGCTGGGGAATCATTGACACCGTCGCCAGTCACAGCCACGATCTGCCCCTGTCGCTGGTAACCTCCCCCCTCCCCTGTAGGCCCCACCTTACTATAACACTACATACTCACCAATGTCGGCTTTCTTCAAGGCTGGGGAATCATTGACACCGTCGCCAGTCACAGCCACAATCTGCCCCTGTCGCTGGCAGCCCTCCACGATGATCAGTTTCTGCTGGGGGGAGGTGCGGGCGAACACGATCTCCGAGTGGTTGCGGAGAATCTCGTCGATCTGCGCCGGGGTCATGTCGCGAAGGTCTCCGCCGTGAATGACAGCAGCTTTAGCCTCTCTGAAAACCACGATGATGATGGTGAGGAGGAGGAGAAGGAGGAAAGAAAGAAAGGAAAAAAACAAAGGACATTGACAAATGTTGTTCTTGTTGTTGCTTGCTTGTTCGTGCACATTTTGTATGTTATCATTTTCATTATCATGTTCTGTTCCAGTCTCTTATTACTTGTGGCAGCCAATATTGTATAATCTACTTGTGTTTGAGCGCCTTGCATAAGCTTTAAGCTTGTTGTGCTCGTTCTCATTTGTTTATGTTTGCTGCTTTACTATGCGATTCTCAATAATACAAAAAAATTGGTTTAAACCAAGGGGGAAAAAAAGAAGAAAGAAAGACAGGCATAACGAAAGACAGACAGAAAGAAAGAAAAAAAGAGACCGAGATTCAATTCTTTTAACCTTTAAACAACCCAAAAAAATATTTGAACAGTGGAACCTCCCTTATAAGACCTTCCAAAATCATCCAAAAATGAGGTCTTATAAGGGAGGAGTCTTATAAGGGAGGTAATTTCAATACTTACAAAGGGCAATGTCTCAGAGAAGTAGGTCTGATATGGGAGGGAGTCTTATTATAATGGGAGGTCTTCTAAGGGAGGTTCCACTGAAATATGCTTTAATTTTGTCATCACCACTGTCACCGCTTGGCACCACAATAACACCCATGTCACTAAAGGGCATCACATGAGGGTCTGGCATCCAGTGACCTTATGTTCTTAATTTTTTTTTGTTCCTAATTTATGCATGTCAAAGAGGAATCCCCAATATTGCAGACGAAATCTTTTCTCTACCCAGTAATGGTAAATTTTGGCTGAGAAATAGCTAGCGTTGAAAGGGCTAAAAAAAAAAAAAAAATTCAAAATGACCTGGGGTCCACTTCCTCCACGGGGATCCCCCTCTCCGACGCGATGTCCTCCATGGTGCGACTCCCCTCGGAGATGATGCCCACGCCCTTGGCGATGGCCTTGGCCGTGATGGGGTGGTCGCCGGTCACCATGATCACCTTGATGCCCGCCGACCGGCACTTGCCCACGGCATCGGGCACGGCGGCCCGCGGGGGGTCGATCATGGACATGAGGCCCACGAAGCGCAGGCCCGTGATGGGGAAGTTGGGCCCCTCGGGGTCGAACTCGTAGCCCGGAGGGAACTGGTCGATTGGCAGGAAGTAGTCGCAGAATCCTGGTTTACAAGAGCAAGCAAAACGTAAAATGATAAACACAGGTATCAGAATAGTCTGAAGTCCAATCCTCCGAAAACCGCGGTAAAAGGGCCATCAAGGCCCTCTAAACAGGGACAACACTGAAAACCGCGGTAAAAGGGCCATCAATTTGAGACCGGATTTGGGCACAACACTGAAATTAGTTCCGAACACCATAAAAAAAGGGCCTGAAAGCGGCTTCCCTTGTTGTAGATATAGTGATAAATCACTTTTAAAAGAAATGCTATTCGAACACAAAGGATAACACTCAACTTTTTCTTTCTACAGCTGCCAGTGAAAACCTCCGTCATACGACCCCTCCAAAACCAATTTTTCCGGACATTTTGGAAGTCTTAAAATAGGCAAAACCTCTGACACTCAGAGAAGCCAATCCTCTGTCAGAACTTCTTAATCCTCTGAAATCCTGATAATTCAGATCCATGTAAACACAAAGCAAAAGAGTTTGGCTGTCAAGGTCGAATGTGTCGAGGCTGTCAGAGGCTTGATTAGTCAGGGCTCCCAATCGTCCCGCAAAACAAGGGGTCCCTGGGACTCCTTCACTTACAGCATAGAGGGTCCTAGAGGCGGGATAGAGGGTCCCAGTGGCATTGCGAATGCTAAAATGAATTTTTCTAGTGCATCCCTGGGACCCCCTGCACATTCTTTTAGAGGGTCCTTTAGAATTTTAGTGCTTCATACACCCCCAAATGGGAGCCCTGTTAGTTGTTGTTGTTGGCTTACCCTGGCTAAAAGACTCCAGGGATCATCCCAACAGCAGAAGCACTTGAACACTATGGTACAAGTGCATTGATCTACGGATGAGAACATTATGTGTGTGACCGTTTTTGATTACCCCACCACGTGGGCAGCCACACTCTGTCTTCGGGGGATTTTGGAGACTGATGATGGTATGCTAGGATCATGTTGTGGCTAAAGACAATCCCTGCATAACTATGCACAGCATAACATCATCGTGATGTAGCCTTGGTGTTCTAGCCTATGTCAACTGGTCTGACACAGCCTTAAGCCAAGGCGAGGTTTGATTAGTAGCCTGGAGGGAATCGGTCAATGGGTGGGCAGTAGTCGCAGAATACCGATTAAAAAAAGGCCCCCCAAAAAACAAATGTAGAAGTCGTAGACTGTGTCAAAACAAGGAAACATCTATCCAATATAAACATGAAACGTTGGGCCGAGATGGGTAAAGTTGGGCCTGGAGAAGACAGTGGACTACATCTTAGAGACATCTTTCGCCGCCTGCCATTTTTCAGCACAAAAAAAATCCATTAATCTTAACTGGGTAGAGAACAAAATTTATCTGCAATATTGGGAATTCCACTGTGATATATATAACATTAGGCCTATCCTTGCCTCCCAAAATGAAGAAAATAGGGTCTTCCGATAACAGGCCCTGATTTCATGCCTGTTAGTGACATGGGTTTTAAACCATTGTGGTGCATAAACATGACATTGGCGGCGAAAGTGTTAATAGTATGACGCTGCCAGTGACATCGACCGCCGAAGAAGAAACCAAAGAGACCGAGAGGCTTCCTATTCTCTTACACAACACTCTCCCAATCCTCCCAGCTCCGGGTCAGCGGCGTTGAAAGCCTTGCAGAAGTTGTCATTACGGGGCAGCTCTTTCTTCTCTTTCTCGCTTTTTGTTTCACTGTTTCTTTCCATCCCTGTCTCTCTCTCCCCATCCCTCCTTCTCTCTCTCTCACCTAACACTCTCTCTCCCAATCCTCCCAGCTCCAGGCAAGCAGCGTTGAAAGCCTCGCGGAAGTTGTATTATGGGGCAGCTCTTTGACACTTAAAACTTCCCTTTCTCTCTTTTTGTTTCACTCTGTTTCTTTCCATCTCTGTCTGTCTCTCTCTCTCTCAAGGACAGATTGTAAGAATAGGCCTGGCCTAAAATCTCAATCCTTACATAATAAAGTTTTCATGTGTCAAGTGTCTCCCCATCCCTCTTTCTCTGTCTCTCGCCTAACACTCTCTCTCCCAATCCTCCCAGCTCCAGGCAGGCAGCGTTGAAAGCCTCGCAGAAGTTGTCATTACGGGGCAGCTCTTTGACACTTAAAGCTTCTCTTTCTCTTTTTGTTCCACTCTGTTTCTTTCCATCCCTGTCTCTCTCTCCCCATCCCTCCTTCTCTCTCTCTCACCTAACACTCTCTCTCCCAATCCTCCCAGCTCCAGGCAAGCAGCGTTGAAAGCCTCACGGAAGTTGTCATTACGGGGCAGCTCTTTGACACTTAAAACTTCTCTTTCTCTTTTTGTTTCACTCTGTTTCTTTCCATCCCTGTCTCTCTCTCCCCATCCCTCCTTCTCTCTCTCTCACCTAACACTCTCTCTCCCAATCCTCCCAGCTCCAGGCAAGCAGCGTTGAAAGTCTCACGGAAGTTGTCATTACGGGGCAGCTCTTTGACACTTAAAACTTCTCTTTCTCTCTTTTTGTTTCACTCTTGTTTCTTTCCATCCCTGTCTCCCTCTCTCTCTCTTTCTCTCTCTCTCACCTAGCACTCTCTCTCCCAATCCTCCCAGCTCCAGGTACGCAGCGTTGAAAGCCTCGCGGAAGTTGTCGTCCAGCGGCTGCTCTTTCCCGTTGAGGAGGATGGTGGAGCACCGGTCCATGATTCTCTCCGGAGCGCCCTTCATCACCAGCAGGTAGCGAGGGTCGTTCGGGTCCTCTGTCTCGTGGACGGACACCTGGGGGGAAGAAACAAGGCGGAATTATTATCAGTGTTAATTTGGACGCATATAACTATGTGCCATCATATGCACTGGATTTCAGACCAATGTGTCACAAGAAGAAACACATTTTCACCTGACAGTTTTTTTTAGTTTTTTTAAAAGGAGCCCACTTTAACCCTTTTCACCGCCAATGTCGCATTTATGCACCACAATGGTTTAACACCCATGTCACTAAAAGGCATCAAATCAGGGCGTTATCCAAAGACCCTATTTTCTTAACCCTTTCACTGCCAATGTCGCATTTATGCACCACAATGGTTTAACACCCATGTCACTAAAAGGCATCAAATCAGGGCCTGTTATCCAAAGACCCTATTTTCTTAACCCTTTCACTGCCAATGTCGCATTTATGCACCACAATGGTTTAACACCCATGTCACTAAAAGGCATCAAATCAGGGCGTTATCCAAAGACCCTATTTTCTTAACCCTTTTCACCGCCAATGTCGCATTTATGCACCACAATGGTTTAACACCCATGTTAAAAGGCATCAAATCAGGGCCTGTTATCCAAAGACCCTATTTTCTTAACCCTTTTCACTGCCAATGTCGCATTTATGCACCACAATGGTTTAACACCCATGTCACTAAAAGGCATCAAATCAGGGCGTTTATCCAAAGACCCTATTTTCAACCCTTTCACTGCCAATGTCGCATTTATGCACCACAATGGTTTAACACCCATGTCACTAAAAGGCATCAAATCAGGGCGTTATCCAAAGACCCTATTTTCTTAACCCTTTTCACTGCCAATGTCGCATTTATGCACCACAATGGTTTAACACCCATGTCACTAAAAGGCATCAAATCAGGGCGTTATCCAAAGACCCTATTTTCTTAACCCTTTTCACTGCCAATGTATTTATGCACCACAATGGTTTACCAACCATGTCACTAAAAGGCATCAAATCAGGGCGTTATCCAAAGACCCTATTTTCTTAACCCTTTTCACTGCCAATGTCGCATTTATGCACCACAATGGTTTAACACCCATGTCACTAAAAGGCATCAAATCCAGGCCTGTTATCCAAAGACCCTATTTTCTTAACCCTTTTCACCGCCAATGTCGCATTTATGCACCACAATGGTTTAACACCCATGTCACTAAAAGGCATCAAATCAGGGCCTGTTATCCAAAGACCCTATTTTCTTAACCCTTTCACCGCCAATGTCGCATTTATGCACCACAATGGTTTAACACCCATGTCACTAAAAGGCATCAAATCAGGGCGTTATCCAAAGACCCTATTTTCTTAACCCTTTTCACCGCCAATGTCGCATTTATGCACCACAATGGTTTAACAACCATGTCACTAAAAGGCATCAAATCAAGGCCTGTTATCCAAAGACCCTATTTCTTATGTTTGGGAGGTTAGTGTTAGAAGAATTCTTAATATTGCAGATAAAATGTTTTTCTCTACCCAGCTCAGTTTAATGGAATTTTTTGGCTGCAAAAATGTCTGTCGGCGAAAGGGTTAAATATCCAGGTGATCCTCTAAAAACCTTGAGACATATTTTGACAGCTGATTCTGAACCCCTGATTTCGAAGATAGCAACCCACAATTTTTTCACACTATTGCCCTATTTAGGGATTACAAGGCGATTGTCATGTTTTATTACCTGATATTTGTTGGACGAGTTGAAGGGGATCTCAATCACTTTCTTGTTTCGTCGTCGGAAGTCAGTCACCTGACCGATGGACAGTTCCACACATTTCAGCAAGGCAGACTCTGAGGCGTCGCCATTGCACTCCCTGTAAACAACAAACAAACAAACAAATAAACAAACAAATAAGCAAGGGTGTCACTGAGCAGCGAGAGGGCAAACATGTACTTCATCAGCTTTTGCCACCCATAATTCTTCGCTCGGCACCATACTCGAAATGCCATTTGTGTGTCTTTGATTTTCACTGAAGGCCTTGAATAAGAGTTTACTGCAACTGCATGTATGGGCAAAACATGCAGGTAGTGGCGCAGTCTAGTCTCAGGCATCAGAATAGTTTGAAGTCCAATCCTCTGAAAACTGCGGTAAAAGGGGCCATCAAGGCCCTAGATTGAAGAGGGACAACACTGAAATGAGTTCCTTACACCACCAAAAAGGCTTCATACAGTGAGAAATCACTTTAAAATGCTATTTAACACAAAGGATAACACTCAATAAAAAGGCAAAACCTCTGACAAGAGAAGCCAATCCTCTGTCAGAAATTCTTAATCCTCTGATCCTCTGACAATTCTGATGCCTGAGTCTACAGTACGAACGCCCGTGGCAAATGCTATGTTTCTTCACTTCCCCCACCCTCTTTGTGACCCGCTGAACTCGAATCACTTCAAATTTTGTGTGTGTGTTTAATACCTAGATAGTAGATATTAACACATCTGACAAAGAAAACAACTTCACAAGAAGAAGACATATCATACCCCGGGGGAGTTTGGCAATTGAGTCCCTCACCACTTTTCCTTCCAAAATTATCTTTTGAACCGCTGCATGCAAACGCTTCAAATTTTGTATGGTGGTTTATTACTAACAGCTGAAGCATAGTTATAAGTAAGGAGCGTTGCCAAGTATGGCAACAACCTCTCTGTCACTTTTCATTCCTCCATCATCCAGGTTTCCTCAAACTCAGCTCTTCACACTACAGAGCGATGCGTAAGATAGTGATGAAGATAATGTTGGTCATATGATGATCAGGCAAATGTTAAGAAAAGCCCCCTCCTCTGCACCCTTCCATTCATTTCAGGCTGTTCCGTCGACCACTGACGCATTCTCAGATTACCACCGACACTAAACTGACCCTAAACCTATCCCTAACGGTAACCCTGTCCCAAACCCTATTCCCAACGCTAACCTGAAACCGCTGTCGCATTCCCTTAGGGTTAGGGTTAGAAATAGGGTTAGGGATAGGTTTTGGGTCAGTTTAGTGTCAAATTAACACAAACGAAGAAAAGTTGATGGTACGTTATGATCATGTGCATGTAAATTCAGATCACAGTAATCTGAGAATGAAAAGCGGTCGACGGAACAACCTGAAATGAACGGAAGGTAGCAGAGGAGGGGGCTTTTCTTAACATTTGCCGATGATCATGATTGCAGTTATCATGATGATGATAATAATGTCATTAATTAATGATGACAATAGTAAGGATGGTGTTGATTATAGCAATGATGATGATGATGACAACCAGGCATAGGAATTGTCAGTGACAAAAAACTCTGAAAAGCCCCCCAATTGAAGTATTTAGTAACAAAAACGAAGTATTTAGTAACAATTTCAATTTTTTTTCCCGCGGAAATCCGCAGACAATTCCCATGCCTGACAACATTAAAGTGTTGATTGCGGCAACAATGACGTCAATGACAATAGTGCTAATCATGATGAAGATGATAAGTCACCTCTTCAGGATGGGCACATTACGATTATCCTGGATTTATTTTGAACTCGGCTGAATTACACAGCATAGTGATGATGATTATGTTGATGATGACAATGACAACAAGGGCAGGACAACAAGGGCAGACCTGTTTACCCTTATTTTGCAAATTTGCAATTTCTGAAACAAAAAATAGTAATTTTGAGAAAAAAACCACTAATCCAACGCGCCGATTCTTTTTCTTCACAAAACCCGATTAACAAGAAAAATGAGTGAAAACAAGCGCGAAATCGCAATAGTTTGTGGCACGCGGTCTATTTTTAGCACTCCAATCATGAGTTACCTCCCCTGGCTTTTCAATAATTATGTATCCTACTTATACTCATCAAAAGAAGCACCGCATACTCGTTGTGTCTGTTGTAGTGTCTGTATTACATATGTTTATTATTTTGTACGCTTTTAAAATACATCATTTTAAAGAGCGGCCAGAAGTGTAGCCTCGATTTGAAGTGCGACAATTTGGTCAAAATGTGCGACAATTTTGGACCGACCGACCGACCGACAAAGTGAGTTATAGGTTTGTGGCTTGAGCCACAAACAATAAAGTTTTACGTCTTCTTGACCTAAGTCATATGAGACATTACTTTAGATTTAGTTGGGAAGAAAACTATTTGTAATTACACAATTATATGCAAGCAATAGTGCACTGGGAGACCTTTAAAAACATTTTTTAAACCATGTATTTGCCTTTTCTTTGGTGTCTTTCCATCAGATTTTGGATCATTTGACCTAGAACTCTCACCACACAGTCTCTTTGACGCCATATTCGAAACAGAATGAAAAGAAATTGACGCGCGTTGTATGCTGGGAACCGGAATGACTTTTCACCGCATTGCTTCAAAAGCAACGCTTACCGACGCAACTGTAGTGGTGTGTTTTTTCGTTTTTTCGTCGCCGTAATTATCGTAATTTGACTTTTCGTAATTTGACTTTTACGGCAAAATCGTAAAGGCAAACAGGTCTGCAAGGGCAATAACTGACCTCTTCAAGATGGGCACGTTATCCTGGTTTCCTTTGAACTCGGCTCGGTTGCACAGCATGCCAACGCGGGACAGGGCCATCCAGGTGGGGTCATTGCGACTGTAGGTGGCATCTGCACACACCGAAAAAAAATATATAAAAAATGTAGACATTGGTACACTGTTCCTGCTTCTACAAAAAGAAACAATAACAAAACAAACAAAAAACAAGCAAACTAATACCGTTTTGCTTCTGCCTTGGTTACATGCACAATCCCAATCACAGACTTTCTCTCTCTCCAGAGCTTCATATTGTCATGGGACCCAAGCCAATGACGCAAGTTGACCCCTCATGTTTTGCAGACATGGGTCATATGAACCCATGAAGTCTGAAAGCAATCTGAAGCTTCGACTCCCTTTACTGGCCCCTTATTTTGAAAATTGACCCCTCACTTTCTGGGTCATATGACTCGGGAAGTTTTAAAACAATCAGAAGCTCCGGCTCTCTCTCTCTTCTCACTCTCTCTTTCTCACTCTCTCTTTCTCACTCTGTCTCTCTCTCTCAATCACTGGACTGGTCATCGCTGGTGTCGGCCTCCAAGATGCGGCCATCGAACCACATGTGTGTCATCATCATCATCACTCACTGGACTGGTCATCGCTGGTGTCGGCCTCCAAGATGCAGCCGTCGAACCACGTGTGTCATCATCATCACTCACTGGACTGGTCATCACTGGTGTCGGCCTCCACGATGCGGCCATCGAACCACATGTGTGTCATCATCATCATCATCACTCACTGGTGTCGGCCTCCACGATGCAGCCATCGAACCACATGTGTCATCATCATCACTCACTGGACTGGTCATCACTGGTGTCGGCCTCCACATGTGTCATCATTATCATCAATGCGGCCGTCGAACCACATGTGGGCCACGGTCATCCTGTTCTGGGTCAGGGTGCCCGTCTTGTCCGAGCAGATGGTGGACGTGGAGCCCAGGGTCTCCACCGCTTCCAGGTTCTTCACCAGGCAGTTCTTGTGGGCCATGCGCTTGGCTGTCAGTGTCAGACACACCTGGGGAAAAAAAACATTTTACACCTGTAAAAACACCTGTAAAATCACCTGAAGTTCTTCACCAGGCAGTTCTTGTGGGCCATGCGCTTGGCTGTCAGTGTCAGACACACCTGGGGGAAAAAACAACATTTTACACCTGGAAAAACACCTGAAGTTCTTCACCCGGCAGTTCTTGTGGGTCATGCGCATGGCTGTCAGTGTCACACACCTGGGAAAAAACAACATTTTACACCTGGCAGTTCCCGTAAGTCATGCACTTAGCCGTCAGCATCAGACACAACTGCGGAAAGATGAAAACGCATAGAACCGCTTACCAATGGTATGAGGTAGCTATTGCATTTTCCCAAAGCTGGGGTCCAGGGGCAGCCCAGGCCCCGGTGGAGGTTCCGGGGGGCAATGCCCCCTGGAAGCTGAAGGGAAACAACAGTTTCCAATGTAATTGACAGGCTCTCGTTGCACTTTCACTTCTGGTTAAACTTCATGACCTCTATAACCAGCAAAATGCATCTTCTCAAATTCTCATAATCCGGCGACGCCGGCTCCAGGCAATAAAAAAATCCTGGCCTTCAGGACATCCTGAAAGCAGGAGCACCCCTGTGAAAAGGAAAAAAAATAAGTTGCACCCAATGTGACAAGAAAAAAGGAATGAAGAAGTTCAATGACTCACCGTCACAGTAGCCAGCAGCCCCTCAGGCACGTTAGCCACGATGATGCCGATCAAGAAAATGACGGCGTCCAGCCAGAAGAATCCTCAATACTACTACCACTTTCAATAATAATGTGATAATGAATAACAAAGAACTCACCGTCACAGTAGCCAGCAGCCCCTCAGGCACGTTAGCCACAATGATGCCGATCAAGAAAATGACGGCGTCCAACCAGAAGTATCCTCAATACTACTACCACTTTCAATAATAATGTGATAATGAATAACAAAGAACTCACTTCCAGTCACAGTAGCCAGCAGCCCCTCGAGGCACGTTAGCCACAATGATGCCGATCAAGAAAATGACGGCGTCCAACCAGAAGTATCCCAGGATGAAGGCCTTATGATCCACCGTTTTTCGAAGAAGGTGACTCCGAGGAACACGGCCACGCCGGTGATGATGTGGATGAAGTGGGCGATCTCCTTAGCGATGGGCGTGTCCCCTACTTCCAGACCCGAGGCCAGGTTGGCGATTCGCCCCATCACCGTGTCGTCACCCGTTTTGATGACGATGCCGCGACAGGTGCCTGCACAGAAAATTGTTGGTTTATTCAGAGCAAAATGGGGCCTACAACAGCGCATTGTTGAATGTGTCAAAAACGTTACTGTATTAAATAAAGGCAGTGTACACATATATATTATAAGCAAGTTCCATACGGAAACCTTTCCGCAATCCGCGACAACAAAATCTGAAAGTACAAAATCTGAAAGAGTGCACATACACGAGGAAACCCATCAGCATTTCTTATTTTCTTTTACTTTAATTGCGGCTGGGATATGTGCATGGGTTTCTGGGTATATGTGCACTCATGCCGTAAGTCCATCTCTTCTTTACAGGGTTGCAGTTTTTTTTAGATCATAGGTTCTTGTACACAACGTAAATCATTAGGAGACCCTCAAATTAAACATGAAAGTTGCCTGTGAAAAAAAAGTTTTGAACACAACAGGTGCCTGCAAAGAAAAAAGAAAACATCCACATTTAACCATTTTCTGTTAGATTTTACAGTGTATTTTTTCTTTAAGTTTAACTCATTCAAGTCGTAGGCCATATATGTCCGGAATTAATAGATAACTGTCAATTTGATACATTTGCTTCAAGGAAAGTAAATCTGTGTGCACCCAATACCGTGGTCATTTCTAAACTCGTTTCGCTTCCTTAGACCACAATTTTGCCTCTAACTTTGATTTTGTAGTGGTTTGTTGTAGGGTAACCAATCGGTAACCAATCGGTGTAAAATATCATTGAGAGTTTTTCTAACTCCAATAAAATGATATAATATGGAAAAATTAGTCTGATCTACACAATTTTAAATTGGCCTATGTTACTTGTGACTAAACCTGAAGTAAAGCAAAGATCATCTTCATAAAGCAGAAATAATCTTCTTTCATTTCTCCTTTTGCTTATGCATGTTTTGTTTAAGTGTATGGCTGGAGTGATTTGCAGGGCTCCCAGGGACCCCCATTTGGGGGTCTATGAAGTACTAAAATTCTAAAGGACCCTCTAAAAGAATGTGCAGGGGGTCACAGGGATGCACTAGAAAAGAAAGTATTTTTAGCATTCACAAACAGCCAAAGTGCCACTGGGACCCTCTATCCTTGCCTCTAGGACCAGGGGGTCTCTTATACTGTAAGTGAAGGAGTCCTCAAAATGGGACCCAAGCTGTTTTGCAGGACGATTGGGAGCCCAGGATTTGTGAGTTTTTTTTGTGAATAATTCAAAATCGTTGCGATTCCTACCTTCCACAGCGTTGGTAGAGAAGAAGCAGATGTTTCTCGTCTCCAGGGGATTTTCGTGCGTGAACTCCGCCGTCCTTGTCTGGGGCTCTGACTCTCCGGTGAGCGAAGAGTTATCCACCTTGAAGCTGTGGGCCTGGATGACGCGCAGATCCGCCGGAACGCGGTCGCCAAATTTGCATTCTACTATGTCACCCACTACGAGTTCTTCCGCTTTGACGCTCAGCTTTTGGTCTCCACGCACCACCACAGCAAACTGGGGAAGAAAACAGCAATACGAGGGGTTAAAACAATTGCAAACATGTTTCACAGACAATCTAGCACACGTAATCTTCTTTCATTTCTCTTTTTGCATGTATGTTTTGTTTAAGTGTATGGCTGGAATGATTTGCAGCTCAGCCATTTATTAAAATTCTAAAGGACCAAAAAGAATGTGCATAATGCACTAGAACATACCTTTTTAGCATTCACAGCCAAACCCTCTATCCTGCCTCTAGGACCCTATATGCCTTGAATTCCTCTTTTGTGACCCATTTGTGAGTTTTTTTAATATTCAAAATCGTATTCCTACCTCCCAAAATTGGTAAGAAGAAAGATGTTTCTCGTCTCCAGGGGATTTTCGTGCGTGAACTCCGCCGTCCTCGTCTGGGGCTCTGACTCTCCGGTGAGCGAAGAGTTATCCACCTTGAAGCTGTGGGCCTGGATGACACGCAGATCCGCCGGCACGCGGTCGCAAATTTGCATTCTACTATGTCACCCACTACGAGCGGTTTGAAAGCTTTTGGTCTCCACGCACCACCACAGCAAACTGGGGAAGAAAACAGCAATACGTCAATTGCAAAATTTTCACAGACAATCTAGCACACGTTAAACCCAGTGGCAATGCACATTGTCATTTGGTCAAAATTTAAAATCCCATGCAGTCACAAAAAAAGCATGCAAAAAATTTTTTTTTAAATTGGGTGGCGCCTCTGGCTGCGACGCGCTCTCCAGGTGGGAGCAACCCGAATTTCACAGACGCCTCTGTGACTATAAAGTACCTAATCTCTAGGAAAAGCCAGAGGGTACTACAGTGGATCCTCCCTTATAAGACCTTAAAAAATCATCCAAAATGAGGTCTCAAGTGGGAGGGAGTTGTATAAGGGAGGTAATTTTAATACTTACAAAGAAAGGCAATGTCTTAGAGAAGTAGGTCTTAAATGGAAGGGAGTCTAAAAATGGGGGGGGGGGGGGGGGTAAAAGGGAGGTTCCACTGTATCACTAAAGAAATTAAAGAAGTGCAATAATGCATTCTGGCATTCCACAGTGACGACTGACTTTGAGCATTTGACCCAAGAATTTTGATCCTTGATTCCAACAAGGACTTTTTTTTGTTTTGTTACTTTACTGTATAAGGCTGTGTGCACATATAATGCAAGTTCAATACGGAAACCTACAGAAATCCGCGAAAATGATGTGGAAATAAGAAATATGAAAGAGTGTGCACATTCAAGTAGAAACCCATCTGCATTTCTTATTTTCTTTTACTTCATTTGTGGAATATGCATAGCTGCCAACTTTCCCCAAACAAAATCCTGGAGGTGGGAGTATCCCAGTGCGCCCCCTGAAGCTGAAACTTTTTTCTTTTAAATGTGAAAACTAGCCCCCAGGAGGCTCACTGAAGTCATTCTAAGTTCAAGTTTACCAGCAGCAAAAAATGCAAAAAGCACAGTATTTGTCCTGTGGACAGCTGTCGATTAAGTCAATTTTTTTGTATTCGTCTGAAAAGACGGTCTTCCATTTCTTCGTCTTCTCCTTTGCCTTCGGCATCGTGGCGAGGTTACTTCAATGGCGGCGTGAGACAGGCCTAAAGACCGCCAAACAAAGGATTGCAGGAGGAAGTAGCCCCCGCTTCCGACATGCGCAGTACGAACTCTGCTCCGCGAAGCTTCCTGAAACCCAGTTTCGGTTTTCGGGTTTCATAACACTAGTTTCTAAGATCATCTAAGCTGGAAATTTCAAAATCCTGGAGTTTCACGTGAATTCCGGGAAGACCGGGTATGAATATGTGCATTGTGTTTCTGCGTATATGTATTATTTGATATTAGGTACTTTCTTCGACAACTTCACGAGCCCCCAAAAAACAGCATCCCACAGGTGTATTGGCTTTACCTGGGGCACGAGGTTCTTGAAGGAGTCCATGATTCTGGAGGATTTGGCCTCCTGGTAGTAGGAGAACACACCTGTCACCACCACCACACCTGTCAGCACCACGCCCAGGTACAACTGGAACAAGAAAAAAACCCACAGGTGAAGCATCAGGTAAACCAGTAGTAGATGTACAAGACATCCCCATGAACATATGTGATGCAGTACGCGAATACCCAGCTAAAGTCGGCCAGCCACAAGAGAGAGAAAGAGAGAAAGAGAGAGATTTGATTGATTGAAAAATTGTTCAAAATAAACTATTAGAGATAGATGAATTCTGTTTTTTGCCTGTTAATCTGTTGTCTCTGGCCTTTCTGAAAATAATAAATAAGTCAAAAGTGATCATTTACGACATTAGCCTGGTTTTCCTGTGCTGCATCACATATTTGTGACTGCTACCGAATCCGTTGATAAAGTTGAACATCCAATTACAACAACAAGAAAAAAACACCTGCTTAACACATTGATGACGGGCCGCGTTCGTGTTCGAGGCAGTAGAACATCCCCCACTGCCTGGCCACGTTCACAGTCGCCCAACGGAATAAGGTACAAAACTCGTGTAAAACCTTTGACCATAGTTTGCCTTCGTTCTGCGAGTAGTTTTCCTTTATAGTATTCTTCCATTTTTGCGATTTCTTTGTCTTAGATCGCCGATTTGACGCCAATTACGAACGAAAAATGTCAAACCATCGTGGTTTAACAAGAGAGGAGATTCTCCATCTTCTCGATCTGGATGAACCTGATGATAAAGATCCTGAATACTCCGTTTTCGGACTCAGAAAGTGACGAAAACAGCGAGGATGAGCGTGAAAGTGAAGCTAATAGTATTATTATTATTATTTAAGATAACAAAATACGAATAATAGGTAGTTTCGTAAACAAAATGCATGTAAACAATGAATTATTCCCCTTTCTCAAGCATGTGAAAAGCATTATATGAACTCAACAGCCTGTTTCCAGTAAGTATGCAAAATTTGGTTATCATTCAGCTTAGCTAGTAGATGCGTTTGCTTACAAGCACCCAATTTTTATGAGCCACTCTGTGGCAGGCTCAGTCAGGCCTACAGCATCAGTCACAATAGTGTTAAGTGACTATTGCACATTTTCACTTTCGTTATAAGCTTAACTTTCTTTGTGATTAAACTTGAGCTTTAACCCTGAAAATGAGCCCTATAACATTGAGTTTTGCACTGACTATTCAGGAAACATTGAAATGCATATTTGTCAGTTTTAAAGTGTAGCAGACGTCCCAAATTGTGGAGAATACTAAAATGCTACTCATAATGTATGAAGTAGCCAGGTCAGCAAACATGACAGAAAATGTCTCTTGGTGGATTTTCACATGCAAAAGCACGTACACTATAGGTGATGAAGCAGAGGACAAAAGAAAAAAACTAGTAAAAATAACCAATTGTAATACTACACAAATCCAGAGATGGGCTAAAATAAGTAAACATTCAAGAGAAAAAAATGTACAATGTCACCCGGAGGGTCTTCATTTTCAGAGGCCTGGATGCTGTAGGCGATGAAACAGAGAAAAGGCAAACAAACGGAATGGACACTAGGCAAAGAAACACAAACAGACAGAAACAAACAACTGCAATGCTGCACCACTCCAAGATGGGCGAAAGCCACACAGAAACGTCCGTTGTCTCTGAATACTGTAGGCAATGAAGCAGATCATGCCATGGACAAAAAACCAAACAAACCATATGATAGCAACGCAGCATCACCCCAGGAAGCTGCAACAGGCTAAAAGTAGTAACAAACCCAAAATAAACAGGAATTTCAAGACAAAGAAAAGTACATTGTCACCCGGGAATACTGTAGTCGATTAAACAGATTTATGGACCAACAAAACACACACCAGAAACAGAAACATATGTCTGCAATTCAGCATCACCCCAGGAAGCTGCCACAGGCTAAAAGTAGTAAAAAAAAACCCACAAAATAAACAGGAATTTCAAGACAAAGAAACGTACATTGTCACCCGGGGAGGTCTTCATAGGCGGAGGCCTGAATACTGTAGTCGATTAAACAGATTTATGGACCGAAACCCCCCCCACCAGAAACAGAAACATATGTCTGCAATGCAGCATCACCCCAGGAAGCTGCAACAGGCTTAAAGTTTTTTTTTTTAAACCAGCAAATTCAAGACAAAGAAACGTACGTTGTCGCCCCAGAGGGTCTTCATAGGCAGAGGCCTGAATACTGTAGTGATGAAACAGAACATGGACAAAAAAACAAACACAAGAAACAGAAACATATGTTTGCAACGCAGCATCACAACACGAATCTGCAACAGGCTAAAAGTAGTTTTTAAAATAAACCAGCAAATTCAAGACAAAGGAAACGTACGTTGTCGCCCCAGAGGCAGGGTTCCCAGGGCTTTCAGCTATCCCCAAGTAAGGACCTTGTAAGGACCTGTAGGCCTAAGGATAATCTGCATCTTTTAGCCAACGATCTTGAAAGGAACACTTTCCCAGCATTGTGAACAATGTCTAAGCAGATAGAAAAACTATGGCTGACACAGATATACGAGTTTTCTCGCAAAACGACACCTGTCGGTCAGTTGAAACGGGAAGGTGGGGGAGGGGGGTAAGGTGAAGCAGGTGCTGAGCGATGTTTCTCAAGTGTAAAAGTGCTGCTTCTGCGATCTATTTTGAGTATGGTCTTGCTGCTCAGGGCAGTGTTTGGCAGCTGTCAGGACTTGTAAGGACCTTGAAGTGAATGAAAGCACTTGTAAGGCCTTACTTGGAGATTTCAATTTGTCAAGACTTATAAGGACTGGTAAGGCCCTTATGAACCCTGAGAGGGTATGCATAGGCGGAGGCCTGAATACTGCAGGCGATGAAGCAGATCATGCCATGGACAAAACAAAAAAAGAAACGATTGCAATGCAGCATCACCCCAGGAAGCTGCAACAGACTAAAAGTATTCAAAAACAATAACCCAGCAAATTTAAGACAAAAGAAACGTACGTTGTCACCCGGGGGGTCTTCATAGGCGGAGGCCTGAATACTGTAGGCGATGAAGCAGAGGATGGCGCCGATCCACAGCAGCAGGGAGAAGCCCCCGAACAGCTGCTTGCAGAACTTGACCCACTCCGGCGTGGTCTTGGGCGGCGTCAGCTGGTTGGGGCCGTCGCGCAGCAGGATCTCCTTCGCCCTCTCTGGCGTCAAACCCTGCAGGGAAAGAAGGCAGTTCAGAAAATCTGTGTTAGGGTCGGCGCCCAGTCGATCGCATAGCTCTTCGATGGGGACTTTATGCTCGTCCATCTCTCTCTCAAGTCTCTCTCTCTCTCCAAGTCTCTCTCTCTCAAATCTATGTCTCTCTCTCTCTACTCACTGAGTTAGGATCGGCGCCCAGTCAATCGTATAGCTCTTCGATGGGGACTTTATGCTCGTCCATCTCTCTCTTCAAGTCTCTCTCTCTCTTCAAGTCTCTCTCTCTCTCCAAGTCTCTTTCTCTCTCTCCAAGTCTCTCTCTCTCAAATCTATGTCTCTCTCTCTCTACTCACTGAGTTAGGATCGGCGCCCAGTCAATCGTATAGCTCTTCGATGGGGACTTTATGCTCGTCCACCCCTCTCTCTTCAAGTCTCTCTCTCTCTCTCTCTTCAAGTCTGTCTCTCTCTCTATTCATTGAGTTAGGGTCGGCGCCCAGTCAATCGCATAGCTCTTCGATGGGGACTTTATGCTCGTCCATCTCTCTCTCTCAAGTCTCTCTCTCTCTCTCTCTCTCAAGTCTCTCTCTCGCTCTCTACTCTCTCTCTGAGTCAAGTCTCTCTCTCTCTCTCCAAGTCTCT
Source organism: Phymorhynchus buccinoides (assembly GCA_017654935.2). Classification (NCBI taxonomy): domain Eukaryota; kingdom Metazoa; phylum Mollusca; class Gastropoda; order Neogastropoda; family Raphitomidae; genus Phymorhynchus; species Phymorhynchus buccinoides. The sequence continues at coordinate 19,490,239 of CM065709.1, read as the reverse complement.
CTCTCTCAAATCTATGTCTCTCGCTCTCTACTCACTGAGTTAGGATCGGCGCCCAGTCATATCGTATAGCTCTTCGATGGGGACTTTATGCTCGTCCACCTCTCTCTTCAAGTCTCTCTCTCTCTCTCTCAAATCTATGTCTCTCACTCTCTACTCACTGAGTTAGGGTCTATGCCCAGTCGCTCGTATAGCTCTTCGATGGGGACTTTATGCTCGTCCACCTCTCAATCTCTCTCTCACGATGGGGACTCTCTATGCAAGTCTCTCTCTCTCTCAAATCAATGTCTCTCTCTCTCTCAAATCTATGTCTCTCTCTCTCTACTCACTGAGTTAGGATCAGCGCCCAGTCGATCGTATAGCTCTTCGATGGGGACTTTATGCTCGTCCACCTCTCTCTCTTCAAGTCTCTCTCTCTCTCTCTCTCAAGTCTCTCTCTCTCAAATCTATGTCTCTCTCTATCTGAACTCTCTCTCTCCTTCTACTCACTGAGTTAGGATCGGCGCCCAGTCGATCGTATAGCTCTTCGATGGGGACTTTATGCTCATCCACCTCTCTCTCTTCACGTCTCTCTCTCTTCAAGTCTCTCTCTCTAAAATCTATGTCTCTCTCTCAAGAACTCTCTCTCTCAAATTCTATGTCACTGAGTTAGGGTCGGCGCCCAATCAATCGCATAGCTCTTCGATGGGGACTTTATGCTCGTCCACCTCTCTCTCTTCACGTCTCTCTCTCTTCAAGTCTCTCTCTCTAAAATCTATGTCTCTCTCTCTCTGAACTCTCTCTCTCCTTCTACTCACTGAGTTAGGATCGGCGCCCAGTCGATCGTATAGCTCTTCGATGGGGACTTTATGCTCGTCCATCTCCAACTCCTGTTTGAGGTCATCGAGATCCTCCTTCCCCTTCTTCTTCTTCTTCTTCTCTCCCCCAGGAGTGACTGCATAGCGGTAGCTCTCCTGCCGGGGCCCGCTCTGTAAGGAAAAAACGAGTCAGACCCAAAAAAATGCAAATTAGAATAAGAAATGATCAATGCCAATTGTATTGAAATGCATTGAGTCTTATTGATGTTTTCCTTTTAGTTTAATGCAAAACATAATTAGATAGAAACTGAGTAAATCACTACGGAATAATATTAAAATCAACCAAGAAGAAACTGAGAAAGCAAAAAAAAAATTGATCAGTTAATTCTTCTTGTTCATTCTACTAGGATGCTCTTCTGCTGGGACCCGCTCTGTACCAAAAAAAAAACCACCAAAAAAAACAACCACCTTAATAAGCAAATTTGATTTAAATTAAGCAGTTTATTCAAATTCAGTAATAATTGAAGGATGGTGATAGGACAAACTGTCCCGAAACAAGAAAAGCATTTGGACAAAACGTCCTGGATCTTGCAGAAAGTATTTATAAGGACAAAGGTTGCCTACAGCTGATAACAGTTAATAACCTGTAATCCTCTTTCACTTCAGGTCTCTTTTCACTCACAAAGTTACAATTCCAGTTTTGTTTGTGTGTATCACTCACTGTATGGCTGGAGTGATTTGTTGAGATTTTTGAATAATTCAAAATCATGCGATTTCTAGGTTTGCAGCTTAGTGTAAAAGATGTACAGTAATGCACAAAGTTTGAGATAAGCAAGTTATTGGGCATGACAACAGCCACAATGTCATGATACTCGTGAATCCATCCCTAAACTCATTATTCACTCGACACATGAAAGAAATCACCAAGCCCATCTGTTGCCAATGGCATGTGTCCACAATATATGCCACCATCCATGACCTTAACTAACTAATGGCAGACCTGTTACCCCCTACACAAGTCCTGAGTAGTCTGGATAGCTGAAATGAGTAGTTTTGGTGCCAAATGTGTAGTTTTATTCATTTAACCATAAAATAATGTTCACTGAAAATGAGTAGTAATTAGATTATTTTCAGGTTTGAAGAGTAGTAGAGGTCTAAATTGAGTAGACTACTACTCGAAAAGAGTAGAGTAAACAGGTCTGCTAAAATAATGGTACTACAGTGTCATAGCAATAGACACAGAACTGTGGTTCATCGAACACGCGAAAACGACGTACCTTTCTTAAAAACATGCAATGGTACATTATTACAGCTTGAAATCTTTTCTTTTTTTAAAACCCAGTACACCAGTGATGTCCCGAGGCCCCGGTCATAGGCCATTGACCTATTAAAATTGAAAATGTCCTATTGTATTCTCCCGTCAGGACAAATGTCTGATTACATTTTTAACACTGGCACACTTTGTCTTGTTGATTTCTGCAAGAGCCAGGACATTGTCTTATTAGTATTGATTTCTCTTGTCTCAGGACAGTTTGTCCTATCGTTTTTCGATCCTTGGTACATCACTGGTACACTGGACAACACCTTCCTATGTGAGTCTGACCAGATTTTCAAGAGTTCTCTGCCAAACTGCCTCTCTCAAAATGAATTAGTTAAAGAATGAAGATTGGTAGTTTTGTTCCTTTTATTTGCATGTACTGACCTGATGACATCACTGATGATGTCATCAATCAAATGAAGAGATTAAACCCTGACATGCTGGGTTTTGCTCTAACGCAGTCAAGAGAGTTATATCCCCAGACCATTTTGCCAGATCGGCTCTATCAGGCATGATTTGCCCAATGATTTTTTCTTTAATTTTCTCTGGCAGTCAAGGGGTTAAATCATCTGAATGGTTTGAGTACTCTGTACTACTAGTTTTTTCTAGATATACTTTGTGTTTCTTAAACAGGTCCCTTGGGACCATTCGAGTTTAAACTACAGCTACAGCCCTGACAAAACAACTGCTAATTTCCTCAAGTTTGCTGTCACACTACAATAGCTAGGACAGCAGCCATTACACTACAGTATTAGCTGTTATTAGTTTTACTATTACAGTATTAGGCTGGGTTCACATTAGACGCGTAAGTTCCATACAGAAAACCCTAAGTAAGTGGAAGAAAGAAGGATAACAGTTTACGCATATGACTCTGTGCCAAAAGGTGGGCATGAAAAGTGGACATAGAGGGTAAAAAATGAAACTATTAATACCATTTAAATACATGCATATTTAGAAAGGATATAAATGAGGCAAAACATGTGCAAAGTGGCAGGACAATTTTTCAACCGATTTCTGAGAAAATAGTGATAATGTGGTGTACTCCACCTGATGACAAACATCAATGATTACATCACAACCATGGTGTTATGTCACAGTATTTTCTCATAGCTCCAGCAAATCATGTTGTGTTAAGTTCTTTTCATTGTTTGCTATTAGTCTGTGACATTTCCTGTTGAAATTTGTTGTTAGTATGATGATTATTATTATTATGGGTCTGTTGCGGTAACAAATGACCTTCGTCATCACTTTACATTTGAAAGTTGTATCAAATACACTAATTCTGTCTTTAAGTACTTAAGATGCCATAAAAAAACCAATTACAAGTTAACTGAATATTTTCTACCAAACTATGAATTGATTCATATCATTGTTTTTGTTTTATTACACAATGTGTGAAAAATGTATGACGAACATCAAAGTTACCTAAATAATTTATTTTCCAGTTTCTGGCCAAAATGTCTATGAATAACTGTATTTTTGTCAACTACAGTAAGCAGAATGCTTTAAAGAAAATAATAACTTGCATGAATAAAGTTTTTTTCAAAAAACTATTGAATTATTTATCATAATTCACTATTTACACCATAGGACATGTATGACGAACATCATAGTTACATTAATAATTTTCATTAAGCACTATTTTTTCATTTATCTTTCTATGAAGGCTGCAAAGTGCTCTAAATTAATTACTAAACCCACTGAAGTGGTGTTCATTTGTTTATTAGATGGTTAGACCAATAAAACCAGCTAAATTTGATAATTAACATTTTCTTGATGACGAACATCAAGTCCAGTAAAATGATTACATTAAACATTTGGATTAGTGTTGAAGAAAGAAATGAACATGCTGGTGTTAAATAAGGGTAGGGGTCAACTTTATATGACAGCTTAATTGTAAAATAAAAGAGAGCAAGTTAAAAATATATATCTTGAGGATTTTATTGAGTATTATAACTTAGGTATGACGGATGTCAAGTGTTACATCTAAGTCAGAACCTTTAAGAGAAAGTGCAATATTATTTAAAATAATATATTTTGTAAGAAACTTTTATACTCCTATGATAAAGTAATATCTGCTCCAACAAAGCATGACATTTTCATGTATTTTGGATTTATATAAGTGAAAATTGTTGGGAAGTTTGATTTTGGTTGAATGATTACATCCAAAATGATGTTTGTCATCAACATTGGTTTAAGTCTAATAACTAACAGAACTTTCATTTTTGAATGTTACAATCTTTAGCGTTTACTAATGAGGTACTTTTGCATAACCTGTCCAAATTTCAAGTAATTTTACTGGAGTTTGTGTGTTCTAGCACTTGTTGAAATCATGACTATTTGCAATGTCCACTTTTGAAGACCAGATTTTGGGGCTGATTTGACATTCATTGTCACAAAACTAAACAACTACTGATCTTACAAAGCTGATATTGTCTCTAGTGTCTTTTCAGACATTTGTCTATATGTTTATAACATAAGCACAACAGTCAGAAGGTTATGTGACAATTTATTGAGAATGTAAGTACCTGACCCTCTCCGTGCTCACCTTTTGGCACAGAGTCATATACATACTGATAATGGAGAAATTCGGATATGTGCGCAAATCTTTTCCCTTCTTTGTTTCACTTATTTATGGATTGCGCACAGGTCTCTGCATGGAATATACACTTATGTGTGTACACGGCCTAACCCTTTCTTTTTTCTTTTTGGTGGAAAGGGGGTATAATGTAATTAACTTAACAGGTAAGGGATTACAGAATTTTTTGAAATAATTAACTTTCATAGTTTCAATCTGTTGCCAAAGCCGAGTAATCTCTGGTCTCACTTTTGTGTGTGTGTGTGTGTGTGTGTGTGTGTGTGTGTGTGTGTGTGTGTGTGTGTGTGTGTGTGTGTATGTATGTGTGTGTGTGTGTGTGTGTGTGTGTGTGTGTGTGTGTGTGTGGTGTGTGTGTGTGTGTGTGTGTTGTGATTGCCTATATGTACACATGGCAATGTTTCATAATGAACTTTCATATGTTACACAATATGTGAACGAAGTATGGACCAGTTTTATTTTCATTCCATGAAGTTAACATCTCTTTCTCTTTCTCTCTTACTCTATCTCTCTGAGTCTCTCTCACCGACACTATCACACTATGTACACTACAGTCAATCAGCACACACAATGTCACATATACACATGTATACATGTACAAAAGTACAACACAAGAGAGAGAGGGAGAGAGAAGAGTGAGAGAAGAGAGACTCAGAAAGAGAGAGAGAGAGAGAGAGAGGGAGGGAGGGAGGGAGAGAGAGAGAGAGGGGGGGGGGGAAGGAGAGAGAGAGAGAGAGGGAGGGAGAGACACTGGACAACTTTATTTGACAAGGATAAAGGAGAGAGAACGAACGAACGAACGAGAGGGAAAAGATAAGCACAATACAGGCTTAGAGAGAGAGAGAGAGAGAGAGAGAGAGAGGAGAGAGAGAGAGAGAGAGAGAGAGAGAGAGAGAGAGAGAGAGAGAAAGAGAGAGAGAGAGAGGGGGGGGAGAGAGAGAGAGAGAGAGAGAGAGAGAGAGAGAGAGAGAGAGAGAGAGAGAGAGAGAGAGAGAGAGAGAGAGAGAGAGAGAGAGAGAGAGAGAACCATAAGGCGTAAAGTGTCAAATGACCAAGTAAGCAAAACATACAGCAACAGTTCAAGCATTAATGCACTCCCTTGGCTTGCAACTTGTACACAGTACAGGCTACAGGCTTGGTTTATACATTACAGTGACTGCTTGGCCCTGTTCTGTGTAGCCTGTTAGTATTATGCACTGACCAGCCTATTATGTCATCTGTCCCAGGAATGTAAACCCCTGAACTCTCTCTCTCTCTCTCACAATCCTCTGGGGTGGGTGACTGGACGTGCATGCATGCAAAAGATCTACCATGGACTATAACTATAAGGCGATACTTTTTTTCCTAGACTGAGACCCCTGCGCCTTATAATGTGACTGATAATATAGTAAGAAACTATAATAACAATATCTGAATGTTTGGGTAAAATTTTGGGGGGGGGGGGGGGGTGGGGGGGGGGGGGGGGGGTGGGGGGGATGGGGGGGGGGGGGTGGGGCTTTATATTATATTAATCATGTAATCAGGTGCGCATTGCAGTCTGTAAAACAGGGAAAATGAAATTTGAAAGATCTTTGAGTATGCCTACAAGCTATATAAATCATATATGAAATAGTGAGGCTAAGAGAGAGGATATACTATAGTGAAATAAATAAGGGGTAGGAACTTATCGTAAATTAACTCCCTTTTTTTACCAAAGTTATTTATGGCACCGATTCGCCTGCAAAGTGAAAGTAGTTGCCACAACAATACAGACCCAAGTTCATCCTTAAGTATACTTCAAAAAAAGAAAATGAATGAAATTACTGAAAAGTAATGCTTCAAACAATAATAAATATGCAGGTGGGTTGTTTGTTTTGGAGGGGGGGGGGGGGGGGGGCTTCATTTTCTGTTGTTATAAATAAACAAATTAAAGTCAAGTGGGTTTTTTAAATTAAAAGTACCGGTATAAATTTAATTATGTGTACAAAATTTTAATAAGAGTTAATAATAATTATTTATCTCATCGCAAACTGCAGTACATGGTACAATGTGGAAAATGAATTTCCAATATTCTTTTTGCACATGTCATTTGACTGTGTTGCTTTCCTTTAACCCTTTCACCGCCAATGTCGCATTTGTGCACCACAATGGTTTAACACCCATGTCACTAAAAGGCATCAAATCAGGGTCTGTTATCCAAAGACTCCATTTTCTTAATTTCGGGAGGTAAGGATAGGCCTAATGTTATGCATGTCGCAGAGGAATTCACAATATTGCACATAACTTTTTTTCTCCACCCACTTATAAGTTTAATGGTATATTTGGGCTGAAAAATGGCTGGCGGTGAAAGGGTTAAAAGAAATTGTAAAGCAAGGTTAGTGTCTGCAATCGCCTTAAATACTCTCCACTTGAATATCATATAGTAATAAGCCAACTGTCCGTGTGTGTGTGTGTGTGTGTGTGTGTGTGTGTGTGTGTGTGTGTGTGTGTGTGTGTGTGTGTGTGTGTGTGTGTGTGTGTGTGTGTGTGTGTGTCTGAAACACAAAACGGGCCTTATAACTCCGCCGTTTTTCGACCGAATCGCTTCAAATTTGCTGTGAGCCCTCACGGGGCGATGGCAACGGCAACCGAGGCGGTCGTATCATTTGCGCGGTTTCGCAAATGCGCGAAACGCGCATCCGCCGGCCTCTAGGCGCCTGTATCTCCGGCGTTTCTGGGCCGATTGCCTTCAAATTTGGCAGGAAGATGACCGGGGCCGGGGACTATCCGTGTACCAACCCGGAAGCGAATCGGTTCAGAAACGCGCGCGCTATACGACTCCGCCGTTTCTAAACTGAATCGCTTCAAATTTGTTGTACTCAGCGTTACCAGTACTTGGCGTTACCGTTACTAGGCGTTACTGGGACTCGGTGTTGCGCTAGTAAATTATAATTTACAAAACAATGAGCTTAATGTAATGCAACTTTTTTTTTTACAAGTACAACTGACAAGTTAATGCACTCCATAAATAGATTTATGGAAGAAAGAAGAATAAAACTGTATGGACGAGGGGAAATTTGGACACTAGCGCAAATCTTTTCCCTTCTTTTGTTTTACTTGTTTGCGGGTTGCGCACGGCTTCCGCACGGAATCTCTGCATATATCAGGCATCAGAATACTCCAGAGTCCAATCCGCGGACGAACAACACTCGCCATGACTCGGAGTCCACATCGAGTCGGACCCCACAAAACTCTAGTCTGTAGTCGTCATCATTGCGATCATTCGCTACCCGATTTCTCGCGGAAAAGTTGAAAGTTCTCACATCATCGTAGTCTCCCGCGATCATATCCTCTAAATCGTCTCATTTAAAACCCAAATCACAATTACTGTCATCACAACAAACTCTGAAACAGTGAAAGTAAGACCCTAGAGAGCTCTAAACTCGGAAGAAAAACCAAACATAGCCGCGATTTTTCGTTTCCGAAGGCGCAGTATGAAAACAAACCGTTTAAGAATACCATTTGAGAATAAGATCACGCTGCCTCATGAAGTACAAACCCCGGCCAGCAGTGCCAAAACCGCGGCCAGTGGCTACCAAAACTGCGGAAATCCGCGGATCCGCTGGCCGTTCTGATGCCTGATATAGGTGTACACGGCTTTACTGCTTACATTGCATACTAACTTTCCTTATATAATGTTTTGAACACGCTGTCTGTGAACCTATGTGGTTGATGCAACAGAGTGCCCTAGAAACAAATTCATTGTGCTCAAGTTGTATAATTTCCTTTCTTTCTTTTTAATTTTTTAAAATTTTACATTATGACCTATTGTTTTATGAAAATGATCTATTAATAAAATTTTAAAAAATTATACCTTCTTCGAATTGGTCGAATGGTGTATGATGTCTTGTGACAAGATTTATTCCGGCAAAAAGACACCCAAATAGCCACAACCCACCCACCCCCCCACCCCCCCCCCCTCTCTCCCACCCACCACTCGCACCCTCCCCCCTTGAACCCTGGGTCCACTGCATCCTTTTAGTGGCTTTTTTTCCCACCCTCACCCTTACTTTCTTTCTTTATTTATTTCCATTATAGTCCCGTCAACAGCTATGGTCATCTCAGGACTGTCACCGCGTAAAGTTCGACCACTTATTACAAAACACTCATCAATGTATCTTACAAATATTCAACAACCTGTAAACAAAATATACAGTACAATTCATAACATGAACATGACACCTCCATTATTGCACCCTATGTATAGCACATAAGTCCACACACTGCTGGAAACGTTGAGCCACTCTACTATACTTATCGGATCCAGGTTAAATAAACAGTAAAAAAGGATAACAAATACAATACTACTAAGCTAAAATACATAAAAAAAGGCTATATAAGCAAATATGCACTGCAGAATGGACAACAGGTGCTCACTCAAGTGTGCAATCCAGTGTACAATAAAAAAAATACTGGCATGTCATAAAATGTAAAAAGGAAAAATGTGGAAGGGTTTTATAGAAAAAATGCAGGAGAATGGACCAATAAGGCAGAAAGAAGTAGACACCAGAAAGCAAAAAGAAGGGAAAAGGCAGAGTCAAACTCAAAGAGAGCGACAGAGTAGGGGAAGTTACTAGCATAGAACTTCAAGAAGAAGGGGGAACTATTTCTGCTGAAAGCCCCCCCCCCCCCCCCCCCCCCCCGGTATCCCCACGGGAGGGCCCTAACCACATAAGCCAGCCTAAGCCGTTGCCCGCCTCCTACGACATGGACGTGTGGTTGGACTTTAGGAGGCTGCTGGGCTCCTCTCCGTAAACTACATAAGCCCCCCCCACCATGATAGGTGGAAGCCCCCCCCCCCCACCATGGGGGGGGGGGCCCGGGGGGGGAACCTTAATTTAGGTCCAAATAAATAAAAACTGGCTAAGAGTATCTTGTACTTTATGAGTTTATGTGCATGTGTGCGCACACACACACACACTGTCACACATTCACATCACACATACACACACATGGTCACAAACACACATCAGTTTGATTCAGTATTCACGTGCGTGCTCACGCACACACACACACAGTGACACATATAAACACATCACTGACAGTAACACACACACACACACACACACATACATGTACACACACACACACACACCAAGAGAAAGAGAGGGAGACACACACACCCATGTAACTTGTAAGAAAACAAATTGTCATCTCATGTATAAAAAACACCTTGGGAATAGAAGCAGCCGACAAATGCATCTAATTTGTAATCAATACAATTTTTTTTACAAACATCACAAACAGTAGTGAAACACACACACACACACACTCACTCTCTCTCTCTTATAGTACACAGACACACACACTGTATACTACATGATGCAGACATTAATTTCATAATTGACCAATCATCTCAGTGTATAGTGTGTGCATTTATCTTCCTAACACTGTGTCAGCCATTCTGGGCAATTCTTGTTCAAAGTGAATAAAAAGCCTGTCTAAATTCATAATTTCAAACTGTGTTTGTGTGTCTGGATTGGCGTGCGTACTGTGAGCTCTCTCTTTTAGTTACTGTGAGCTCTCTCTCTTTTAGTTTCTCTCTCTCTCTCTCTCTGTGTGCGCGCGCATGCATGCATCTGTGTGTGTGTGTGTAACTTCATAATTTTAGTGGCATTTGTGTGTCTGCATTGGTGTGTGTACTGTGAGCTCTCTCTCTCTCTCTCTTAGTTACTCTCTCTACTCTGTCTCTCTCCCTCTGTGTGTAACTTCGTGTGGCATGTGTGTGTCTGCGTGCAGCTGCTCTCTCTCCCTCTCGTGCGTGCATGTGTGTGCGTGCATGCGCATGTGTGTGTTTGGCCGATAAAATCTCATCCTATCGGAAGTTTTTTTAAATTTACTTCTTTTAATCATACATTTCTTTAAAATCAGTTTGGATTGAGCATTTATTATTCTTGTAGGGCAAAGCTTTATAACTGTTCGACCCTTATAAGTAACTTAGTAAGCTTAAATAGTCTCGTCCTGAAATTTTCAATTTCTTTGCGTACTTTTTATACTTGTGTGTGTGTGTGTATGTGTGTGTGTGTGTGTGTGTGTGTGTGCATGTGCGCGTGTTTGTGTGTATGTATGTTTATGTGTGTGTGTGTATGTGTGCGTTCGTGCGTGCGTGAGTGTGTGTGTGTGTTCCCCAGTGATTGAGGCTGCACTCTCTTTCTCTTCTCTCTCTCTTGCCTTTAAGTCTGTTTCTGCTGTATACCATTTATGTCAAACGTGTGTGCTCGCTTTGCATTGCATTTTTGTTTGAATGCGTTATGAATGCTAACGTGTGTGTGCGCTTTGATTTGATTTATATCAAGATTCAGCGCCGTATAAATACTGTATGTTGTTGTTGTTGTGTGTGTGTGAGAGAGTCTGTGCATGTGTGCGTGCGTGAGTGTGCGTGCGCGCGCGCGTGTGTCTGTGTGTGTGTTTTGTTTGCAGTGGATTTTTAATTTAGAGCGTCATTTTCTCGAATTTGTTATTGATTGGTTATCCTTTTGAGAGAGAGAAGAGGAGGGATTTGCAGAAAGATAGTGTGTGAGATTGTGAATAAGGTTTTGTGTGTGTGTGTTCGTGAGTGTGTGTATTAATGTTTTTTTCCGTGTTTTTTTCCCTTCCCCCCAGTAAGAGTTGGTGAGAGAGAGAGAGAGAGAGAGAGAGAGAGAGAGAGAGAGAGAGAGAGAGAGAGAGAGAGAGAGAGAGAGAGAGAGAGAGAGAGAGATTTTAAAAAATGTGTATAATTTTTCTATTCTTTATTTGAATTTAATCGTGTTTTTTGTTGTGGGTTTTTTTTCAATGTCTGTACAGCTTATAATTTAAAATAATAAGTTATATAGAAGCAGCAAAAAAGTGTATCACTATCAGGATGGGGGAGAGAGTGAGAGTAAAACAGAGATCAGAGATACACAGGGGTAGGGGAGAACTGAACGATGGATAGAGTAAGAATAAATCAGATACTATAGACAGACAGACAGAGAGACAGACACAGATATACAGAGATATATATAGACAAATACGCAGACACTCAGTCACATGAGTCAGACAGAGGAGACTCCGAGAGAAAGATGCAAACATTAAAAACAAACAGAACCAATCTAGAGGGCAAAAGTCTGAAAAGCCTATAGTGCCATGATATCATATGATAAGGAGGGAGGGGTAGGGAGTGTTTTTAACACTGTTAACACTAATAACAGGATTCTGTTGGATTACTAATTAATTGTCACATTTCGTTTTGCTGCCATCCTAACTCTCGACTGATTAGACAGGAGACTGGCAAGCCTTACTTTTGGCAATGTTTTCTGAAGTAGATATCCCTCAAGGCATATCAAAACCTACATCACACTTTCTACAGTGACAGTGACACACAATGATCTGCATTTTTTTAATCACGTGCATTTTTTCCTGCTAAGCCCAAAATAAACTCGTCTATTTTAGGACCGCGCGAATTCGACTTGCTCAATGCTGTCTTGCCTGCTAGAACAAATTTGATGCATGGGTGTTTAGATTCCTATCATAATCCGCACATCTGGTGGCTTAGGCCTAAGATCTGTTTCAGAAGCGAATGGACAAGGACTACATTTCGTAGCGGTTGACCTCCTAACGACCTTTCTTCCCAAACTCCGATTTGGTTCGGGCATGCGAGTTTGGTCGAGAGCAAGCCAACTCACTCATTGGTCATGAATATTCATAAGAATCGGCATTGTAATCTCGACCCTCGTCCAACCCTCGTTTAAAATGAAATCTTTATGCTAAAACACAGACAAATAAATCAAACAAATTAAAAGAAACGTAAAAAACAAAACACCACAACGGTAAAACGTTTATCCTCGCAGTAGTTAGAATCTAACGAGCTATTTCCGTGTTGAACGCCATTTTGAAAGCATGCATATTTCTCCCGTACCGCTTTCACAGTTTCACCTCATTTTCACACTGACAGAGCGATCACACACTTTCCTGAAACCGTTCTGCTATCTGATGACAGAAACTGTAACTCCTTGAAACCGTGACAAATTTGAGAAGGGAAATAAAATGGTGAGAAAACCAGGCACTTACCGATTTACCACTAGCTCTGGACGCCATCGCGAACTAGGCCAGTATGCGGAGAGTGATTCGTTGAGGTAGAAATGTACGGAGCGCTGGCTGTCAATCAAATGACGTCACAGGTAAAATTCCTCTACCGTTTCTTACGAAATCGCCACAAACCACAGCCGATATATTCCACAAGCGCGGATATTCTCCTCGACAATTTAGCACACGAGTTGTTGCGAAATTTTAACGGAATGTGCAACTTGGAAGATTAAAAAAAATAGCGAAAAGCTTGTGTCACCGAGAGTGCGGAGGACGCTAGGGGTCACGGATTAATCACGTGATCAAGCCACCACCTTTTTTTTTTTTCTTTACACACAAAATGGCGTCCGAAAGCCGGTGCCCCCAGGACCACGAAATGGTAGCCGGCTTCGCTTCTCCGGCCGTTTAAATAGGGACGGGAAATGACGATGTTTGTAAAAGATCAGGCCTGACCTGACCTACCGTTGGCATTGGTTGAGTTTTGACCTTCACAAGTACTTGTCCACTATTGAAAACCAAGGCCTAGTGGCTAGTAGTAGCAAAAAGGGACCAGCAAAAAGTCGTCTGCTTGATAAGTACATGTATAATGATTGAAGTTAGCCTACTCTCTGTGGCTGTGCGAGTTTACTATTTAGGTTTTGCGGTTTGACTTTTCAGAAAAGTAATACATCTGTATTGTTAAAAAAAATCGGGACTTTCTTGGTGTTGCACTGCCTTCGGGCATTGCCTCCAGGATCATTCCCACCATCTTTATCTCTATAAATGCCCCGTATGTGTCTGTTCCAGACCGGAGGACGTTGGAAATGAATGTTCAGAAAAGATTATCAAAATCAGGCTTTGAAACCTATCTTAATACTTCAAAATCGCCGGGACTTTCCTCCAGAACTGACGGTCCCACTACGGACAAAATGGCGTCCGAAAGCCGGGACTTTACTGGTTTAGCACTGCCTCCAGCCCTTGCCTCCAGTATTGTTCCCACCATCTTTGTATTTACAAATGACCGAAAGGCTCTTAGACAGTTACGCTCCTCTTCTGACACTTCTCTCCTCCAGATCCCTCGTTACCGCACCAAGACCCTTGGCGAACGCTCCTTCTCTTTCCAGGCCCCCTCCTCTTGGAATAGACTCCCTTTACCTCTCCGTTCTGCCAACTCCCTTTCTTCATTTAAGTCTTCTCTCAAAACTACTCTTTTCAAATCATAGCCTGCTATTTTATTTTTTCAATCCGCGTGTGTTTGTGTGCATGCGTGTTGTTTGTGCGTGTGTGGCGCGTGTTTGTGTGTGTGTCTGTTTAGTGCGTGTCTGTTTAGTGCGTGCGTGTGTCTGTGTTTAGTGCGTGCGTGTGCGCGTAGGCTGGTTTATTCATTTATTACAGTATTGTAAGCGCTTAGGGCTTTTTTTAAGATTAGGAGCTACAAATGCTAATTATTATTATTATAAGAGGGCGTAAAACCCTATTTTCATACCGAGAAGGTAGGCTACCCGCAAAGGCCAACCAGCCCCTTTGGCTGCAGCACTAAGCAATACCCGGTGCAAATGCCCCCTGGTTTGAGAGTCATAATCTTCTGCAAAACAATAAGCTGCACTATTCATTACTGTAGAAAACCGTGTATGGTAGGCCTACAGCTGTCACTTTACTGCCCCCCCCCCCCCCCCCCACACACACACACACACACACACACACTCAGTAGAATATACAGGGATAATGCATGGGTGTTACTCTTTCAGTTTTACACTGATTTCAGTATTTTTAATTTTACCAGAAACTGAACTTCAGCTTTTTTTTAATTCATCAAACAAACAAAAAAGGGAAAAAAAGAAGAACATTTGACCGCAAGCGATTTGGGGCGTTTTGAACTTGGTTGTTCTATCTTGGAAGTTTACAAAGGCAATGTAATAATTTTACTCTGCCCCTATACCCTGGATCCCTGTCTTTCATTTTTATTTTCAGTTTGGGGAGTTGCACCCATGCTTATGTCAATCAGTGATAAAAGCCCTTTAAACGAAGGGTCGAACTATATACGTAATTTCCAATTAGATTGAACCATGCCAAGTGTTTTAGTCTCTGTACTGGTTCAGCCAGTTCAATAATTATTTGTCGATATACCTAGTAGTGTGCCCCCGTCTCTACGTCCACCCCCCCCCCCCCCCTCATTGTGTCCCGTCTCTATGTGCCCCCATCTCCATCATGATGTCTCCCCTAGGGATAGTGTTTTGGGTTTTGGGTTAGTGTTAGGGAAAGGTTTTCAGATTAGGTGACAAACTTGGTGACACATAGAGACGGGGACAAAATTGGTGACACATAGAGACGGGGATACATAGAGACACAATTGGTGACACATAGAGACGGGGAAACAATTGGTGACACATAGAGACGGGGATACATAGAGACAAAATTGGTGACACATAGAGACGGGGACACATAGAGACAAAATTGGTGACACATAGAGACGGGGACACATAGAGACAAATTTGGTG
This sequence comes from Phymorhynchus buccinoides, assembly GCA_017654935.2. Classification (NCBI taxonomy): domain Eukaryota; kingdom Metazoa; phylum Mollusca; class Gastropoda; order Neogastropoda; family Raphitomidae; genus Phymorhynchus; species Phymorhynchus buccinoides. Next base: position 19,474,990 of record CM065709.1, on the reverse strand, counting down.
GACACACATAGAGACGGGGACACATAGAGACAAAATGGGTGACACATAGAGACGGGGATACGTAGAGACAAAATGGGTGACACATAGAGACGGGGGGAAAAAATGGTCACACATAGAGACGGGGATACATAGAGACAAAATTGAAACGGCGGAGTTATAAGGCCCCGTTTCCCGTTGGCGCTGCTCTGAGAGTGACGCCCTCTCCCAATTCTCTTCAAATTTGCTGCGATTCGGTCGAAAAACAGCGGAGTTACTATAAGGCCCGTTTTGTGTTTTCAGACAGACACACACACACACACACACACACACACACACACACACTTGCCTTTTTATTATATGATGTGGAAACACTGAAGGTCTACCAGTTAACGACAAAATTAATGCTTCAATCTGCATCCATTCTATTGGTTTAGCCCTTTCACCGCCAGCCATATTTCAGCCAAACATTCCCCTTAAATGTACCTGGGTAGAGGACAAAATCCATCTGCAGTATTGGGGATTCTTCTGTGACATATAAACGTTCTATCCTTATTTCCTAAGACTAAGACAATAGGGTCTTTGGATAATAGA
>CM065709.1:19451920-19461920 GCA_017654935.2 Phymorhynchus buccinoides | reverse complement strand
ATCGCTTCAAATTTTGGGCTATGTATTTTATGCGTTCTGTAAGGGTGGAAAGTGGTGTGTTTATTGGGGGGGGGGGGGTGGGGAGAGGACATGGTGCAAGGAAGCTTGCATAAAAGTTCAGCTGTATCTCGTGAACTGCTGAACAGAATAGCTTCAAATTTTGGGCTATGTATTTTAATGCGTTCTGTAAGGGTGGAAAGTGGTGTGTTTATTGGGGGGTGGGGGGGGGGGTGGGGGGGGATGAGGACATGGTGCAAGGAAGTTTGTATAAAAGTTTAGCTGTATCTCGTGAACTGCTGAACAGAATGGCTTCAAATTTTGGGCTATGTATTTTATGCATTCTGTAAGGGTGGAAAGTTTGTGTTTATTGGGGGGTGGGGGGGACGGGGGGGGGGGGGGAAAGAAAGAGGACATATCTCTGGCTGGGTTTGCATTGTCACAATGCGTTGCTGCCGCTCGGCGATGCCCTTGTTGTCCATTGGCATTGTGCAACGCACATGGAAACTTGTCTTCCACCCACCGTGTAAAATGAGATGAGATATATCAAAATAAAAATATTAAATACAAATATGAAACATAAATTTACATTAAAACAAATATGTAACTCTCACACCACACCCAATCATTCATCCGCTCTCCGCTATCTTGCTCACTCATCATGCAACCCACCACCACTTCCGCCTTCGTTTTTAACCCTCCCCCCCCTTCCTTTCCTCCTTTTTTTCTTATTCTTTTTCTCTTTTTTTTCCTTTTTATTTTATTTTTAAATTTTAGGTAGGCTTTCCCCCCTGCTCTCTTTCATCCTATTGTCTGTGTGGCTGACTAAGATGGACATCTCCAAGAGCCTGAAGTGTTGTTTGATTAAAAAATGTCTACGTTTCTGTGTGACCTAGTGTTTGGTGTACTGACGCATTCATACTGTGTGAAGCTGGTGCATGTGACCTTGTCCTTGACCTTTGAACTACCGGGTAGTCTCTTTTAGCAGTGAATATATGTTGAACACGATTGAGTGTTACACCCACATAACTATATATTTGATATTTGGTACTTTATAATTACAGAGGCGTCTCTATGAAATTCGGGTTACTCCCACCTGGATAGCGCAGGTGGGTGGGTGGGTAAATTTTGATCAAATGACAACTTTTTCGTTTGCCACTGGGTTTAACGTGTGCTAAGTGCATAGGCACACGGGACCTCGGTTTATCGTCTCATCCGAAAGACTCCACGTTCAAACCAGAAAAATCCCTTAGCTGTACCCAGGTTCGAACTCGGGTTTATTGTATACGAGGCGAACGCGTTACCCCTGTGTCACTCTACATCTTTATACTCTTGATTAGATCGACATAAGGAATGTAGCGGGTGACATTTGAAGCCTCTTGACCTTGACCTTTGACCTTGAGGCTATTGCGAGAAAACCATTCGTCGCACACCCATACAACCATACATAGTCTCGATCGGCATCACTCAAGGAATGCAGTAGAAGACATTTTGAAGTTTCCTGACCTTTACCCTGACTTTTGACCTTGTTGTTTCCCCTCTGTCTGTCCAGGCTGTATTTCGTGCACCGCTTGACAGAATCGCTTCAACATTTATGTGGAGGTGTCAGAGAAGGCGTAGATAGAAGAAGGGGGGGGGGGGGGGGGGGTATGTGGCTTGGGAGGTGTGGGGCAGAACGGGCAAAGGACAATTTGGGTGGCCTTGCTGCCGGTTTGCGCTGCATCTGGCGGGTTGCAGTGTCTCAATGCATTTCTAGTTTATGCTAGTTGTTATTTTGAGTAACATTCCCCTTCATTAGGGGCAATGGTCTAAATGAATTCTTTTTAAAATTCATTTTCATCGGTGTAGAGTGGTACGTACAGTGGTAGCGCGTTCGCCTCGTGTCAAGTAAAACCCGAGTTCGAACCTGTGTACAGGGGGATTTTTTGTTTCACTTTACACTAGGCTTTACGGTCTGAACGTGGAGTTTTTCGGATGAGACAATATAAACCGAGGTCCCATGTGCCCATGCACTTAGCATACGTTAAACCCAATGGCAACGAAAAAGTTGTCATTTGGTCAAAATTTACCCCCACCCCCTTTTCCTTCCTCATCAGTCACACAACAATTGCATGCAAAATTAAAAATAAAAATTGTGTGGCGCGCCTCTGGCTGCGACGCGCTATCCAGGTGGGAGCAACCCGAAATTCACAGAGACGCCTCTGTGACTATGAAGTACCGAATCTCTCTCTCTCTCTCTGTCTCTGTCTGTCTCTCTCTGTCTCTCTCTGTCTCTCTCTCTCTCTCTCTCTCTCTCTCTCTCTCTCTCTCTCTCTCTCTCTCTCTCTCTCTCTCTCTCTCCTCCTCCTCCTCCGTCCTCCTTCTTCTTCTGCGTGTTCCTCTAACCAGCTAAAAACAAACACAGGAGAAATGGTAAAAAAGAAAAGAAACAAAGACAGAAGCAAACTCATAGCAGAACAGCTAATTGCCAGCACAATTATATTATATTTGAATAGGCCATTGCTCAACAATGTTCGGGTAGCCAGCAGGGGCGGACCAATTGATTCGTAAGGGGGGTTGGTTCCGCCGGGGGTCACGTCCAGGGAGCTGCATAGGTTCCGGGTTAATAATAATAAATATAAGAATTATTGATAGTATTTCATTAGCGCCTTTCTATAATTACTTTACGCTCAAGGCACTTCCATTCACTGATACACCCGCAGTCACACAAGACATTATCACCCAATCATTCACCCAGGTACAAGATCAAGAAGGAAAAAAAAATTACAAACCGAATGAGCTTTGAAAGTAGTGAGTCTTGAGTTTAACTTTGAAACCAGTGATAGATGGTTCATGGCGGAGATCGACTGGGAGGGAATTCCAAACAGCAGGGGCACTGAAACTGAAACTGCGGTCACCAAATGATTTTAGATTTGTTTTTTGGAACTTTCAGAAGTTTTATGTTTGAGGACCTGAGTGAGCGGGAAGGAGTGTAGGTGTGAAGAGCACTGGAGAGGTAAGGCGGAAGGGTCTGTTCAAAGTGACGGAAGGATAGGACAGACAGCTTATACTGAAGGCGGGACTGCACAGGGAGCCAATGGAGCTCCTTCAGAAGTGGCGTGACGTGATCACGCTTGCGCTTACGCAGTATGAGGCGGGCTGCACTGTTTTGAACTCGCTGTAGGCGAGTAATTTCTTCTGTAGGAAGGCCAAAGAGAATGGAATTGCAGAAATCTAAACGTGAAGAAATAAAAGCTGCAACAAGGCGTGGTGCTTGCATGCGTTAGCTGAAAGAAAAGGCCGAATGGATGCAATACGTCTGAGCTGAGGGCTCACAGGGACCCCCATTTAGGGGTCTATGAAGTACTAAAATTCTAAATAACCCTCTAAAAGAATGTGTGGGTGGTCCCAGGGATGCACTAGAAAAAAATATTTTTAGCATTCGCAATGCCACTGGGACCCTCTATGTTGAAAGTGAAGGAGTCCCTGGGACCCCTTGTTTTGCGGGGCGATTGGGAGCCCTGAGTATTGTCATTTTGGAGGAGCAGGGGGCGAAGCCCCGGAAAATGTTACAATTTAGTGATTATTAAGGGAGACATCAAGCCATTTTCTTACCTTTCACCATTGTATAAGGCACATCTTGCGGTAGAGGGGAGGGGGGTAGGGTCCGAACCCCCCCCCCCCCCCCCCCCCCCCCCCCCAGCTCCAGATCCGCCCCTGCAGTTTACCTAGCGTAAACAAGCTACCTCTGTCCGTCTACAACCACATTCTTCAAGGAGCGGTTTGGTCCCCCCCAAACTCCTCATCCCCTTTCGTTCTGCTCCACCGAGCGAAACAGCAACGCGCTTCTAGTTGTCTTACGGGGGATCACTCAGCTGGCTTACATTACGTTACTCCCCTTTGTCAAAGAGAAGGCAACCTCTGTTTTGAGAGAGAGAGAGAGAGAGAGAGAGGAGAATGAGAGAGAGAGAGAGAGAGAGAGAGAGAGAGAGAGAGAGCTGAGAGAGAGAGAGAGAGAGCGAGAGAGAGAGAGAGAGAGATTGAGAGAGAGGAGAGAGAGAGAGGAGATGAGAGAGTGAGAGGAAACGGAGTGAGACGTAAAGACATTTTTCTTAATATTTTGTAAATATTTTGTACTGTATGCTTTACTAATTATTTCGAGTATTAACAATACTAACTCGTGTTTCTTAGTCAATGGCTTAAATGGAAATCTATTTTGACACAGAGAGAGAGGGAGGAGAGAGAGAGAGAGAGAGAGAGAGAGAGAGAGAGAGAGAGAGAGAGAGAGAGAGAGAGAGAGAGAGAGAGAGAGAGAGAGAGGAGAGAGAGTTTCTTTTTTTTTTTTTTTTTTGAGAGAGAGCGAGAGAGAGAGAGAGAGAGAGAGAGAGAGAGAGAGAGAGAGAGAGAGAGAATTTGGTGTAGCTCTAAGACTCTAAGAAACTGTGAGGCTTCAAATGAAACGCACGCCTGGGGTCAAGGGCTAGAGACTATATCTCCACCTAAAGACCCCCCCCCCCCCCCCGCCCTTTCTGTATGTTCGTTGCTGCTTCATCCAAAGATCTGGGGACATGACTGCTGGGTTTGTACATGGGAAAAGAAAGAAAGTGAAAAAAAACACAACACACACACAAACCACACACACACACACACACACACACACACACACACACACACACACACACACACACACACACACACACACACACACACACACACACAACACACACACACACACACACACACACACACACACACACACATCACACACACACACCATACACACACACACACACACACACAAACACACACACCACACACACATACACCACACATTATATATATATATATATATATATATATATATATATATATATATATATATTATATATATATATACACAATACACACACAATACACACACTACAGAGAGAGAGAGAGAGAGAGAGAGAGAGAGAGAGAGAGAGAGAGAGAGAGAGAGAGGGGGGGGTGTGCTGAGAGAGAGAGAGAGACAGACAGACAGACAGACAGAGAGAGAGGGACAGACAGAGAGAGATTGAGATGGGAGAGAGAGAGAGAGAGAGAGAGAGAGAGAGAGAGAGAGAGAGGAGAGAGAGAGAGAGAAGAGAGAGAGAGAAACTCTAACTTGAAGCTCTTTGGCGGAGGTATACTATACTGTGAATTATGGACTATTACTATAACATGTGGCGTGACTAATCTGTCAGTGCTTGGCTTAGCTCTGTCACGTTCTTGTTGGTCACAATCGCAACAAGGGCATCGCCGAGCGGCAGCAACGCATTGTGACAATGCATAACCCGGCCAGAGTTATGTCCTCTCCCCCCCCCCCACCCCCCAATAAACACACCAATTTCCACCCTTACAGAACGCATAAAAATACATAGCCCAAAATTTGAAGCGATTCTGTTCAGTAGTTCACGAGATACAGCTGAACATTTATACAAACTTCCTTGCACCGAGTTATGTCCTCCCCCCCCCCCCCCCACCCCCCAATAAACACACCACTTTCCACCCTTACAGAACGCATAAAATACAAAGCCCAAAATTTGAAGCGATTCTGTTCAGTAGTTCACGAGATACAGCTGAACTTTTATACAAACTTCCTTGCACCATGGTACACCACCACACAAAATTGAAGCGATTCTGTTCACTAGTTCACGAAATAAAGCTGGGGGAAGTTACATAGCCCACAGAAGGAAATTTCGGTTTTCAAGGTCAAACTTCAAGGTCAAGGTCAGCACGGTGTTGATTAACGAAAGAAAGCTTCCTTTTCAAGCTGTCTACCCCTCTGCCAATTTTAATCAAAGTCCAAACAGTAGTTTTTTAAGATAATCGATACACACACACACACACAGCACACTAGACACAGACACACACACACACACACACGACACACACACACACACACACACACACACACACACACACACACACACACACACACACACACACACACACACAAACCGATCGCAAAACCCCGGCCTCTGGCCGGGTAAATATGTGACCATGTAGCAGTTTGCTGTATGGGATGTGTGTGTGTGTGAATATAGGTTTATATTTCCACGTATACGTGTGGGGGGGGGGGGGGGGGGGAGAGGGGGTTGTGGTGCAATGCGTGCATCTGTGTGTGTGTGCGCGCGAGTGTTTGTGTATTGTGTGTGTGTGTGTGTGTGGTGGTGTGTGTGTGTGTGCGTGTGCGTGCGTTGTGCGTGTGCGTTGCGCGCGCGTGAGAGAGAGAGAGGGAGAGAGAGAGAGAAAGAGAAAGAAGAATGAATGAATGTTTATTGCTAGTACGCCATTTAGCAAGTGAGAGAGATAGAGAGAGAGAGAGAGAGAGAGAGAGAGAGAGAGAGAGAGAGAGAAGAGAGAGAGAGAGAGAGAGAGAGAGAGAGCGAGAGAGAGAGAGATAGAGAGAGAGAGAGAGAGAGCGCGTGTGTATATATACACAACTTTGTTTTTCCACGAGCGCATGCGCGCTTATAGGCCTATATGTGTATGTGTGTGTGTCTCTGCGTGTGTGTGTTAAATGCATGTATGCATGGTAATTAATATATTGTGTGTATGTGTGAAACTATGTTCCTACGTTTGTGTGTGTGTGTGTGCGTGGTGTGTGTGTGTGTGTGTGTGTGTGTGGTGTGGGGGTGGATGTGTGTGTGTGTGTGTGTGTGTGTGTGTGTGTGTGTGTGTGTGTGTTTGTGTGTGTGTGTGTGTGTGTGTGTGTGTGTGGCAGTGTGTGTGCGTGCGTGCGTGCGTGCATGCGCGCGCGCGCATGCTTCTGTGTTTGAATGCATGTAGACTCCAGAAGCATGTAATAGACCCAGGCTGCATCACAGCCATGCTGAACGACCTTGACCTTCCACCACTACAGGAGAGAAGACAGCAACAGCGGTTCACGTTCCTGTTCAAGGTCGATGAGGGATATTTCCCTGGCACACTGTTCAAGGTCGTTGAAGGATATCTCCTTGGCACACTGTTCAAGGTCGTTGAAGGATATCTCCCTGGCACAGTGTTCAAGGTCGTTGAAGGATATCTCCTTGGCACACTGTTCAATGTTGTTGAGGGATATCTCCCTGGCACAGTGTTCAAGGTTGTTGAGGGATATCTCCCTGGCACAGTGTTCAAGGTCGTTGAGGGATATCTCCCTGGCACAGTGTTCAAGGTCGTTGAAGGATATCTCCCTGGCACAGTGTTCAAGGTCGTTGAAGGATATCTCCCTGGCACAGTGTTCAAGGTCGTTGAAGGATATCTCCTTGGCACACTGTTCAAGGTCGTTGAAGGACATCTCCTTGGCACATTGTTCAAGGTCGTTGAAGGATATCTCCTTGGTACACTGTTCAAGGTCATTGAAGGATATCTCCCTGGCACGCTGTTCAAGGTCGTTGAAGGATTTCTCCTTGGCACACTGTTCAAGGTCATTGAAGGATATCTCCCTGGCACGCTGTTCAAGGTCGTTGAAGGATATCTCCTTGGCACACTGTTCAAGGTCGTTGAAGGACTGTTCAAAGTCGCTGAAGGATATCGCCTTGGCACACTGTTCAAGGTCGCTGAAGGATATCTCCCTGGCACACTGTTCAAGGTCGTTGAAGGATATCTCTTGGCACGATGTTCAAGGTCGTTGAAGGATATCTCATTGGCACACTGTAATTCAAGGTCATTGGAGGATATATCCTTGGCACGCTGTTCAAGGTCGCTGAAGGATATCTCCCTGGCACACTGTTCAAGGTCGTTGAAGGACTGTTCAAGGTCGTTGAAGGATATCTCCCTGGCACACTGTTCAAGGTCGTTGAAGGATATCTCCTTGGCATACTGTTCAAGGTCGTTGAAGGACATCTCATTGGCACACTGTTCAAGGTCATTGAAGGACATCTCCTTGGCACACTGTTCATGGTCGTTGAAGGATATCTCCCTGGCACACTGTTCAAGGTCGTTGAAGGATATCTCCCTGTCACACTGTTCAAGGTGGTTGAAGGATATCTCCTTGGCACACTGTTCAAGGTCGTTGAAGGACATCTCCTTGGCACATTGTTCAAGGTCGTTGAAGGACATCTCCTTGGCACATTGTTCAAGGTCGTTGAAGGACATCTCCTTGGCACACTGTTCAAGGTCATTGAAGGACATCTCCTTGGCACACTGTTCATGGTCGTTGAAGGATATCTCCCTGGCATCGAGGCTGAAACAATGCCTGACACCAGCAAGACAAATACGCTGCCTCATCAGACCCACAGAGCCAGAAAACCGGGAGATCAACAAACCCAGTGGAACATCCATCCAGAAACATCGAGCGCTGTTTCAATACCCAGCCTGCAAAGACCTCTGTATGAAGAAACAGGCTTCTTTCCCAGAACCATCCGTGAGTGGAACAGCCTGACCGTCAAGGTTGTTTCCGCAGGGTCCGTGGAGGACATTAAGACCCTCCTCCATCAAGCCCCTGGAAGGAAGTAAACGATACCCCTCCAGCCCCCCCCCCCCCCAGCCCGTCACACCCCCCCCCCTCCCCCTCACCGTCCCCCTGCCCCGTTCACCCCAAAGCAAATTTTAGTTTAAGAAATGAGCTGGAAACTGGCATTCATCTGATTGTTATTAAAAGGGCGCTGGCTGGCCGGTCCTATGTCTAGATTAGGGTGTGTGGGGCTACACGTTTTACATGCGTTGATAGAATGCACACACATGTGCTCTCTTTCAACTCTCACGAAGACCAAGACCAAGATTTGTTTAAGAAATCGAGCTAACTCTTCTCTATTGTTATTAATCCATCTGATCGTCCTATGTCTAAGTTTATTCCTGTGGGGCTACTCTCTGTATGAAACTTACATGCTCTCGTACATAAGACATGTCCATCTCTCTCTCTCTCTCTCTCTCTCCTCTCTAACCTCTCCCTCTCTCGAGAGCTCCTCTCTCTCTCTCTCTACTCTCTCTCTCTCGCTCTCTCTCTCCACATAAGTTATAAGTTGTCTTTATTGTCCATTGGCATTGTACAACGCACATGGAAACTTGTCTTCCACCGTGTAAAATAAGATGAGATATATCAAAGTAAAAACATTAAATGAAAATATATAGACATAAATTTACATTAACCCATTGACTGCCGTATAACGTATTACGTACTGCCTTTATGACATCACTGATGACATCACCAGATGAAGAGGAACAACCCTGATGAGCTGGCTTTTGGGCTAACACAGTTAAGACAGTTATATCCTCAGACCATTTTGCCAGATTGGCTCTATCAGTTGTCTTTTCATGGCATGATTTGTCCAATGATTCTTTCTTGAAAATTTATCTGGCAGTCAAGGGGTTAACAAATGTTGTAACTCTCACACCACACACCCAATCATTCATGTGGCGCTCCCATCTTGCTCACTCATCAAGCAACCCACCACCACCACCAACAGCCTTCATTTTTAATTAACCCTTTCTATTTTCCTTCCCTCTCTCTCTCTCTCTCTCTCTCTCTCTCTCCCCCCCTCTCCTCTCTCTCTCTCAGATCCTCCCCCTCTCTCTCTCTCTCTCTCACTCTCTCTCTCTCTCTTTCTCTCTCTCTCTCTCTCATATCTCTCTCTCGCTCTCTCCTCTCGTCTCCATCTCTCGCTCTCTCTCTCTCTCTCTCCTCTGTCTCTCTCTCTCTCTCCGCATCTCTCAGTCTCTCTCTCTCTCTCTCTCTCTCTCTCTGTCTCTTCTCTAAGCATCTTCTACCATAGTGCTCTAATGTCTCTATATTTGTCAAACAAACGCACAACAGGCGGCACATATCGACAGGGCAAACTGCATCGCACGCGATTCCTAAAACTAGCTTCGCGTGTCTGCCTTGAAACGGGCAGGTACGGTGAAGAGAAAAAAGGGAGATAACACAAAAAAGATCAAAGCTTTCTTGATTATTAGGATTCACCTCTTATCGAGAGGAGAATCCTTTTGTTTTTGTACAAATTCTACTACATTTTTTTTGTTGTCTTCTTCGGCCGGGTTCACATTAGACTGCGTAAGTTCCCTACCGAAAACCGTAAATAAGTGG
>CM065709.1:19432133-19451420 GCA_017654935.2 Phymorhynchus buccinoides | reverse complement strand
TGACTTTTTTCCCCGTCTTCCTATGGTAAAGGATGCACAATATCTACAAACACTTAACAGTCAGATTACATTAATAAAGAGAAAAGAACCATGTAAATGAGATCGTGACCTCAATACATAGCTTACGTCTAACCAATACGCATCGTATGCACAGCAATCATGCGCAGCGCCCACGCACGCGCACAACCAACACACAACACCACACACACACGTACCAAAACTGATTAACGAGATAGAGAGAGGAGGAATGAGTAGAGTTTCATTCGCCCCGGTTTGTGTCACTAGATTCCATCAACGTGACACAACACATGATTTTTTTTATCATCACCCCGAGCAACTGAACACCAACTTCCGGCCACCACTAATTGTCGTCTGCTGACAGGTGCACTCCGTTCTCTTCCATTTTTTTTCTTCTCAAATCAAAAGGCTGAGTCTTTTTTTTTATCAGAGAAAAACAGACACGTAATTTAATCAAAATGAGCCACCAGGAATTAGTTTCTGACCCGTCTTTTCGTAGTATGGTGCGAGCCAGTGGGGCGGCCGAGGTTTGGACCCACTCGACAGACGACGTCAAATTGACTCAGTTTGGATGGCGCTGTACGAATAAAGAGAGCTCGTATGGGAACGATACTTTGATCGGAAACTGGGGCGAGGAGAGGTTTGATTTGAGCAAGAGGAAAGTGGCGGAATGTCTGCCTTCTCAGGTAAGCAAAGTGAACTGAAACACACATACACACACCAATTCCATCACTCCACTCAGATGAGACTTAAAAAACCGAGGTCCCGTTTGCAATCAAATGCACAAATGATGAAGTTGGCTGCCTAAGGGCGAAGGAAGAACCATGTCAAGGAGTAGTGCAGAGTGCCGCGAGGCCTAATATCCTAACTACCTGACCTGACCTGCCCATAGTTGGTAAATGAAGGGCAGGGAGCTCTGTGGCCATCGGGCTTCGTCCTCGGTGAGCGCTACGCTAGCCGGATTGGTCTTGCCTAGATGCCGCAAAAGAAAGTGTCTATGGCCCATTGTCCTTACTGTCATACCATCAGGACAGTAAAAATTTAACTCACTGCCATAAACCACCACCAGGACAGTATTTTTTAAACTCACTGTCATACCATCAGGACAGTACAAGTTTTTTAAACTCGCAAAGCGCTCTCCCCTTTCCGTCGAGTAAATAGCCTTCATAGGCTCCTTCAACATAGCAAATACAGATACAGATACACAGGTTCACACGAGACATACAGTTACCGCATACAGATTGACACAGATACTGTGATATACACTATACTAGTTTTAGTATACAGGCACACACACACAGTGTCACACATATACACACATAGCCGTACGTACGTTCAGTTAGTCGCAGACTTGTAATCAGTCAGGTTTGCTGACCAGTGCATTTGTACCATAGTGCTCAAGTACTTCGGCTCGGGATGTCATTCTAGTTGGGATTTAACCCTGGAGTCTTTAAGCCAGACGAAAAAACAAGTTGAACAACTACTCCAATTCCCATCACTCCACTCAGAATGAGACTTAAAAACCGAGGTCCCATTTGCAATCAAATGCACAAAATCTTGTGTGTATTGAAACCCATCCCACTATTCAGTAGGAGTAGGCAGTGTTGTGCCTGTGGAATGGATGACATGAACTCACATTACCTGCATCCTGTACGCCAAGAATGGTCTGAATGAAGACCAGTGGGCCGTAGGGCCAGGATAAACATCCCCAACTGGAAAAAGAAGAAGTGTCACCACACCACGCACGTACACGCCACACATGCACGCAACGCACACGCACACACACACAGAGGGTATTTCTCATATCATGCCACATGTCAGAAACATTTTCACCATCGTATCAATCACACTGTTTCATTTGGTCCTTCGGATGAGACCTTAAACCAAGGTGAGGGGTACAGTGTGTCTGTGAGAACGCATGCACAAGATCTTGCGCACAACATTAAAGCCCGTTCCACTATTCGGAACGAGTAGGCTGTGTGTGCCGGTGGGATGGATTGACACAAACTCACCCAGCATCAAAAAAATGGTGCCGTTGTACTAGAGCGATGCGCTCTCCAGTTGGGAGCAACCCGATTTTCACAGAGACTTGTTTCTGTGACTAGAAAATACCAAAAAAATCTATTGTTTATTCATCATTTTTTAACTGTTTCAGGCGGGGCATTATTTCAACTCGGTGAACAACAGCAGTTACAACACAGTGCCCAAGTCCCAAGTGCCAGAGACCTTGAAGAATCTGAACGGTGCGTGTTGCTCTGTCTCTGTGTGCATGTGTGTATGAGGGAGTGTGTGGGTGTGCATATAGTGAATGTAAACGTGTGTGTGTGTATACGCACCTCCATAATTATGTGCCTACGCATATAAGACATCTGGGACGGTATTCATGTCGAGATAGCATGAGACTTAGCATGATGCTAACTTAGAAGCTCTTCCAAAAGTCCTATTAAATCCTATAGGACATTGGAAGAGCTTCTAAGTTAGCATCATGCTAAGTCTCATGCTATCTCGACATGAATACCGTCCCAGGACATTGGAAGAGCTTCTAAGTTAGCATGATGCTAAGTCTCATGCTATCTCGACATGAATACCGTCCCTGTTTACATTTCTATTTTTATCTTCTTGTTTGTTAATGATGATGATAACAACGATGATGATGATGATGACAACGATGATGATGATGATGACAACGATGATGATGATGATGACAACGATGATGATCTGCTATTGATGACGAGAATGATCATGATGGCGATGATGATATGATTACAATGATGATGATGATGAAGAGGAAGATGACAGACAAAAAAGATGATGACGATGACTACAGTGATGATGATGATGACAACGACAACTATTGTAATGATCTCAGGTCGCCATTCCCATGCTCACCCGGGTCACCAACCGGAGCTGGATCACGACAGTCTGAAGGCGGTGTACAACAGCTGGAAGACCACACAAAGGGCAGACTACCTCAACCCCAACATCCGCAAACAGCCCGTCAACACCGCCCAGTAATCTCCCCTGTCTATCTCCCCCCCCCCCCCATCGTTCCACCTCCCTATCCTCTCCACACTTCCCTTTTTCTTTCTCCACAACATCTGCAAACAATGAGCGCTTTAGATGGATTTACCCCCCTTTCACCCAGGTGACACACTAATAGAAGGCATTATGGTCAGTGAAGGCAAGCTTACTCATTCTCTTTCTCTCGTGCGCATGTGGCAAACATAGATTATGCCTTCTATTTGATCAAGGGAAAGTAGAATAAGTCAGGCTCCCATAGGGATACCGGCAGGGGTGGGGGGGGGGGGGGGGTCTTTCGTACAAATAGTTCCCCCACCTTCTGGAAGTTCTGCGCTTTTAACTTCCTCCAATCTGTCACTTTCTTTGACTCTGCCTTTTCTCTTTGCTTCCCTCTACTATCTTTCTGCCTTACTGGTCCATTCTCCTGCCTTTTTCTCGAAACACGAAAATTTTCTCCATCCGAAGACGGACATGCTGGGCCTAATTCTTAGGCACATAACGGCAGCATGACGCATCTGTGCTCATATGACAGGAAAGCGAGCAATCGACAAAGAAAGAATAAGTCAGCAGAGTTATCTACCGTAGAGTCACCAGAAGGGCTCATTTTTTTGCCCAAGCAAACAAACAATGGGGGAAAATGTGTAAGGGATAAAAGCACTTTTGTCATAGTAAAATGCCCTAGCTCAGATATACTAGTAACATAATTTTTGTTTTAACCTTCAGTCCCATCTATTAGTTGAGCATGAGCCGTCGGTTTGCTGCGCGATTTTTGAATGTGGCAAAATCGTGACCAAGCCAGTGATGTACGGAGGATGGGAAAGTGGTAGGACAAACTGTCCTGAGACAAGAGAAATCAATAGGACAATGTCCTGGCTCTGGCAGAAATCAATAGGACAATGTCCTGGCTCTTGCAGAAATCAATAGGACAATGTCCTGGCTCTTGCAGAAATCAATATGACAAATGTTCTGGCTCTTGCAGAAATCAATAGGACAATGTCCTGGCTCTTGCAGAAATCAACAAGACAAAGCGTGCCAGTGTTACAATTTTAATCAGACATTTGTCCTAACAGGGGAGAACACAACAGGACATATTCAATTTTAGTAGGTGAATGGCCTATGACCGGGACCTCGGCTTATCACTGCCAAGCGGCGATGTATATATAATATATACGTCGGTGGCAAGTACTGAAGCATTATAGAGGACGTATATTTATATTTCGTCGGCACTGAAGAGGTTAATGTCCCATCTTATGTGCCATCCAGTGGGATTGCTTGCTTCCCTTTCACGTCACTCGTTCTAGGTCCCAACTCGCAGCCACACCCCGGTTAGGTCAGGTCGCAGACCTCAAATCCATCTGTTGACGGGGAGTGGTTGTATGTTAGGCCGTCAAGAGGCAACCACCTGAGGAGACACTTCCATTTCATCAATACTTGCCCTTTCGTATCTCCCTCTTCTCCCCCACACACTTGAAGGATTTGTTATGTGTGTGAGACTTGTCTAATGAAACACATAGCATGCAACTGCTTTGAATGTGTGCTTATTTATGTTGTGTAAAACAGGGTTTTCTATGCTATCATGAGTGCTTTTTGTGTTCTGATGAAAAAAAAGAAGGGTACATATTTCAACAATACTATGCAAAACTCTATTGGTCAAATTTGTGACTCTTTTTGAGTGGAACAATTTGATTCAATGATGTTTGGAAGCAGTTGAAGTAATAGAAAGATTGGTAGACAGGATCGAGTCTCTGCTCAAACAAAAACGTGTGCCACATTTTCACCAATTCTACAACTTTTTCTTTGCCTGTTTGTAACGGGGGCTCACGATTCTTGGGAGCACGTTTGTTGGGAGCACTTTTGTTGGGAGCACGTTTCTTGGTGAAGGGAAACCGTCTCACAATTAGAACGTTTCTTGGGACACACACACACACACACTCAAACACAAGTGTGCACACAAATGCATACATATTATACACACACACACAAAAAAAAGCCATATAATCAACCCACTTTTCAACAACATTACACCGAGTAGGCCTACTAACAGTCAAAATGTATATATCATCGAAATAAAAATTGAACTTCCCAGGAATCGTGCTAGTCATGCTCCCAGAAAACGCTACACCTTGTACGGGTTTTCCGGTTGGGTGAACATGAGTGAGGTCATCGTTGAGAACAAAAGCTCCCAAGAATCGTGAGCTACCCATTTGTAATCGTTCATATTTTTTAAAACCTTTCTATTCCCTCTCATGATCTCTATGTTGCGGCTCTCTACTTATATGTACATAGTCTCTCAATATTGTATTGGAAATCTGTTTTAAAGATCTGCACATGGTCCAGTACAGTGGAACCTCCCTAGTCAGACATTCCCTATAAGACTCCCTCTAAGTGTGACCCCAAAAAATTTTCACCATTTTTTTTCATCATCATATCCTGACTACCGAGTGTCCACCTCCCTATTAAGACCCCTCCCTACTATGACCTTTTTCAGGCTGATTGTTCAAGGTCTCACGGGGAGGTTCCACTGTATTGATTTTGTTTTTATATGACAATTCTGAATGTGAATCACAGTGTAGCTTTTCCTTTAAATATCTCAACACTTCCATTGCTTACTCGTGCATGAAACCCCCCAAAATGTATGTTACAATCTATGTTATAATGGTCAGTATTAACCTTTCTGTATTACGGTACCTACTAAAACACAGTTAGCAGCAGATGTAATGTTGCTGTGATTTTTGTCTTTTTACTATCTGTTATACTGCTGAGTTTAGGGGCATAATGTTTTTGCTCTGTGTTTTCAATTACAAGTTATGTATTAGGTATTATGTACTTTATACTTATAGTCACAGAGGCGTATCTGTGAAATTCGGGTTGCTCCCACCTGGAGAGCGCGTCACAGCCACTTTTTCGTTGTCACTGGGTTTAACTTGCGCTAATTATTTGTTTCTTGTTGTTTTTATAATAATGCAACAGTGTGATTTATAAAGAAAGCATAGCTAAAGTATTTCCAATCATTAGTACATTTTTTGTAGCTTTTTTGTTTGGTTAGGTTGTTTTTTTAGGGGTGGGTGGGTGGAGTGGGAGGCACATAAGATATTCTGTTATCAGTATTTGACGATTTATGAGATTTGTGTGAACAAAAATGTTTAAAGAAAGATCACTGGTTTTACCAGTCTTTACCAGGCTTGTTATAGATTTTATAAAATACACCCTCTGTAATCAGTATTTGGCCATTTATGAGATCTATGTATAAAAATCAATAAAACAACAGTGTGTCCGAAAAATATTGAAAAGTATTTTTAATTTCAGTATTATTGAATTGAATGGAATTTAACAAAAAAAGTAGGAATAAAAAATCAATTATTTTGTCCTGTTTTAATAACCAGTATTATAAAATGAAAATTGTGAAATGATCGGCTGTTACCAAATCAACTCATACACATCTGTATTGTTAAGAATTCAGGACTTTCCTGGTGTTGCATTGCCTCCAGGATTGTTCCCACCATCTTTATATCTACTAATGTCCCATTATGTGTCTGTTTCAGACCGGAGGACGTTAAACGGATTTTCATTCACTGTTACCAAATCATTGTGTTATCTTTGCACTGTCTCATTTCAGAGCATGTTATTTATTGTTTTCCTTGTATGTTGTTCTTGTGTTATCTATTTGTTTGTTTTTATTTCATTCTCTAATTTTGGAAATTATGAAATCTGATTTATGAGGAGTACTTTCTGGTTTTTCTGTCTCAACAACCAGTATTATGCACAAAAATGGAAATAGTGTCACCGATTTAAGAGAAATAAACATCAGCTTTTTACATCTTCAATAAAAAGTTGTCTGGTGAGAATGTAATGTTGTCCTGAAATGTTTAACCCTTTGTGTCCTAAGCATTTGTGACCCAGCACCACGAAAGGGACATTAAGTCGCTGGGCTAGTTTCTCACAACAGGCTTGCAAAGCCCAAAATCTCATTTTTTCTCAATTTTGAGTTATGGGTATTTTCGTGCTCTCTAACACCTCATCTGTCATATTTATAAAGGAAAATCTTTATTATGGTCTCTAAATGCTCCAAACAGTGCTTTGAAATGAGTAGGTTGATGCATTTTCTTCAGCTAGGCTAAACTTTAGACTGCGATTTCTCAAAATGGCTGACAGTCACTCTACCAACTTTGAATGCTCATAACCTTGGAATGAAAAAGAGTTACAAGAATGGTTCTTATATCATTTGAAAGAGATCTGTCTGAAGTTTGTAAGTGGACCATTGTCTCAGACTGGTCATTTTGGCACTTAATGTCCCTTTACATCTTCAATCGTCACATTTGACCTGCATACTGCACTCCCAACCTCTGTGTTCTGAGAGTGAGCTACTAGTTTTATTGCAAGAAGCTAAAACTGACCGAAATACACTAAGTGCTTCAAAACCACACCACAACTTCAGCAAGTCATTCCGCAGGAATCTGGACGTAGAATGAGCTCCCTTTACTCATTTAATATTTATGAGATTGATTGTACAGGTATCAGAATTGTCAGAAGATTTGCTAATTTCAGAGGATTAAAAATGTCTGACAGAGGATTGGCTTCTTCTGTCAGAGGTTTTATTGAGAGAAAATTAGGGGTCATGGGTTTTATTGAGCATTATCTTTTCTGTTAAATAGCATTTAAAGACCCACCATGTCACGTGTCAAAATCCCGGTTTTCACATGTTTCCCTCTTTTAGTCGGTAGGAAATCATAAGAAATCTTCCTAGTGTAAGAGGGAATGTGACACGTGACGTGGGGGGGCTTTAAGCCTTCTCAGTCTTGTTGGGAACTGATTTCAGCGTTGTCCCTCTACAGTCTGGGGCCTTGGTGGCCCGTGTACCGTGGTTTTCAGAGGATTGGACTTCTGACTATTCCGATGCCTGATTGTAAAAGAAAGTGGAGGATTGTGTCCAACCATTTGTCAGGTCCAGGCGCCAATGGCTGCATTAGTGTGCCTGGAAGATTGTGACAGTGCATGGGAAAAACAGACATAATGGAACTTTGGCATAAATTGCGTCTTTGTTTTCACAGGATGAAACAAAGATTCCTAGTCAATACACATAAAACAGAATTGAGTTATCTTGTCTAGCTTTGATTTTGAATGTATTTTTTTCAATGTATGTTTGTATTGTTAAAAATGCGGGACTTTCCTGGTCTTGCACTGCCTCCGGCCATTGCCTTCAGGATCATCCCTGCCATCTTTATATCTACTAATGTCCCATATGTGTCTGTTCCAGACAGGAGGACGTTAAGCAGAATTTCATTACAGCTTTGATTTTATAGCCATTTGAAGTTTGACATTGGAGATTTTGCAGAAATCAGACATAGAAGACAGAAATCAGACATAGAAGACAGAAATCAGACATAGAAGACATAAATCAGACATAGAAGACAGAAATCAGACATAGAAGACAGAAATCAGACATAGAAGACAGAAATCAGACATAGAAGACAGAAATCAGACATAGAAGACAGAAATCAGACATAGAAGACAGAAATCAGACATAGAAGACAGAAATCAGACATAGAAGACAGAAGTTTGCCTCTGTTTCCATTGACTTGATACAAAATAACAACAATCAAATAAACAGAAATCATTCAAAATTATCTTTCATGTTGTTGATACTGGTAGAATATATAAAATAGACATAAATATGCTCTAAACAGAAACTTGATGTTTTGTGTGGGGGGGTTGTTGACTATTTTGGGCTTTTGCTAAAAAATTCTATGTGACTTATGTCTGTTTTTCCCATGCACTATCACATTTGTTTAAATCCCACTGATTTTAATTACACAACCATGGTAAGCAACTCATATTAGTGCCAACAGATATATTGCAAAAAAAGCAGATCACAACCAAGCATATTTTTTTCCATTTTTATTATATAATTCCAGCAGCATTCTAAGCACAAAAAGGCATGTCATATTTTGTGCTCAATTCACAGAAAAGTAATATAACTAAAAGATCAATATTCAATGATTTAGAAATATACTCGCCTGCAAATAAAATGCAACATGAAAGTTCAGTCACTTGCTCTTGTTTTGAGATTTATTTTATGCTTGACATAAAGATTTTTCACAAGATTCTGCATGAATGGTCTCTGAACAATATTCTTCAAGTTCAATGCATCTACGCCTTTATAATAACATTCATTGTGCTTCTGTGTGTTTGTTCGCATTGTAACTCATGAACCGGTGACAGAATCGTTTCAAATTTTGTATGGTGGTGTATCATGGTACACAGACGGAACCAAAGAAATTTTGATCCTCCAGTACAAATCTCCGCCATGGAAGACACACCTTTCTCTAAGATCGTATATGCTGTAGTAGTAATTCAAGGACTGGGTAGTAACTCATGGGCTTGACTGGTTGGCAGCGCTTACTTCCCTTGGTCTGTAAACCTGACTGAATGAAAGAGAGAGGGAGTGTGTGTGTGCACCCGAAGCGTAACGAGTGGGTTTGCTACTATGTTATAATACAGTCTTCAGCTTACCGTACATCTTCTTCGATTGCTCAGACAGTTTCCTGTCAATTATGAGCGCAGATGCGTCATGCTGCCGTTATGCGCCTAACTAAGAAATAGGCCCAGCAAGTCCGACTTTGGCTGGAGGAAATGTTTTCGAAAGTGTTTCGTGAAAAAAGGCAGGAGAATAGACCGGTAAGGCAGATAGTCGATGACAGTAAGCAAAGGGAAAAGGCAGAGTCAAAAACTCAAAGAGAGTGATAGATTAGAGGAACTTACAAGCACAGAACTTCCAGAAGGTGGGGGAACTATTTATACAAAAGACCCCCTGGTATCCCCACGGGGGGATTACCGTACATGGTTTACAATGAAGTTTAAAACAAGAATCTTTTTTACCTGATTTATAATTTGCATTTCTTTTGTCGCCGAGTACAAATAAATCATGCTAACAAAGAAACTCTAGGGAGAGCTGGACCCACACCCCCACCCCACCCCTCCACTTTCAATCAACATAAAAAACACACCACACCACAACATCTTTTAAAAATCTTAGTCCTTTCAAAACCCTGATGTTAAAACTTCTGGATTTCCCTTCCCTTTCGCCCTCCTCCTCTTTATGTTGTTCATGCAAATCTTGGCGTAGAGACCAAGTAACTCTCTCTCTCTTTAAAAAAAAAAAGAACCGAGTCAACAGTCAAAGGGGCAATAAATGCAGCTTACTGAGTAAAAATATATGTTCGTAAAAGACGAGGAATAAACAGATGACTGAATAAATGCAATTGTCTGATTATTGAGTCTGGATAAATAAATAGACAGACAGGTAGACAGAGAGGCTAAATAAATAAAGAGATTAAAAAGTATAATAAAAATCAATAACTACAATACTTTTTTTAACATAACAGGTCTCTAACAGAGAGACAAGCAAACAAACACACAACTAATTAAAGAAATGCATTATTCTGAATGTAAGTAGTTCACACAAACATCAAGAAAATTCACAGTATCAAATACTTTTACACTCACCGATCTACAGAACACACAAGTAAATAAATAAATGCATTATTCTGAATGTAAGTAGTTCACACAAACATCGAGATCATTCACAGTAACACATAATTTAACACTCACAGATCTACAGGTTAAAAAAATGCATTTTAACTGTATAACACTGACAGATCAATGCATACAAAAATATTTTCAATAAAGCAAGAACTGTAACTCGAATTTCAGGTAGCAAGTTCTGGTTTCATTTTGTTCAAACAGCAGACTAAACTGCAATTAAACAGCAAAAAACTATTATGGGATGTAATTCTGGTTATGTTCATTATGTTCTATCTAAAAGGGACTCATTTTGAAAAAAAGAAAGAAAAAAAGTTAAATAAACAAAACAATTTTTCATACTGATAAGAACAACACAACTTTTGAGGAAACTAATATTGAAAAGTGAGGGACTTAAAAAAAAAAATTGAATATAGTTTTAATATATGTAAGAATACTCAATGAGGGAAGCATTGAAAACTGAGGCACTTCAGTAAGTAACATTTACATATTATATGGTTTAACAGTTAAGCAAGTTCCTGAGACAAACCCTTATTATCACATTATAAAGCGTGATACCGGTAACAAGTGTAAAGCTATGCAATGATATGCGTCATATTAGTTCGCTTCACATAAAGTTTGGAATATCAACCAACAATAATTATCATATTGATTTGTGCTATCACAGAGAACAGTACAGAATTCCACATCCTCTGAAATTGAACGAGAAAATAATGGAAACTGTAAGAAAAACAACAACAAAACCAAAGAAACTGGGCAACGCAACTGAACTATATAGATGCGATTTTCTGAAAGACAAATTCCATAATCTTAAAACTTAAAAGAAATGTGACCCAGCGCCATGAAAGGGACATTAAGTCACTGGGCTAGTTTCCCACAACAGGCTTGGAAAGTCAAAAATCTCATTTTTTGACATATGGGTATTTTCATGTTCTCAAACATCTTATCCTTCATATTTTTAAAGGGCAATCTTTAATATGGTCTCTAAATGGTCTTATAAATGCTTTAAAATGAGCAGGTCAATGCATTTTGTTCAGCTAGGCTAGACTTTAGACTGTTTTCTCAAAATGGCCGATGCTCGCCCTACTAACTTTAAATGCTCATACCTCTGGATATTGTCTGAAGTTTGTAAATGTATAATTACAGGGAAACCCATTTAGTACGAGTACGGTTTAAACGAGAGCCCGTGTTTAACGAGTAGTTTCAAAATTCCCGACCACAAGCCTTCTTTTTCCTTGTTAAATAATTCTGCATACAACGAGTTCGCTACAACGAGCAACTTGCATATAACGTACAATTTATTGACTCCCAAAGTCAAGCTTTTATGCAAAAACTACGCGGTTAGAACGAGAACGCACTTACAACCACACAGCCATCCCAAAGTCAAGCTTTCTTGCACAACTACCTGGCTAGAACGAGAACACACTGACAACAACATCGCCATCTTGACTGACCCCTCGATATGTAAGCGGCATTCTGATTGGCCGATATAACAACTTGGGTGTCTGCAGCGCAAGCAGACGACACTGGACTCACTCTTTGCGCACTGATCTTGTGACTTCCGGGAAATTTTAACTTTCTCTTAAAGCGCGTGTGTGGATTTTATGTTTTTGATGTTATCGTGTGTTAATAAACTGTTTTAAAGTGTATGTAATCGGCATTAAAAACCCTATGGATACAGGATACTGGGCTTACAACCATGCTTTGTTGGGTAAGTGTGTTGTTTCCGTTTTTCTGTCTTTTTCACACTTTACCAGCACGCACATCACAGTAGATGTGAGGAGCGATTGATAGGTTCGTCAGGGTTGCCAAAATCGATAAAATGGTTTGAACGAGCAATGCTTACAACGAGTAAATTGGCCCTCTCCCCTGGAATTCGTACTAAACGGGTTTCGGGTATCTCGGGTATAAACGGGTATCTCAGAACGGTCAGTTTGACACTTAATGTCCCTTAATGTGGTGCTGGGTCACAACTGTGATCCATGACATTCAAATTGCTCAAGCAACATTTCATTAAAGAAACATTCCTGATAACTGATATCAACAGCAAATCTTTTATAAAATAATAAATAATTGAAAAAACATCAAGTGTCTGAAGAACAATCCAGATTAAGTTTTAATTCCCAGTAAAGTTATAAAAAATAAAATGACACAAAATATTCGCTGTTTGACATAAACCATCAAACAAACAAAACACAATGGTCACGCACAACTATTTTCTACACATACATGTATTTGACATCTGGCATGATGACATGTCAACTAATGCCTGACGTTGTGTCATCTACTGCAAAAGCGACGGTCAATCCAGCGATGACGTCAGTAGAGGAAAGCGAAGAATGCGGTGAAAATGACCGTCAGTACCCACACTGCAATGCTGCTCTTGTACAGACTCTGTACGCCAAAACCAAACCCCATATCCCAAGCCTGCAAATGCACAGTTCATTGATAATTACTGAACAACGCTAGTTTTTTTGTACAATAAGGCGCACCCCCCAAATTTTACACTTCTTCTTCTTCGATCACTCAGACAGTTTCCTGTCAATTATGAGTGCAGATGCGTCATGCTGCCATTATGCACCTAACTAAGAAATAGTTTGGCCCAGCAAGTCCGACTTCGGATGGAGGAAATGTTTTTGAAAGCGTTTCGTGAAAAAAGGGCAGGAGAATGGACCGGTAAGGCAGAAAGATATACACAAGCATACTCTATCTCTTTGTCTCCCTCTCTCTCTCTACCTCACCAGATGCTTACCGGGTAAATCCATTGCATCGATGAAGTGAACATAGTGCATATAGACGAAAGGAAAGGTGATCAGGGCTTTACAGATGCTAATGACAACTTGTCCAGGGACATAAACACACACACACACTCTCTCTCTTTCTCTCTGCTCTCAGCCATACACTTTCAAACACACATTCCTATGCACACACTCAACATTCTTTCTCTGAGTTTCTCATTCTGTCTCTCTCTGCCTCTGTTTCTCTCTCAAACACACACACACACACCATAATTACCAGGTGCCTTAATCCGTTGATGAAGTGATAGATGAAAGGACTAAAGCTGGAATTCTATATGCGCTATTTTCGCTGGCTTAAATCACCCACAACTTTCGACAGCGACACACACGCATCATAATTACCAGGTGCCTGAATCCGTTGATGAAGTGATAGAGGAAAGGAAAGGCGATGAGCACTTTACAGCCACCGATGAAAGCGGGTCCCAGCGATAGACTCTTGATCATTTCCAGATAGTGGGTGAAGTCCCCTGGCAACGCCAGCAGAGAGATCGAAACGCCAGTAGCCACTGCACAAACAAGTCAAGTAAAGTCATGTCATATCAACTTAATCAAGCATACCTTATTATCTCAAGACAAGCTCCTAGCATAACATCATCCCCCGAAGTCGGAGTGTGGCTGCCCACGTGGCGGGGTTATTAAAACCGGGTCACGTACATAATGTTCTCATCCCTAGCTGATGCATTTGTACTATAGTCATGAAAGTGTTCCAAGTGCTTCGGCTGCTCAGATGATCCCTGGAGTCTTTCAACCAGGGCACGAAAACAACAAACATCTCAAAACAGAGAGCTTCATAGCAGGTGCAACAAACACACACACACAGAGTGTAAAACATAATAATTAAAATGTTTAAAACACATAATATAGAACACCAGACATAGGAATGAGGAGTCGTGAAAAAAGCTGAAAAGCGTGTGTCAGGGGACAAAGCCACCTTGAAGCGGAAGCTTTTTTCTTTGTAATCTAAGCCTTAAAAAAACAGCAATAGAAATAAAATTGATAATTATATTTAGGTCATTTTGCATTCAGAAGAAAATCTGACTCAGTTGGTTTCCGTTTCTTTTTAAATCTCAAAATTGTTCTCTTGGGCCATGAAAAAAGCTGATATTTGCTTTAAAAAACATGCCTGAAACTCAAACTAGCATTAACCCCTTCCCTGCCAGCCCCGAGTTTACTGAGGGCAATATGATGTCATTAATGATGTTACAGTTTTTGATGTCTCAACTCTTCGATGCTGTTTTTTTTGTTTTAGAAGAGTCGGGAAAGATAATTAGATCTCTATACCATTTTGTCAGATTGGGTGTAACAGGTCTCTTTTCACTTTCATAATAATAATAAAAAAGATAATCTCTCAATTTTTCTCTGGCAGTGAAAGGGGTTAAGATTCATAAAATCATATTTGCACATTTTAAACAGAATTTAATACAGAAGATAGAAATTTCAGTTAAACACAAATTGAAGTAGAATGACTTGTGTAAAGTGTTGTTATTGGATTAAGTAGCAACAGGCAACACAACACGCACACACACGCGAGTTAGCAAAAAATTACTTTACGGTCAATATTTTAAATAGAAAAATCAAACACAATCATGTATCTCTTTCAAAACACCACAGCAACACCTATTTAAAAAAACAAAAACAGAACCCCCCCCCCCCCCACCTCCCACATACACAAACTGTCCTGTTACCTTTCCATATGAGTGATTTTGACTTAACATTTAAATCACCTCATTTGCAGTATTTCACACACACACACACACAAGTACAAACTTTCTTTATGAGTGATGTTGACTTCATTTATAATGTTACAAACATAAACATGCGCACACACACCCACACAGTGAGACACACACACACACACAGACAGTGAGACACACACGCACATGCGCACCCCCCCCCCCCCCCCCCCACACACACACACACAGAGACACCCACACAGTGAGACACACATGCGCACACCCACACCACACCCACACACACAGTGAGACACACACACACATGCGCACGCACACACACACACACACACACACACCACACACACACACACGGACACAGACACACACACAGTGAAAGACACACACACACTTACCAACTTGCATTGCCACCCCAGTAATTCTGAAGGTGATGGACGACACCATGGGTAAGTGGTACCTGTGACAGAAACACAACACAACAAAAGGGTTAAAAATCAATTAACCCTTTATGTTCCAGATATTTATCCTGCGGACTGCACCCCCAGTCTCTAAGAAAAAGACTACTGTTTGTACAAACAAATAAAAAGCTCACAAAAGCTGAGCAAAACATTCTCAGAAAATAGTGCTTCAAAACTACACCGCTAGTTCAGCCCGTCATTCTGTTCAAAGCAAATGATTGCAGAATAAGCTTCATTTACTAATTAGTATTTAAAGCCAGCGTGGTACTATATAAGCAAGCAGTAGGCTAAAAATACCAGCTTCTGCTTGGCGCTCGCAGCGAAAGCATCCTTTTTTCAAACGAAAAAGAAGGGAAAAACTAAACTGGTGCAGGCGAAAGCCCACAGCTAGGAGAGTCGCTGGCTTGTTTCTCTCTCTCCCACTCACAACTGACTACCCAATTCCTGGGACCGGCTCTTTTATAGCCCAGTTGTGCCTTTAAGAGATTCACAGGGAAAGTGTAGTGGAAGTCTGTGCCCGACAATTTGTCAAAACCTGATATGCAGGCAGAAGCCGCTGCAAAAAACACACGCCAAAAAACAAACAACTCCCTGTGGGGATACCGGGGGGTCTTTTGCATAAATAGTTCCCCCACCTTCTCAAAGTTCTGTGCTTGTAACTTCCTCTAATCTGTCACTCTCTTTGACTCTGCCTTTTCCCTTTGCTTACTGTCATCTACTATCTTTCTGCCTTACCGGTCCATTCTCCTGCCTTTTTTCACGAAACGCTTTCGAAAACATTTCCTCCAGCCGAAGTCGGACTTGCTGGGCCTAACTATTTCTTAGTTAGGTGCATAACGGCAGCATGACGCATCTGCGCTCATAATTGACAGGAAACTGTCTGAGCGATCGAAGAAGAAGAAGACAAACAAACAACAATTGAAATCAGCCAGCCAGTCACTAACATACACACACCACTGAAATGAACCAGCTTCCGCTCCACGGCTGGTCAGTCAAGACCACAGGCTACAAAGAACTACCCATGTGTTTTTCCTTCAGAATAAAATGTTTCCAAGTTGTTTCTTTCAAGTGAACACAGAAACTAATAGGAATTGTTCGGAAATAATTAAGGGGAGTAATTTCATGGTGTGTGGGAGTGATCTCTCATCTTGCCTAATTCAAGCGGTCAAACAGGGGAAGTTACTCTACCATCAGGTAGATCCCCAGCTCTCGCCTCGTGTGTTTGAGTAGACTTACATCACTTAGAACACTGTGCGTCATTCTAAAATTGATGTCATTTATATTTTTACATCACATTTTGCAAGTTCTCTCAGTTTGTGGATACTGGTCGCCCCTCATTTAAAAAAACAAAAAACATTTGCAAGTCGCTGACTTGCATCCTGCGGTTTCAAGCTTCGCCGCCATGCCACCATTGTTGCTATGGTTTTGACCGAGTAAGTCGAGATAATTAACTCTATTTTTCACAAAGTGCTCTCCCCTAGTTTTTTCCCAAATCGTCTATTGCACCAGAGCTTCAGATTGTCACTGAATGCCAGACACACACCTACACCTACCCCCGGGTCGGGTCAATGGCCCATATTGACCCCTAATTTTATGCAGCCAGGGGTCAGTACGACTCACAAAGTCTGCACTGAAACTTAAAGTTTAATGCTACATCGACACAGTCCTGGGCACATTTATCTTTTGGGGGAAACTGACCCATCATTTTCTGTAACGTGACCCATGAAAATGGCAAGCGATCTGAAACGTATCGTACTGACCCGTAAATGGTGACATGGGGCGAAATGGGCCGCTGCAGCTTCCGGTTCTTGTCCCAGTATCGGCGCATTTCATCGTACGGCTGCGAGGCTTTGGAACTGGCCTGTGACACTCTGCGAATATACAGAGAGGTAGACACACTGTCAGCAGACATAACACACACACACACATACTGACACAGAGAACAGATCATATACGGAGTGCAGGGACAGCACCCCTCCTGGGGGCTCCGGGGGGCATTGCCCCCTGGAAGCTGAAAGGAAACAACAGTTTTCAATGTAATTGACAGGCTCTCGTTGCACTTTCACTTCTGGTTAAACTTCATGACCTCTATAACCAGCAAAATGCATCTTCTCAAATTCTCATAATCTGGCGACGCCGGCTCCAGGCAATAAAAAAAATCCTGAATTTCAGGACATCCTGAAAGCAGGAGCATCCATGTATTTGTATTTGTACATGTATTATTTGGGCTCTCCCACATGGAAAGCCTGTCACCACCAGCGCAGTACCACCTAATTGTTTTGGGGAGGGGTGTGTGGAGGGAGGAGGGGGATATGGGAAACTTAGCTAGATCATGTTGATGTATCAATAGACGATTTTCTGGAAAAAAAATAGGGGAGAGCACTTCGTGAAATTAGAGTTGATTACCTCGACTTACTCAGTCAAAACCATAGCAACCATGACGGCGAAGCTTGAAACCGCAGGATGCCAGTCAGCGACTTGCAAACATTTTTTTTTAGAAAAATGAGGGGCGGCCAGTGTCCACATATTGAAAAAACTTGCAAAATGTGACGTAAAAATCTAAATGACATCAACTTTAGAATGACGCACGGTGTTCTAAGTGATGTAAGTCTACTCAAACACATGAGGCGAGAGCTGGGGATCTACCTGATGGTAGAGTAAATTGAAACCCAGGCAGGCGAACGTCTTGACCACTCAGCCACCTTCCTTCCTTCCTAAACAGACGCATGAAGACAAACCATATACGTCTATAAGATACAATTTGCACCCAATGATTGGCATGAAGGCCTCTGACTCTGTACATCTTAGTCAGACACACAGATAATAGGATGAAAGAGAGCGGGGGAAAAGCCTACCTAAAAATTATTTTATTTATTTTTTAATAAAAGGGGGGGGGAGGGGAAAGGGGGAGAGAAAAGGAACAAAGAAAAAAAGGAAGGAAGGAAGGAAAAAAGAAAGGGTTAAAAAATGAAGGCGGAAGTGGTGGTGGGTTGCATGATGAGTGAGCAAGATAGCGGAGAGCGGATAAATGATTGGGTGTGGTGTGAGTTACATATTTGTTAATGTAAATTTATGTTTCATAATTTTATTTAATATTTTTATTTTCCACGGTGGAAGACAAGTTTCCATGTGCGTTGTACAATGTCAATGGACAATAAAGAAACTTATGACTTATGGGTTTATTTTGTTAATATATAACAAATTGAAATTATAGCAACACAATGAAAAATTATGCACATGGGCATTATAACACATGGATACTTTTGATAAATATGAATGATGCATTATATTTTAATGCAGGTCTCATGCTTATATAGCATACTGTCTAAACAAAGATATACATACATTTATAGAACATTTATTTCAAATTTCATTATTTTACCAAATTTGTTTTATTTGAAACATTTTAATTCAAGTAACAATTTTTTCATTTACTTTTAATAATCATCAAGTGAGTATTTTCCATAGTGTGGTCACACCCTTCCACTGTTCTAGCACTTTGACATCAAAGTGAAGAATTAAAAAAAAAAAACTTTACAGTACTTTTTTTTTGGACAGAATAACGTCGATGTCCGACGCTAACCGTGTATCTGCAAAATTTTACAAAAAATAGATTTTCCACTGAAACCCCTTCCAACGACCTCACACAGGTCTTCTATTTAAATATCTTGTGTCTGCGACCAATGAAAACATTCACATGATCTAAACACATTCAGTGATTCACCAGAAATCCTAGTCTTGACATGCTAACCGTGTAGCTGC
>CM065709.1:19429493-19431633 GCA_017654935.2 Phymorhynchus buccinoides | reverse complement strand
TAATCTCGCCCTCGTCCAACCCTCGTTTAAAATGAAATCTTTAGTAATACTTCCTATGCCAAAACACAGAAAAATAAATCAAACAAATTAAAAGAAACGTCAAAAACAAAATACCACAACGGTAAAACGTTTATCCTCGCAGTAGTTAGAATCTAACGAGCTATTTCCGTGTTGAACGCCATTTTGAAAGCATGCATATTTCTCCCGTACCGCTTTCACAGTTTCACCTCATTTTCACACTGACAGAGCGATCACACACTTTCCTGAAACCGTTCCGCTATCTGATGACAGAAACTGTAACTCCTTGAAACCGTGACAAATTTGAGAAGGGAAATAAAATGAGGAGAAAACGAGGCACTTACCGATTTACCACTAGCTCTGGACGCCATCGCGAACTAGGCCAGTATGCGGAGAGTGATTCGTTGAGGTAGAAATGTACGGAGCGCTGGCTGTCAATCAAATGACGTCACAGGTAAAATTCCTCTACCGTTTCTTACGAAATCGCCACAAACCACAGCCAATATCTTCCACAAGCGCGGATATTCTCCTCGACAATTTAGCACACGAGTTGTTGCGAAATTTTAACGGAATGTGCAACTTGGAAGATTAAAAAAAATAGCGAAAAGCTTGTGTCACCGAGAGTGCGGAGGACGCTAGGGGTCACGGATTAATCACGTGATCAAGCCACCACCTTTTTTTTTTTTCTTTACACACAAAATGGCGTCCGAAAGCCGGTGCCCCCAGGACCACGAAATGGTAGCCGGCTTCGCTTCTCCGGCCGTTTAAATAGGGACGGGAAATGACGATGTTTGTAAAAGATCAGGCCTGACCTGACCTACCGTTGGCATTGGTTGAGTTTTGACCTTCACAAGTACTTGTCCACTATTGAAAACCAAGGCCTAGTGGCTAGTAGTAGCAAAAAGGGACCAGCAAAAAGTCGTCTGCTTGATAAGTACATGTATGTATAATGATTGAAGTAGCCTACTCTCTGTGGCTGTGCGAGTTTACTATTTAGGTTTTGCGGTTTGACTTTTCAGAAAAGTAATACATCTGTATTGTTTTTAAAAAAATCGGGACTTTCCTGGTGTTGCACTGCCTTCGGGCATTGCCTCCAGGATCGTTCCCCCCATCCTTTATATCTATAAATGTCCCATATTTGTGTCTGTTCCAGACCGGAGGACGTTGGAAATGAATGTTCAGAAAAGATTATCAAAATCAGGCTTTGAAACCTATCTTAATACTTCAAAATCGCCGGGACTTTCCTCGTATTGCAGCACCTCCAGAACTGACGGTCCCACTACGGACAAAATGGCGTCCGAAAGCCGGGACTTTACTGGTTTAGCACTGCCTCCGGGCATTGCCTCCAGTATTATTTCCCACCATCTTTGTATTTACAAATGCCCGAAAGGCTCTTAGACAGTTACGCTCCTCTTCTGACCCTTCTCTCTTCTCCAGATCCCTCGTTACCGCACCAGGACCCTTGGCGAACGCTCCTTCTCTTTCCAGGCCCCCTCCTCTTGGAATAGACTCCCTTTACCTCTCCGTTCTGCCAACTCCCTTTCTTCATTTAATCTCTTCTCTCAAAACTACTCTTTTCAAATCATAGCCTGCTATATTTATTTTTTTTCAAAGTACTGTGCCCCTTCCATCCGCGTGTGTTTGTGTGCATGCGTGTTGTTTGTGCGTGTGTGTTGCGTGTGTGTGTGCCGCGCGCGTATTTGTGTGTGTGTCTGTTTAGTGCGTGCGTGTGTCTGTGTGTTTAGTGCGCGCGTGTGAGTACAATATATTTTTGTCGTTTCTTTATTTATATTGCTTGCTGGTTTTATTCATTTATTATTGTAAGTGCTTAGGGCTTTTTTTAAGATTAGGCGCTACAAATGCTAATTATTATTATTATAAGAGGGCGTAAAACCCTATTTTCATACCGAGAAGGTAGGCTACCCGCAAAGGCCAACCAGCCCCTTTGGCTGCAGCACTAAGCAATACCCGGTGCAAATGCCCCCTGGTTTGAGAGTCATAATCTTCTGCAAAACAATAAGCTGCACTATTCATTACTGTAGAAAACCGTGTATGGTAGGCCTACAGCTGTCATTTTACTGCCCCCCCCCCCCCCCACACACACACACACACACTCAGTTAG
>CM065709.1:19416993-19424493 GCA_017654935.2 Phymorhynchus buccinoides | reverse complement strand
TGACATAGGTGTTAAATCACTGGTGCTAAAATGTGACTTTGGCGGTGAAAGGGTTAAACGAATTTTATTGTAAATCAATATAGCAGCAACATAAACAAATGCAAATGAGCACAACAAGCTTAAAGCTTATACAAAGCGCTCAAACACAGATATGTTACACAATATTGGCTGCCCAAAGTAACAGGACACTGGAACAGAACATAATAATGAAATAACCAGCAAAAAGGGAACATTAAGAGAAATAACAAGTGAATGAATATACACAACACGAACAAACAGCAACAGTGACAACATCCATTCTCTATTCAACTGAAGGGAAATAATAGAGATTTATAGAGCCTATAATTAGGGTAGCTATTTCGCAATATGAAGGTACAGAGGCAGGGCATAGCTACACAGACTGCCTATCAGCGCTGATCGAACTGGATTATAGGGCCACCGTGAGTACACCATCATTGATTTACACTGTGTGTGTGTGTGTGGGTGTTGTGAGAGAGAGAGAGAGAGAGAGAGAGAGAGGAGAGAGAGAGAGAGAGAGAGAGAGAGAGTGAGAGAGAGAGAGAGAGGTGGAGAGAGAGAGAGAGAGAGAGAGAGAGAGAGAGAGAGACGAAACGAGAGAGAGAGAGAGAGAGAACGAAACGAATTTTTTATTTATGCAGGTTAATGAGATAAGCATTGCTTTTTTTGCACTCAGCCTGTGGCCGATTGAATTGGCCATGAGAGAGGAGAGAGAGGAGAGAGAGAGAGAGAGAGAGAGAGAGAGAGAGAGAGAGAGAGAGAGAATAGGAATATGACGACTTCAAATGCAGCGGGGAGACCAGTGAAAACTGAAAACCGGACACATACGTACCTTGTCCATTATGGCCATATAGGGCCTGGGAACGCAGAAGAAGAAGAAGAAGAAGAAAACAGAGAGAGAGATAGACAGAGAAAAGATCGAGAGAGACTGGTAGGCAGAGTGAGAGAGAGAGAGAGTCACAACACACACACCGCACGCAACACTTATACACACACACACCAATACATACACACCTACACACACGAGACAGACAGATCTGCACTGCTGCACATGCTTTCTCACAACTTCTCTCTCATCATGTTCGACTTCGACCTCTCGCACGGTCTCTCTCTCTCTATCTCCATCTTCTCTCTCTCTCTCTCTCTCTCTCTCTCTCTCTCTCTCTCTCTCTCTCTCTCTCCTCTCTCTCTCTCTCTCTCTCCCACCTCCTCCCCCTTCTCTCTCTCTCTCTCTCATCTCTCGTCTCTCTCTCTCTCCCCTCTCTCCCCCCTTCTCGTCTCTCTCTCTCCTCTCTCTCTTCTCTCTCTCTCTCTCTCTTTCTTTCTCTCTCTTCTCTCTCTATCTCTCCGTCTCTCTCTCTCTCTCTCCTCTAATCTCTCTCTCTCTCTCTCAATTTCTTTCTCTATCTCTGAAAGATGAAAGTTAAAGGTTTCAAAAGTTTTCAAGTTTTCAAATCTCTCTCTCTCTCTCTCTCTCTCGTGTCTCTCTCTCTCTCTCTCTCTCCATCTCTCTATCTCTCTCCTCTCTCTCACTCCTCTCACTCTCTCCTCTCCCTCTATCTCTCTCTCCCTCTCTCTCTCTCTCTCTCCTCCGCCTCTCTCTCTCTCTCTCTCTCTCTCTCGTCTCTCCTATCTCTTCTCTCTCCCTCGCTCTCTCTCTTCTCTCTCTCTCTCATCTCTCTCTCTCTCTCTTCTCTCTTTTTCTCTCTCTCTGAAAAATAAAGTTAAAGTTTTCAAAAGTTTTCAAGTTTTCAAATCTCTCTCTCTCTCTCTCTCATCTCTCTCTCAATCTCTCTCTCTCTCTCTCTCTCTCGTCTCTCATCTCTCTCTCTCTCTCGTCACCTCTTCTCTCTCTCTCCCTCTCTCTCTCTCTCTCTCTACCCTCTCTCTCTCACTCTCTCTCCCTCTCCTCTCTCTCTCATCTCTAGCTCTCTCTCTCTCTCTCTCTCTCGCCTCTCTCTCTCTTCTTTCTCTCTCTCTCTCTCTCTCATCTCACCCCTCTCTCTCCTCTCTCTCTCCCTCACTCTCTCCCTCTCCCTCTCTCTCTCTCTCTCTCTCCTCTCCATCATGTCTCTCTCTCTCGTCGTCTCTCTCTCTTCTCATCTCTCTCTCTCTCTCTCGCATCTCTCTCAATCTCTATCTCTCTGAAAGATAAAGTTAAAGTTTTCAAAAGTTTTCAATGTTTTCAAATCTCTCTCTCTCTCTCTCTCTCTCCTCTCTCTTCATCTCTCGTCTCTCTCTCTCTCTCAATCTCCTCTCTCTCTCTCCCTCGTCTCTCTCATCTCTCTCTCTCTCTCTCTCTCTCTCTCTCTCTTCCTCTCTCTCTCTCAATCTCTCTCTCTCTGAAAGATAAAGGTTAAAGTTTACAAGTTTTTCAAGTTTTCAAATCTCTCCTCTCTCTCTCTCCTCTCTTCTCAGGGATCTCTCTCTCTCTCTCATTCTCTCTCTCTCTCCTCTCTCTCTCTTTCCCTCTCTCTCTCTCTCTCTTTTCTTTTTCTGTTCCGCTCTTCTATGCATACAGTGGTGTTGCTCCCACCCACGCCGCTCAGTCCGAGTCCCAACTCGTAGCCACAGCCTGCCTTGTCAGGTCGCAGAATCCGAAACCAGCAGTCCAAGTGGGAGGGAATCTATGTTAGGGCCGTCAGGAGGCAACCAACATGAGGAGACACCTGCACTGCTGCTGAGTCACTTCAGTAGGAGTTCAGTGGAGCCTGTTCTGAGCTAACATATGCTCAGGACACTACCTTCTATGCCCTCTACTGACGACAATAATATCTTCGTCGTGGAGCCAGAAAGAGGCGAGGTCCTCCTCCGAGGGTGCCACCACGACCGTCCACCGACAGCTCCCCAGAACATACTGATCCCCATGACTTTGACCCGAACCCACCAAGGACATAAACTGGATTGGAAACCGAAAACTGAGGTCACCATGAGAGTAGGGCATGCAAGGCCACATAATTTGAAACATGTTTTTTCTTTAGGATGATTGATGGAAATGAGGCCGGATTACTATGATGATGATTGATGATGATGATGCTATGGAGTTCCGTATCGGTCTGAGACTGCATGACAGGGCTGTACTCTACGCTTCGTTTCATAATGATATCCCGCCGTTAACCATGCCCGTGAACTACAGACACCTGCACTGTTCGTCTTGAAATTAGAGAAACATCCGCCCGTTTCCTTTTATCAGTCTCAAATTTGTCAGATCTGAGTGGTTCCTTCATTGACGGAGGTTTGCACTGTCAACGTTTGCTTGGCTGCATCAAGGACACCTCAGTGTGTTTGTGTGTGTGTGTGTGTGGATGTGTGTGTGTGTGTGTGTGTGTGTGTGTGTGCGATGTGTGCGCGTGATGTGTGCGTGTGCGTTATGCGCGCGCCCTGTGTGGTGTGTTGCTGCTGCTGTGTGTGGTGTGTGTGTTTGTGTGTGTGTGTGTGTCACTGTGTGTCAATGTGTGTGTTTGTGTTTAATGTATGTTTGGGTTAATGCATGTGTCTGTGCTTATGCAAATGTATGCGTAAGCCTGCGTTTCTTTGGTATGTGCACGTGCGTGTATGTGTGTACTCTCCATGCGTCGTCGTGCGTATGTGTGTGTGTTTGTGTGGTGTGTTGTGTGTGCACTCACCCATCAAAATAAAAATAAAAATCCACGATTTTAACAGTCATATAGGTATAGGCCTATTAAATTGTGGACTTTTCGGCCTAGTGCAGAGAAGGCACCATTCTTTTATTAGAAATGTCTTACTGTTGGGGTTGATCCACAAGATAGTGTTTGTTAGCAGATATACATACTGACGTGAATTCCATAATTCGAAAGAGATCTCTCTATGTACCATGCTCATACGCTGATCTGTCCCCCATTGGAACACAAAGTAAACCAGTACAAAAATTTTGCCTTTGTTTTATTTGTTTTCACAGGAACTTCAAAAAGTGTACCCATGATTAACTGGGTGTTTGTGGTTTCTTGATCAAAGGTTAGAGTGCTAGTAATAAATGTTTTACAGAAATTATAATACCGATTTCTGCTCGTGAAAAATATATTGAAATGTTGCATGATGTTTATATATATCCTCTTATACGGTTTGGGGATACCGGGGGAGCCTTTCGTATTGTTCGTTAAAAAAATAGTCTCCCCCAACTTCGTGGAGGTTCTGGAGGTTCTGTGCTTGTAAATTCCCTCTAATCTGCCACGCTCTTTGACTCTGCCTTTTCCCTTTGCCTTGCTGTCATCTAATATCTTTCCTGCTTTTTCCGGTCCATTCTCCTGCCGTTTTCCACGACACACTTTCAAGAAAGATTTCCTCCAGACGAAGTCGGACTTTGCGGCTGGGCCTAACTATTTCTTAGTTAGACGCATAACGGCAGCAATGACGCATCTGCGCTCATAATTGACAGGAAACGGTCTGAGCGATCGAGAAGAAGAAGATAGAAGATACGGTTTCGGTGTGGTAAGCCATAAACGCATGATAGAAATTGGCAGAAGATTTGGAATACCCCATGAAGAACGATTATGTAAAGACTGCGATCAGAATGACCTTAGTGACGAGTTACATTTTGTAATGAAATGTCCCAAATACGATTATATTAGATGTCAGTTTATTTCCAGAAAATGTACAGGTGTAACGTCCGTGTTTAACTATTGTCGTTTTCTCTGTGGTGGTGAAACAAAGTGTTAGGTGTTATTAAATTCAAGCTACATTTGTTAAGGTTTAATAAAGTTGTGGGAATTTTGACATTTTGGTGTGTTGATTATATTAGTTATCTTTTGTAACCGTTTTCAATTGTTGCATTAATTTTGTATTTGCTTGGTTTGTTTCAAGTCCTCCATGCCCCAAATGGGGTCAAAGGATTAAACAATCTTTGCATCTTGGTGTGTGTATGTGTGTGTGTGTGTGTGTGTGTGTTAGTTGCGGTGCGTGTTGAGTGTGCGTAGCGCGTGCGTGTGCCTGTCTGCGTGCGGCGTGTATGTGCGTGGCTTCGAGTCTCTCCTCTGACTCTCCCTCCCTCCCGCTCCCTCTCCCCCCCCTCCCTCTCTCTCTCTCTCTCTCTTCTCTCTCTCTCTCTCTATTTTCTCTTTGTTGTCTTTATTGAATATTGTTTCTTTCCTTAAGAGTAGGACTGATTTTCTTTATGCGCCTACTAAAATAAATCTGTTATTTGACAGTATCCCTGCCATAAAAGGCTAATGGCAAGATATTTGAATTTGAATTTGAATCTCATCTCTATCTCTCTCTCCTCCTCTCTCCTCCTCTCTCTCTCCTCTCTCCATCCCCCAGGGCTGGGTGGAAAAAAGGCATGTATTGCTTATCTCATGTTTCTCTGGTTAAATAAAATTTCGTTTCGTTTTCGTTTTCGTTGTCCTCTCTCCTCTCTCTCTCGCTCTCTCTCTCTCTCTCTCTCTATCTCTCTCTCTCTCTCTCTCTCCTCTCTCTCTCTCACTCTCTCTTCTCTCTCTCTCTCTCTCAACTCTCTCTATCTCTCTCTTCTCTCTCTCTCTCTCTCTCTCTCTCCCTCTCTCTCTCTCTCTCTCTCTCTCTCTCATCCTCTCTCTTCTGTCTCTGGCCCCACTCATTGGACATCGCAACGGTAACCGGCGGCTGCTGAAATCTGTCATCAAAATTCATGCCAGCCCTTTCTCTGTAATGACGGAGTCTCTATGGTCTATGGCCCGGTGATTGTGTGTGTGTGTGTGTCTTTTTTTGTCTGTCTGTCTGTCTCTTTTTTTAATAATAGAAATTACAGTGACAATGCTGAGAAATGTATTCAAACTTTCATGCCATGCCTTTCTCTGTCTTCTGATGAGTCTGTATGCATATATGTCTGTCTCATGTCTGTCTGTTTGTCCGCTTCTCTATCTGGTTGATTGGCTGGCTGGCTGGCTGCCGTCTGTCTGCCTGTCTGCCTGTTTGACTGTCTGTCTTATCTAGACATCCAAACGGCAATGCTGAAAGCTGCCATCAAACATTCATCCTATCCTTTTATCTCTTCTGATGAGTCTCTCTCTGTCTCTCTGTCTGTCCCTCTCTCAGTCTCAGTCTGTCTCTCTCTCTCTCTCTCTCCTCTCTCTGTCTCTGTCTGTCTCTCTCTCTGTCGCTCTCTCTCTCTCTCTCTCGCCTCTCCTCTCTCTCTCTCTCTCTATCTCTCTCTCTCTCTCTCTCTCTCTCTCTCTTTCTCTCTCTATCTCTCTCTCTCTAACGAGATCTCCTCTGTCTCTCTGTCATGATGTTGGCATGATTGGTTTGTTTGGTCCATTGTTGGTTGATTCTATTCTAACAACTGGAATATATATGGCTCAAGGATGTAGGTTTAGGATGCTAGTATGTTAGTTAAATTGTGTGTGTGGTGCGAGAGAGAGAGAGAGAAGAGAGAGAGAGAGAGAGAGGGGGGGGGGGTTCCTGATAGAAGTGAGCTTGTGAATGGTGGAGAGAGAAGAGAGAGAGATGAGAGAGAGAAGAGTGTGAGTGTAAGTAAGTGTGTATACATGTATCCATGGGTAAATGTATAAGTGTAGTAGGTGTGTATGGGATGCCTGTATTAAGGAAGCTGTTTACTTGGAAGAAAGTAGAAAAATAGTAAAGAAGAAAAGTTGTCATAATAGGATTATTAAGTTATATTTTTCATTCATTCCATTGTTGTCTACCTTGAATGTTAAATTGTTGGTTCCCCCTTGACCATAAGGGTGTGTTGTTTGCTAATGGCAAATAAACAGATTTTTGAAGTTGATCTATGATTTGTCCTCTTGTGTCTCTGTCTCTGTCTGTCTCCTCTATCTCTGTCTCTGTCTCTGTCTCGTGTCTTCTCTCTCTCCTCTCCTCTCTCTCCTCTCTCTTCTCTCTCTCTCTCTCTCCTCTCTCTCTCTGCTCTCTGTTATCTGTCTCTTCTCTGCATGTTCTCCTCTCTGTCTGCATGTATGGAGTTGAATTGTTTTTGCATTTTCTGATGGGTTTTTCCCTCTCTTTCCTTAATGTTTGTTGGCAAGATGAAAAAGAAATTTGTAATAATCATGCTTATTCTCTTCCACAAATAAAAAAAAAAGAAAAAAGATCCGTTCGTTCTCGTGTGTAATGTCTCCTGTGTGTGTGCGTGTGTGTGTGGGTGTGTGTGTGTGTGTAGTGTGTGTGTGTGTGCGTGTGCGTGTGCATTGTGTGCGTGTGTGTGTGTGTGTGTGCGTGTGTGTGTGGTGTGTGGGTGTGTGTGGTGTGTGTGTGTTTGGCCCCTCTCTCAGTTTCTCTTTCGTCTTCAGAACCCCTCTGTCCTCATCACTCACCGTTACGTACAAGTGTATGCATAATGTTCCTGTTTTGTGGGTGGTGTGTAAGCACTTTGCAGTCATTAATCGTTTTAAACATTATTTAGGCGAAACGACACTGCTTCCCAGTTAGTTGATGAAACGAGAGTAGGCGAAACGCGCGTAGGCGAATAGAGTCGCACTGATAGTCCTGCCCATCTCTCTCATTAAAACAATATACCAACAAAAATAG
>CM065709.1:19406993-19414493 GCA_017654935.2 Phymorhynchus buccinoides | reverse complement strand
CTATCAAAGCGTTATGAATGCTAACGTGTGAGTGCGTATTTATTTGATTTCTGTCAAGATTCAAAGCCGTATAATACTGTATTTTGTTTGTTTGTTGTTTGGTGTGGTGGTGGTGTGGTGGTGGTGGTGGTGGTGGTGCTGTATAAACATGTAAGTGTCTTTTAGTGCGTCAATGTGCCTTATTTTATACTTACTGGTAATATAATGTATGTGTAGTGTGTGGATGCGTTGTACCTATTGCTATCTGCACTATAATGGTTGCAGCCGTTATCTATGTTCGTGTGTGGTGTTGTATTGAATGAAATCTGCTTAGTTTGTTTTGCTTGTTGTTGTGTTTTTTTGCTGTCCCATCTTCAGCGGCATTGCTCCCACGCCGCTCATGATTCCGAGTCCCAACTCGCAGTCACACCATCCGGGCATTTCGGCTCAGATCGCAGAATCTCAGTGAGACCAGCAGTCTGCTTAGTTTAGAACCTTGGTGCGTTTTGCCATTTGAGACTACTGGTAGCGTGTGCATGTGCTCGTCATCTTATTTAATAATCACCGTTTTCTGCTCCATGCTGCCGGTAAGTCGTAGCCTAAAGCTGTACATGTATGTGTATGTATGTGTCGTATATCGTGTTGTGTCTGAGTTTGCATGCGATCGTTGTTCGTGACTTGCATGCTTGATTGTCTGTAGTTTCCCTCACAATGCCTTTCAGAGTGCTGCTGCTAAGCCGGATAAAGCTTTATTTCGCGAGCGCGAGCGCACGCAGCGCACGCACACAAGCACGTCACACAACACTACACCACACACACACACACAACCACCACACACACACATACCACACACACACACCACACAAGGACAATCACACACACACGCACACCACACACAAACATACATACTCACTACGACGCGTGCGCACACTGAACTGCGCAGCACACACGCACAAACACACATACTCACGCACGCGCGCACACACTCTCACGGCTACAAACACGAGCGCATACTTACGCTCGCGCACACACTCACACATACACGGTCATGCGCCACGCACGCACGCACTCGACGCACAAGACAAGACGCATGCAGAGAGAGAGAGAGAGAGAGGAGAGAGATAGAGAGAGAGAGAGATAGAGAGAGAGAGAGAGAGAGAGAGAGAGATAGAGAGAGAGAGAAGAGAGATGAGAGATAGAGAGAGAGAGATGAGAGAGGATGACAGAGAGAGAGAGAGAGTCGAGAGAGAGAGAGACAGAGAGACAGAGAGGAGAGAGAGAGAGAGAGAGATAGATATATATCTTTAGAGAGAGAGAGAGAGATTTTTATATTAACATATTTAGTAGAACGAACCGTATTGTTGTGTGAAACCCTATCCCTAACCCTAGCCCTAAATCTACCCTACTATTGCCCTATCCCCTAGGCCCTAAAGCCTATACCCCCCCCTCGGCCCACTATGTACTGCAGTACACCGCGATTTGTCACAGTTGTGGTTCGTGAGCGTTTTTCCCGTCGTATAGGGTGGGGGGGATATGGGGGTTTTAGGTTTAGGGCTAGGGTTAGGGATAGGGTTAGTATTCAAAAAAGGTTATTAGCTAAAAATG
Organism: Phymorhynchus buccinoides; assembly: GCA_017654935.2. Lineage (NCBI taxonomy): Eukaryota > Metazoa > Mollusca > Gastropoda > Neogastropoda > Raphitomidae > Phymorhynchus > Phymorhynchus buccinoides. The sequence goes on along the minus strand of CM065709.1, from coordinate 19,412,909 downwards.
TTCCTAAAAATACAGCTTTATGTATGGCTAAGAGAAAAAATCGGAAAAAGACAATTACCCGAGAAATGGAGGGGGGTGGTGGCACATCTTGACCTTTGACAAACAAAATGACGAAGAGATAAAGACAAAACAATATACATAATATTGTATGCGTCTTCTTTCAACCCCATACTCATTCACGTAAACACGCCAGCTGCATTCACGCACGATACAGGCCGACTGACAGATATACATACAGACCGACAGACAGACATACAGACAGACAGACAGAGCACAGACAGACAGGGCAGACAGACAGACAAGACAAGACAAGACAAGACAAACACACAATTACAGAGACAATAAGAGACAGTCTGTTATATGGACAAAATGTTATGCTTCTCCTTTGCAACATAGCCATTCGTATAAACGCATGTATACAGACAGACGAGACAGACACGGACAGAAATAGACAGACAGACAGACAGACAGACAGGCAGAGGAAGGATAAAGCGAGGTGTGGAGAGATAAATAAATGCCCTCGTTTGTATGACAGTGTGTGTGTGACGTGTGTGCCGGTGTTTATGTCACATCATGAAGACTGTCAACATTAGGTGGGCGAAACGAGAAGTGCGCGAGCGAGCACTCTCACACACACACAATAAACCTGTTCACGGCCATCCAAGGTCCTCTTTACAGCTAGGTATATATGTATAGGGTAAGACGGGGTACAAAGTCCATAGGCGGGTAAGAAGCCCATGCCAATTATCTCATGAAATAAAGAAAATGTCAGTCAAATTTGCCCATGAGACGAATGCTAAACATTAACACTCGTCTCATGGTCAAAATGTGACTGAAATTTGGTTTATTTCATGAGATAATTGGCATGGGCGTCTTTCCCGCCCGTGGGCTTTTTACCCAGTCTTACCCTATATACGAAACACACAAACACGTTGCCCCAATGTTCTGCGCTCCACAGACAATAAGATGCACACATTGATTAACATTGATTAGATGCAAGCTTGGATGCCTCAAACACACAAGGTATGGGCCCAAGGTATGTTTGTGTGGTGCAAAGCATCGTTTCCACATATAAGTCGTATAAGTCGTAAGTTTCTTTATTACCCGGCCAGAGGCCGAGGTATTGCGATTCGTTTGTGTGTCTGTGTGTCTGTCTGTGTATCGATTATCTTAAAAACTACTGTTTGGATTTGGATTAAAATTGGCAGAGGGGTAGACAGCTTGAAAAGGAAGCTCCCTTTCGTTAATCCACACCGTGCTGACCTTGACCTTGAAGTTTGACCTTGAAAACCGAAATTTCCTTCTTTGGGCTATGTAATTTCCCCCCAGCTTTATTTCGTGAACTAGTGAACAGAATCGCTTCAAATTTTGTGTGGTGGTGTACCATGGTGCAAGGAAGTTTGTATGAAAGTTTAGCTGTATCTCGTGAACTACGGAACATACTCGCTTCAAATTTTGGGCTATGTATTTTATGCGTTCTGTAAGGGTGGAAAGTGGTGTGTTTATTGGGGGGTGGGGGGAAGAGGACATGGTGCAAGGAAGCTTGTATAAAAGTTCAGCTGTATCTCGTGAACTGCTGAACAGAATCGCTTAAAATTTTGGGCTATGTATTTTATGCGTTCTGTAAGGGTGGAAAGTGGTGTGTTTATTGGGGGGTGGGGGGGGTGGGGGGTGGGGGAAGAGGACATGGTACAAGGAAGTTTGTATAAAAGTTCAGCTGTATCTCGTGAACTGCTGAACAGAATAGCTTCAAATTTTGGGCTATGTATTTTATGCGTTCTGTAAGGGTGGAAAGTGGTGTGTTTATTGGGGGGTGGGGGGGGGGGGAGAGGACATATCTCTGGCCGGGTTTGCATTGTCACAATGCGTTGCTGCCGCTCGGCGATGCCCTTGTTGTCCTATTGGCATTGTGCAACACACATGGAAACTGGTCTTCCACCCACCGTGTAAAATAAGATGAGATATATATCAAAATAAAAATATTAAATAAAAATATGAAACATAAATTTACATTAAAACAAATATGTAACTCTCACAGCCACACCCAATTCATTCATCCGCTCTCCATCTATCTTGCTCACTCATCATGCAACCGACCACCACTTCCGCCTTTCGTTTTTAAACCCTTCTTTTCCCCCTTTCCTTTCCTCCTTTTTTTCTTATTCTTTTTCTCTTTTTTTTCCTTTTTATTTTATTTTTAAATTTTAGGTAGGCTTTCCCCCCTGCTCTCTTTCATCCATATTGTCTGTGTGGCTGACTAAGATGGACATCTCCAAGAGCCTGAAGTGTTGTTTGATTAAAAAATGTCTACGATTTCTGTGTGACCTAGTGTTTGGTGTACTGACGCATTCATACTGTGTGAAGCTGGTGCATGTGACCTTGTCCTTGACCTTTGAACTACCGGGTAGTCTCTTTTAGCAGTGAATATATGTTGAACACGATTGAGTGTTACACCCACATAACTATATATTTGATATTTGGTACTTTATAATTACAGAGGCGTCTCTATGAAATTCGGGTTACTCCCACCTGGATAGCGCAGGTGGGTGGGTGGGTAAATTTTGATCAAATGACAACTTTTTCGTTGCCACTGGGTTTAACGTGTGCTAAGTGCATGGGCACACGGGACCTCGGTTTATCGTCTCAATCCGAAAGACTCCACGTTCAAACCAGAAAAATCCCTTTAGCTGTACCCAGGTTCGAACTCGGGGGTTATTGTATACGAGGCGAACGCGTTACCGCCCTTGTGTCACTCTACATCTTTATACTCTTGATTAGATCGACATAAGGAATGTAGCGGGTGACATTTGAAGCCTCTTGACCTTGACCTTTGACCTTGAGGCTATTGCGAGAAAACCATTCGTCGCACACCCATACAACCATACATAGTCTCGATCGGCATCACTCAAGGAATGCAGTAGAAGACATTTTGAAGTTTCCTGACCTTTACCCTGACTTTTGACCTTGTTGTTTCCCCTCTGTCTGTCCAGGCTGTATTTCGTGCACCGCTTGACAGAATCGCTTCAACATTTATGTGGAGGTGTCAGAGAAGGCGTAAGATAGAAGGGGGGGGGGGGGGGTATGTGGCTTGGGAGGTGTGGGGGCAGAACGGGCAAAGGACAATTTGGGTGGCCTTGCTGCCGGTTTGCGCTGCATCTGGCGGGTTGCAGTGTCTCAATGCATTTCTAGTTTATGCTAGTTGTTATTTTGAGTAACATTCCCCTTCATTAGGGGCAATGGTCTAAATGAATTCTTTTTAAAATTCATTTTCATCGGTGTAGAGTGGTACGTACAGTGGTAGCGCGTTCGCCTCGTGTCAAGTAAACCCGAGTTCGAACCTGTGTACAGGGGATTTTTTTGTTTCACTTTACACTAGGCCTTACGGTCTGAACGTGGAGTTTTTCGGATGAGACAATATAAACCGAGGTCCCGTGTGCCCATGCACTTAGCATACGTTAAACCCAATGGCAACGAAAAAGTTGTCATTTGGTCAAAATTTACCCCCACCCCCTTTTCCTTCCTCATCAGTCACACAAAAATTGCATGCAAAAAAAAAAAAAAAAAAGTTGTGTGGCGCGCCTCTGGCTGCGACGCGCTATCCAGGTGGGAGCAACCCGAAATTCACAGAGACGCCTCTGTGACTATGAAGTACCGAATCTCTCTCTCTCTCTCTGTCTCTGTCTGTCTCTCTCTGTCTCTCTCTGTCTCTCTCTCTCTCTCTCTCTCCTCTCTCTCTCTCTCTCTCTCTCTCTTCTCTCTCTCTCTCTCTCTCTCTCTCTCTCTCTCTCCTCCTCCTCCCGTCCTCCTTCTTCTTCTGCGTGTTCCTCTAACCAGCTAAAAACAAACACAGGAGAAATGGTAAAAAAAAAAAGAAAAAAAGACAGAAGCAAACTCATAGCAAAACAGCTAATTACCAGCACAATTATATTATATTTGAATAGGCCATTGCTCAACAATGTTCGGGTAGCCAGCAGGGGCGGACCAATTGATTCGTAAGGGGGGTTGGTTTCCGCCGGGGGTCACGTCCAGGGAGCTGCATAGGTTCCGGGTTAATAATTAATAAATATAATAATTTATTGATAGTATTTCATTAGCGCCTTTCTATAATTATTTTACACTCAAGGCGCTTCCATTCACTGATACACCCGCAGTCACACAAGACATTATCACCCAATCATTCACCCAGGTACAAGATCAAGAAGGAAAAATTTACAAACCGAATGAGCTTTGAAAGTAGTGAGTCTTGAGTTTAGCTTTGAAAGTAGAGATAGTTGGTTCATGGCGGAGATCGACTGGGAGGGAATTCCAAACAGCAGGGTCACTGAAACTGAAAACTGCGGTCACCAAATGATTTTAGATTTGTTTTTTTGAACTTTCAGAAGTTTTGTGTTTGAGGACCTGAGTGAGCGGGAAGGAGTGTAGGTGTGAAGAGCACTGGAGAGGTAAGGCGGAAGGGTCTGTTCAAAGTGACGGAAGGATAGGACAGACAGCTTATACTGAAGGCGGGACTGCACAGGGAGCCAATGGAGCTCCTTCAGAAGTGGCGTGACGTGATCACGCTTGCGCTTACGCAGTATGAGGCGGGCTGCACTGTTTTGAACTCGCTGTAGGCGAGTAATTTCTTCTGTAGGAAGGCCAAAGAGAATGGAATTGCAGAAATCTAAACGTGAAGAAATAAAAGCTGCAACAAGGCGCTTGCATGCGTTAGCTGAAAGAAAAGGCCGAATGGATGCAATACGTCTGAGCTGAGGGCTCACAGGGACCCCCATTTGACTTTACGGGTCTATGAAGTACTAAAATTCTAAATAACCCTCTAAAAGAATGTGCAGGGGGTCCCAGGGATGCACTAAAAAAAAATATTTTTAGCATTCGCAATACCACTGGGACCCTCTATGTTGACCTCTAGAAGGAGTCCCTGGGTGACCCCCTTTGTTTTGCGGGGCGATTGGGAGCCCTGAGTATTGTCATTTTGGAGGACCAGGGGGCGAAGCCCCGGAAAATGTTACAATTTAGTGATTATTAAAGGTAGAAATCAAGCCATTTTCTTACCTTTCACCATTGTATAAGGCACATCTTGCGGTAGAGGGGAGGGGGGAGGGGTCCGACACCCCCCCCCCCCCCCCCCAGCTCCAGATCCGCCCCTGCAGTTTACCTAGCGTAAACAAGCTACCTCTGTCCGTCTACAACCACATTCTTCAAGGAGCGGTTTGGTCCCCCCCAAACTCCTCATCCCCTTTCGTTCTGCTCCACCGAGCGAAACAGCAACGCGCTTCTAGTTGTCTTACGGGGGATCACTCAGCTGGCTTACATTACGTTACTCCCCTTTGTCAAAGAGAAGGCAACCTCTGTTTTTGAGAGAGAGAGAGAGAGAGAGAGAGAGAGAGAGAGAGAGAGAGAGAGAGAGAGAGAGAGAGAGAGAGAGAGAGAGAGAGAGAGAGAGAGAGAGAGAGAGAGAGAGAGAGAGAGAGAGAGAGAGGAGAGAGAGAGAGAGAGAGTGGGTAACATTTTTCTTAATATATTTTGTAATTATTTTTACTGTATGCTTTACTATATTTAGTATTATTAACACTACTACTAGTGTTCTTAGTCAATGGCTTAAATGGAAATCTATTTTGACAGAGAGAGAGAGAGGGAGAGAGAGAGAGAGAGAGAGAGAGAGAGAGAGAGAGAGAGAGAGAGAGAGAGAGAGAGAGAGAGAGAGAGAGAGAGAGAGAGAGAGAGAGAGAGAGAGAGAGAGAGAGAGAGAGAGAGAGAGAAGAGAGAGAGAGAGAGAGAGAGAGAGAGTGATTTGGTGTAGCTCTAAGGGACTCTAAGAAACTGTCTTCAAATGAAACGCACGCCTGGGGTCAAGGGCTAGAGACTATATCTCCACCTAAAGATCTGTGGACATGTAATGCCCTGGGTTTGTACATGGGG
>CM065709.1:19401993-19404493 GCA_017654935.2 Phymorhynchus buccinoides | reverse complement strand
ATATCTCCCTGGCACACTGTTCAATGTTGTTGAGGGATATCTCCCTGGCACAGTGTTCAAGGTAGTTGAAGGATATCTCCCTGGCACAGTGTTCAAGGTCGTTGAGGGATATCTCCCTGGCACAGTGTTCAAGGTCGTTGAAGGATATCTCCCTGGCACAGTGTTCAAGGTCGTTGAAGGATATCTCCTTGGCACACTGTTCAAGGTCGTTGAAGGATATCTCCTTGGCACACTGTTCAAGGTCGTTGAAGGATATCTCCTTGGTACACTGTTCAAGGTCATTGAAGGATATCTCCCTGGCACACTGTTCAAGGTCGTTGAAGGATATCTCCTTGGCACACTGTTCAAGGTCATTGAAGGATATCTCCCTGGCACACTGTTCAAGGTCGTTGAAGGATATCTCCTTGGCACACTGTTCAAGGTCGTTGAAGGACTGTTCAAAGTCGCTGAAGGATATCGCCTTGGCACACTGTTCAAGGTCGCTGAAGGATATCTCAAGGTCGTTGAAGGACATCTCTGGCACACTGTTCAAGGTCGTTGAAGGATATCTCTTGGCACGATGTTCAAGGTCGTTGAAGGATATCTCATTGGCACACTGTAATTCAAGGTCATTGGAGGATATATCCTTGGCACGCTGTTCAAGGTCGCTGAAGGATATCTCCCTGGCACACTGTTCAAGGTCGTTGAAGGACTGTTCAAGGTCGTTGAAGGATATCGCCTTGGTACACTGTTCAAGGTCGTTGAAGGATATCTCCTTGGCACACTGTTCAAGGTCGTTGAAGGACATCTCATTGGCACACTGTTCAAGGTCATTGAAGGACATCTCCTTGGCACACTGTTCAAGGTCGTTGAAGGATATCTCCTTGGCACACTGTTCAAGGTCGTTGAAGGATATCTCCCTGGCACACTGTTCAAGGTGGTTGAAGGATATCTCCTTGGCACACTGTTCAAGGTCGTTGAAGGACATCTCCTTGGTACACTGTTCAAGGTCATTGAAGGACATCTCCCTGGCACACTGTTCAAGGTCGTTGAAGGACATCTCCTTGGCACATTGTTCAAGGTCGTTGAAGGACATCTCCTTGGCACATTGTTCAAGGTCGTTGAAGGATATCTCCCTGGCATCGAGGCTGAAACAATGCCTGACACCAGCAAGACAAATACGCTGCCTCATCAGACCCACAGAGCCAGAAAACCGGGAGATCAACAAACCCAGTGGAACATCCATCCAGAAACATCGAGCGCTGTTTCAATACCCAGCCTGCAAAGACCTCTGTATGAAGAAACAGCTTCTTTCCCAGAACCATCCGTGAGTGGAACAGCCTGACCGTCAAGGTTGTTTCCGCAGGGTCCGTGGAGGACATTAAGACCCTCCTCCATCAAGCCCCTGGAAGGAAGTAAACGATACCCCTCCAGCCCCCCCCCCCCCCCCCCACCCTCCAGCCCCCCCCCCCCCTCACCGTCAGCCCCCCCCCCCTCCCACTCCCCCCCCCCCCCCCCCCCCCACTGCCCCCCACCCCCCCCCCCACTTCACCCCAAAGCAAATTTTAAGTTAGCTTAGGTTGCTGGGACGTGGCATCATGCTGGCTGCACGCTGAACGGGCGCTGGCTGGCCAGGTCATAAACGTAGATTAGGGTGTGCTCTCCCCACCACGTTTTCGTTGATAGAATGCCACAATGTGGCTCTTTTCAACTATCACGAAGACCAAGACCAAGATTTTGTTTAAGAAATGAGCTAACTCTTCTCTATTGTTATTAATCCATATGATCGTCCTATGTCTAGTTTATTCCTGTGGGGCTACATTTGTATAAACTTACATGCGTCGTACATTCACATGTTCTCTCTCTCTCTCTCTCTCTCTCTCTCTCTCTCTCTCTCTCTCCTCTCTCTCTCTCTCTCTCTCTCTCTCTCTCTCTCACATAAGTTATAAGTGTCTTAATTGTCCATTGGCATTGTACAACGCACATGGAAACTTGTCTTCCACCGTGTAAAATAAGATGAGATATATCAAAGTAAAAACATTAAATGAAAATATATAGACATAAATTTACATTAACCCATTGACTGCCGTATAACGTATTACGTACTGCCTTTATGACATCACTGATGACATCACCAGATGAAGAGGAACAACCCTGATGAGCTGGCTTTTGGGCTAACACAGTTAAGACAGTTATATCCTCAGACCATTTTGCCAGATTCGCTCTATCAGTTGTCTTTTTCATGGCATGATTTGTCCAATGATTTTTTCTTGAAAATTTCTCTGGCAGTCAAGGGGTTAACAAATGTGTAACTCTCACACCACACCCAATCATTCATCCGCTCCCATCTTGCTCACTCATCAAGCAACCCACCACCACCACCAACAGCCTTCATTTTTAATTAACCCTTTCTATTTTCCTTCCCTCTCTCTCTCTCTCTCTCTCTCTCTCTCTCTCTCTCTCTCTCTCTCTCTCTCTCTCTCTCTCTCTCTCTCTCTCTCTCTCTCTCTCTCTCTCTCTC
>CM065709.1:19374493-19381993 GCA_017654935.2 Phymorhynchus buccinoides | reverse complement strand
GGACGGACATACATTCAAGAGACACAACGAACTCGAATAATCATAAAAGGTTAACTTAGGTCATGTCCGAAACCATCTGACAAGAATGTTGAATAGGGAACGACCTTAACACAAATGAGTCAACGTCATCTTTGTTTTGAAACCCCATGCCCCTCACCTTCAATTTTCATCAGGTCCTACCCCAAACTAAAATGTTTCCGAATCCTTTCGGTCACCATGGTTGACCAGTGACTTTATATAAACACACACCACACATACACACACACACACAACACACACACAACACACACACAACGACACCACCACACACACGTGGTTCACAAAAAATCTCAAACACACCACATGCACACTATACACACACAACACACACACACACACACCACACACACACACACATAGACACACAAATCACACACAGACACACACACACACACATGACACACACACAATCACACATTCACTCACACGCATTTACGCATCACAAGAGAGACGCACGCATGTAGACACACACACAGACACACATGAGACAGATACACAGACAGACAGCACTCAGGTAGACAGACACACACAGCACATATAGACAAGACAGCTTCAGTGACTGAGCTAAGATAGAGAGCCCCGTCAACAACTAGGGAGAGCTGATCAGGAACTCTGTCACCACGTAAACTGAGTAACATAAAAAAACCTGACCACAGTTCCTCTAAAATATACACTATGAAGGACAACTAAATATAACTAAATAAATAAAATTACAAACACAAACCTCAATATGTCAAAAAACAAACACATGTCACAGACAAATGACAAAATCCACTCAAACAAGGACACACACACAAATCATTATTTACAAAATGGGAGAGACACAGACAGACATGACATACACAAGACAGACAGACAGGTTAAAGACAGAGTTGAGCTAAGATAGCAGCCCCGTCAACAACAGGGCCCTGTCAGGGCACCACGTTAAACACACTGACCACGTGACAACTTTATGTCAAAATCTGACCCTATTCAATTTAAAAAGACAACTTAAGAGACCAGACAGACGCGACAGACCATACAAGACAGACACCACGACAAACAGACACACCACGGGGTGGGTGGGTGGTGAGTTGGTGGGGGGGTGGGGGTGTCCACCTAAAACGTCCCCTAGCCCAGTTCAGCGTACGGTCGTTCTCAAGGTGACCTATACTACAGAGGGGTGAAGTACAGTAAAAAGGTCGACTGTCCCATAAAATGATGAATTGTTTATCTCTCCTTCTTCTTCTTCTTCTTCTTCTTCTTCACATCTTTGTTTATTCTTCTTTGTTTTGTCTTAAGGGGCGTAAGTAGGGGTGGGGTGGGGTGAGGAGGGGATGAATGGAAGGGTGAGTTTGTGGGGGGGGGGGGGGGGGGGGGGAGGGGAGGAGGGAGGAGAAGGGGGGGATCGAGGAGTTGACAAGGGTTGAGTGACCTTTGTTTGTCCTTGTTAAATGTTTTGTGACCAGATTATGTCATTTGTGTGCCCTTCTTCTTCGCCCTTCCGTATGTCATCTCTCTCTCTCCTCTCTCTCTCACTCTCTCTCTCTCTCTTTGTATCTCTCTCTCTCTCTCTCTCTCTCTCTCTCTCTCTCTCTTTGTCTTTCTCTCTGTCTCTCTCCTCTCACTCTCTCTCTCTTTCTCTCTCCTCTGTCTTTCTCTCTTTCTCTCTCTGTCCTCTTTAGTCTCTCTCTCTCTCTCTCTCTCTCTCTCCTGTCTCTTTGTCTCTGTTTCTCTCTCTCTCTCTCTCTTTCTCTCTCTCTGTCTCTTTCTCTCTGTTTCTCTCTCTGTCTCTCTCTCTCTCTCTCTCTCTCTCTCGATCTCTCTCTCTCTCATCTCTCTCGTCTCTATCTCTCTCTCTCTCTCCTCTCCTCTCACCTCCTCTCTCTACTCTCTCTCACTCCTCTCTCTCATCTCTCTCTCCTCATCTCTGTCTCTTTCTCTCTTAGGATCACGCCTAGAATTATTGTCATGAAACTTAAAGAACCCTAATAGTCCTCGGATAGTAGCAACTCGGTTGTAATTTTTAAAAACTGCTATAGTAAAGTCACTTTTGGTTCCCCACAGGACTGGCTCCTCTGTTACAATAAAAAAAATTGAAGTCCTCTTCGTGACCTTTGTAAATACGTCACCAATGTATGCGTCACAGTCTCACCACTCCCTCCGCCCACCCATAGTAACAACTGGGTTATAATTATAATTTTTAAAAACTCCTATAGTAAAGTCATTTGTGGTTCCTCCTGGGTTACAATAAAAAAAAAATGTCCTCTTCCTGACCTTTGTAAATACCTCCTCAATGTATACGTCACAGTCTCACTACTCCAGTCTACTCTCTCTCTCTCTCTCTCTTCTCTCTCTCTCTCTCTCTCTCTCTCTCTCTCTCTCTCTCTCTCTCTCTCTTCTCTCTCACTCTCTCTCATTCTCTCCTCTCCCCCCCCCTCTCTCTATCTCTGTCTTTGTCTCTCTTATCTCTCTCTCTCTCCCTCTCTCTCTCTCTCTCTCTCTGTCTTTGTCTCTCTCTCTCTCTCTCTCTCTCTCTCCCTCTCCCTTTCACTCTCTCTTTCTCTCTCTCTCTGTTTTTACAAATTCTTGTTTAAAGTGAACTTTATTATTTAGATAACTGTAGATAAAAGAGAGATCGTGCATAAATGTTCTTAAACAAAATTTTGTTGATTACACTGCGTGATGGCGCTGCGGTAGAACGGGCGATACAGTTGATAGCTTGGGTACGAAACACGTGAATATTCGCTACAAATTTATTTCATGAAACTCATTATGACAAACTAACATTACATTGGCTGCTACTAGGTTTGTACCCGCTCTACCGCAGCGCCCTCGCATGGCAGAAACGGAGAACTAAGTCGACCATTTCCGCCCACAATCTTCATTTGCAATTCATTACATACAATTGAGAGCTGTCCGGTCATTGGCTGCAATTAAATTTGTATCTGTTTTACTGCAGCGCCCTCACACAGAGAGGAAAAGGCGAGCTAAGTCGACAATTGAGCCCACACTCTCATTACTTAGTGGAAAAAAATGAATCGGAAAAAAACAATATATATAGCATCATGAAAATGCCATCATTTATTGCAGGCATGATAATCTATTATTAGGCATAATGTCTGTAGGCATAATGTCCAGTAGGCAAAATGTCCGGTGAGCATGGTGACCATAGGAATAATGTCCGTAGGCGAAGTGTCTGTAGGCGAAATGTCCGCAGGCAAACTGTCCGGTCACAAGTGTGTGTGGGGGTGGGGGTGGGGTGTGGGGGGGGGGGGGGGGGGGGGGGGGGGGGGGGGCGCACGCACGTGCGTGTGCATGCATGAATAGATTCAAAGGCCATTCTGGAAGTTAGAGGTTGTACACTATATGCTTTTACAGCTAGTTTTGTTTTGTGCACAGGGAAATATACCATGTATAAACCCAATCAACTTTTTGGACCTCAAACCATACGAGGAAGGGGTAGGATGGGTTTATATTCAGTATTTTACGTTAGCTTTGACTTTGAAAAACATCCTCGGATAAGATAAAAAATATCATCAAAACTTTACTATATCCGAACATCGTTTATAAGAAAAACCTGTTATAGTAAAGGAAAATGGACTCATACGACTGGGAAGTGCCTTGCTCCCCTGGACTTTACTATAAGCGGGGTGTACTGTACTTTGAGATCGAGAGTCGTTAACATGAGGGTGTGTGTCTAAACTACAATTTTGCCACGTTTTTTTTAACCCCTTGACTGCCACCAACGCATCACGGATGATGAGGAATAACCCTGAAATGCTGGGGTTTGCTCTAACACAGTCAAGAGAGTTATATCCCCAGACCATTTTGCCAGATTGGCTCTATCAGTTGTCTTTTTTTCATGGCATGATTTGCCCAATTATTTTTTCTTTAAGTTTCTCTGGCAGTCAAAAGGTTTCCTTTTCGTTTTCTCTTATTCAGTCTATGTTCTTGGCTCATAACAATTCTATGCATGTACATGCGTATACTATATGCGGCATGACGTATTCAAGTGTCGTGCCTGTGTGTGAGTGTGTATATGGTCAAAAGTGATATCTAAATGTGGACAGCAGACAAGAGGATACTTAGGCAAAGCTACTATCCATCCATCAACTCCCAGGATGGTATGGAGTCATTTTCATACCATACACCGCCTCCCAAAGCTCAGATGGACCGTAACAAATTATCTTTCTCCCCCCCCCACCCCAACTCCTTCTCTCTCCTTCTTTCTTTTTTCTACTCTTCTCTCCTGTCTCCCACCCTTAGTAACCCCCCCCTCTCTCTATCTTTGTCTTCCTTCTACTGTCTCGGCGCCCGTACTCCGGTAATGATGATAATAATGATACTTCTACCAAACCGTGTTCATTCACTACTAACGACGCATTTCTACCTCGCCGAATACTAAATCACGAGGCTACACTAGGCGTTACCGTAACTAACTCGACACGCTACTATGTTAAATATTGTAAATACAAAACGCATGTAACTCCCGAATAATCAGGAGCTCAAAGCTTCTAGTATGCCACATAGTTAAAAGTAGCAGTAAAGGGCTTCGTTAAGAACGTCATAAAATATTTACATAGCACTCAAATTCATAAATCGACACATGCACACGCACACACAGACATAACCAATTATCTACGCATCCTCCCACCTGCACAGAGAAAACCACATCTCATAAACACCTATACATGATACACGACGCATACGCGCGCATAACATCAATCACAACACACACAAACGTAGTCTCTCACTCCCCTCACCCCTCTGTCTCACACACACACACACACCACACGATCACATCCCCCCCTCCCAACCCCCCCTCCCCCCCCCCGCTCCCCACAACCCCCCCCCCCCCTACCCCCCTCTTACTACACACTACAACAACAACACAACAAACAACAACTACTATGCACACAACAACCACACCACATTCACACACACTACTACTACTTTACTTAATGGACTACGTCTACTACTACTACACTACTACTACTACTACTGACTTACTACTACTACTACTCCTACTACTGACTAACTACTCACTACTACTACTAGGCTACTACTACTACTAAATACTACTACTACTACTACTACGACTACTACTACTCTCGTACGTCCACTGTTTCCTGTCGGTCTCTGTCTCTTTGTCTCTCATTCTATAATATTATGCGCATCCCTTCTCTCTCCCACATTTTCACACGCCTCCTCCGACTCTCTCTCTCTCTCTCTCTCTCCACTCCATCTCTTTCTTCATCCTGTCTGGGGCTGTCTGTCTCTCTCTCTCCCTTATAAATAAATGTATTCGTCTCTCTCGCTCTCTCTCTCTTCGATCTTCTCACTCTCTCCGCCCGCCCTCTCAGGACTCCGCTCTCTCTCCGTCTCCGAATTCCAAGAACCCTACGCTCTCTCTCTCTAACTCTCGCTCTCTCTCTCTTCTCCAGGGCACGGGTGTAAAACGTAACCCTGCGTGACAATACTCTAATCTCATTGCCCTGTATAAATAAAATGTAATTCGTTTGTTTTCCTCCCGCTCTCGGCTTATCTCTCTTCTCCCACCTCTCTCTCTCTCTCTCTCTCTCTCTCTATCTCTCTCTCTCTCTCTCTCTCTGCTCTCTCGCCTCTCTCCGTCTCTCACCTCGAATCTCTCTCTCTCTCTCTCTCTTTCTTGACTCTCTTACTTAAATCTTTTACACCTTTATTTCACCTTTCCCTACAAATCTTAAGCAGCAGTCCAGCGGTCAACCTACAACAACAACCAGAAGATTACGAACTTGACCACCGGTCATCAGTTTATTAACGCAGTACTTCGCTGCAGTTGCTTTTTTCACCGTGTTACTTCCCCCTCATTAAACAGTTCAGCCTTTTTGCCCTGCAGAAAAGTGCTGACTCGAGGAGAAGAACAAGTGCTGAATAATTAGCAAGGGCTACCCCAAATCAGGAGCGCCACGCCTAAGCCTGAGCGCTTTAAGCAAGCAAAAGCACAACACTTTTAACGCTTTCGCATCTATCATGGACACTACATTAACAGATCTGTTTACTCTACTCTTTTCGAGTAGCATTCTACTCAGTTTGGACCTCTACTACTCTTCAAAATTGAAAGTAATGCTCTTTAATTCTCATTTTCAGTGAACATTGTTTGATGGTTTAATGAATACAACTACACCTTTTGCACCCAAACTACTCATTTCAGCTGTCCAGACTACTCAAGACTTGTGTAGGGAGTAAACAGGTCTGCATTAAGTATATATAGGATCCATGTATCTATGCAGGGGTTTACAATAATATGTGTATTGTTCAAAATTCGGTGTTGCACCTCTTCTTCTCCTTGATCACGCAAACAGTTTCTTGTCAATTATGAGTGCAGATGCGTCATGCTGCCGTTATGCGCCTAAGTAAGAAATAATTAGGCCCAGCATGTCCGACTTCGGCTGGAGGAAATCTTTTTTGAAAACGTTTCTTGAAGAAAAAAAAAAAGGCAGGAGAATGGACTGAAAAGGCAGAAAGATAGTAGATGACAGCAAGCAGAGGGAAAAGGCAGAGTCAAGGAGAGTGACTGATTAGAGGAAGTTACAAGCACAAAACTTCCAGAAGGTGGGGGAACTATTTATGCAAAAGACCCCCCGGTATCCCCATGGGGGTAAGGTGTTGCACTACCTCCGGGCATTGCCTCCAGAATCGTTCCCACCATCTATTAATGTCCCGTATGTGTCTGCTCCAGACCGGAGGACGTTAAACAGAATTTCATATGCAGGGGCAGTGGGTGGATGCCTCGTGCCTCCATACGGGTAGCTGGACGACCCCGCCCCCTCCATGAGTCTCTCGCAGTGGGGATACAAATAGTTCCCCCCACCTTCTGGAAGTTCTGTGCTTGTTGAACTTCCTCTAATCTGTCACTCTCTCTCTCACTCTTGCCTTTTCCCTTAGCGTTCTGTCATCTAGTATCTTTTTGACTTGTTGGCCCATTTTTCTGCCTTTCCCCCCGCAAAAACATCTTCCAAATAATGTTCTCCTTGAGCTCCTCCGAAATCGGAATGCGTCAGCTGTACGCAGCGGGGAGACCAGTGAAAACTGAAAACCGGACCACATACGTACCTTACCCATTATGGCCATATGGCATGGGAACGCAGAAGCAAAAGAAGAAGAAGAAGTATCGATGCCACTTCTGTCGTTTCCGACTATGACTGCCAGATAATAGAAAAGACAGCTGTTAATTCCGGGAGGGCTGGGTCTAAAATCTATTTATAATACAGTGGAGGTATTCTGCCCGGGTGACATCCCCACTCTCTCAGCCAAGAGCACTTTAGGACTGTTGACGTTGACGAAGGTCCCCCCCCCCCCCCCCACACACACACATACTCAAGGCCAACCAATCCCTTTGGCTGCAGCACTAGAGCCAGTGTTAATGCCCCCCACACCCCACCCCCTCCCACCCCACCCCTAGTTAGAGAGTCAAAGTCTTCCACAAAAGACTGAGCT
>CM065709.1:19339493-19351993 GCA_017654935.2 Phymorhynchus buccinoides | reverse complement strand
ACTGCCAGCCAGTATGGGTTGAGGAAGACAAGCAGCGAGCTTGTCGAAAATTCCCCTTAGGTAATTTTCTGTTCCTTTTTTTTTCCCATTTTATTTGCCTTATGGCTCCGAGTAGGAACCAAAACTAACATGCTTGGTGCAGTTTTTATCTATCTAAGATTTCTAGATTCAGTCATTTAAACTAAAACAGCTTGACTTTGTGTGCGACAGAACAGCTGTGGATCGGATTTAGCTAGGGCTGTTAGTCATTGTGATGGAACCTGCTGGACAGAACTGACAAACTTTCTGTAGTGATTCTATGCAACCAACTGTTGGTCCAGCAATTTCCCAAACCATCACAGTTTGGGATTAGTGTGCCCCACTATTCACTTTCTTGGTCTTACGGAATATTCCACGAAAATCTGCCGCTAATTTGACGAGCTCCGCTCTGAACTTGGTGCCAGTCAGGCAGTACAGGTAAAAGTTGATGCCACTGTTCCACATGTTCAGCAGAGTGCTGGTGTAGAAAAACACCTCCACTTGACCCATGTGAACGGGGTCAGTCCAGTCCACGTAGATTGCCAATATCAGATAAACAGCCCACGGTGTGGTCAGGAGGAAAAAGGAAACGTTGGCAGCCGTCAAGGTGACGGTCAGTGAAGACACTTTCTGTTCTCTGGAATCCTGGCTGGCTTGTTGTTGCTGCGATGTTGAAAGATGTTTGCTGATGGTTCTCACAGATCCGACCAGTGTCCGCACCAGAACGCTGTTGCTGATGAGTAACATCACGAAAGGAAAGAAACTGAACTGAAGCAGGTTAATCCAAGGTTCTAGTCTTCTGGCAAACCATGCGTACATTCCTGTTGCACGGAGATAACATTCACCCGTATCATAATCAATATGAAATCCTAAAAATCTATGAAAATTGATCGCCATGAGAGCGACGCTCACTGCACCAGTAGTAGCTCGTGACTTTCTCTTGGTCCACACAGCACCGACACGAAGCGGCCACAGCACAGAAGCAGCTCTGAGCATGGTGAGTGACACCAGCATCCAGGACGATACAGACGGTGCTACGCGCATCAAAAACCTGCAAATCTGACACTGCCAATCGCCCTGGTCCTCTACGTGCGTAAAGTCAAACATCATTCGGAGGAGGTACTGAAGCGCGGCCATCAGAAATACCTGATCAGACACAGCCAGAACAATGAAGAAAACACTGGACGTGGACGAAGGAAGACGAAGCGTGATCAGAATGGCCATCACATTTCCGAACGTCCCGAAGACAGCTACGATGGGAAGGCCCAAAACCATGATGAAATAACCCAGCAATTCATAGGAATCGAATACAGCATTCCTAGAATCCCGTCTGAAATGGTCCGAGTTATCCATTGTTACTGACCACAGTCCAACGACTTCATAATGAGCTTTTCAGGTGGGGTTATGTTCCTTGACCTTTGACACCAGGTGGCATTCTATTTGAAGTCAGTTTCCTACTATGGAAAATCATCTCTCCCTCTGTTACTGTCTCTGTCTGTCTGTCTGTCTCTGTCTGTCTGTCTGTCTCTGTCCCTCTCTCTGTCTCTCTTTTTCTACACTACACTTTGATCTTAGCCAAAAGGCCGAGAAGCGATCGCTCTCCCCTCTCTCTCTCTCTCTCTCTCTCTCTCTCTCTCTCTCTCTCTCTCTCTCTCTCTCTCTCTCTCTCTCTCTCTCGCTCTCTCTCTGTATCTCTTGTACTTGCCTTCTATTTGACCAAGGGACCTTAAATTAAAAAGCACAAGTCAATCAAATGAGAAATCACACCTGTAGTTGAGTTTAGAAGTCTTCTATTCAGACTAAATTTGATCAAACGTTTGATTAAACCTGTGACCCAGGCATGTACCAGAGTAGCATTTGGTACCATTGGGGGGTAGGATGAGGGTGGATATACGATGTAGAAAAAATGTGCTACTGTTGAATCAACCCGAATCAATACCTGTGCGAATGGGATTTGAAAACAAATGAATAGGCATTGTCCTTTTCATGAATTGGACAAAACATTTTGCCCATTGGGCGTAAAATATACACTAGAAATCACTTTTTGCGTTGCAGGGGATCATGTAGCTCATTACAGTATTTATATACTGCTCATAGAGTTCTTTACAAACGGGGTTGTCTTTTTCTCTTATTGTTTTCTTCAAGATTCAAGATTCTTTAATCAGCCAATGCATCAGTGTACAAAGGAAATTATGTTGGGTTTGCACAACACACAGTCCAACAACAACGAAGGCATGCACATGGATGGACAACCAATATAAGGAAAATAAGAGGGAATATCATTTTTTTAAAAAGCTATGGTAACAAAATCGGTTGCATAACCATGTATCACTCCCTCAGATTCTCTCTTACTCTCAGAAACTTGCCTTCAAAGTTTGTAAAAACTACACATATACATTTGCATTGTAAACATAAACCTTTTAGGACCTACTTTTCGAAGTCCCACAACAAAAGCCGTACAGTTGTTGAACCACCTGTAGTAGCTCTGCTCTGAACTTATTGTCAGTTACACAGTACAGGTAGAAGTTGATGCCACTGTTGCAGTTGAACAGAACATGACTGACAGCGTTCAACACAGAGTACTGTCCATGCTGAATCGGATTGGACCGGTCAAAATAATCATATTCGTACATCACTTGACTCACAACTAAAGGCGTTGTCAGAAGGACAAAACTCACGCTCTTAGTAATCAAGGTGACAGTCAACGAGGACGCTTTCTGTTCTCTGAAATCCTGGCTGGTCTGGTGTTCTTGTTGTTGTTGTTGTTGTTGTTGTTGTAGCACAAGATCACGTGTTCTTGTCCTAGTGACCAATCTGACCAACAACGCCCTCGAAAGAACACCGTTGGTGATGGCCAACGCGAGGAGAGGTAAGAAATGTACTTGAGACAGTAAAATAACCGACGATTTAACGCGAAAAGTTTCATAATATTGGCAATTCACGCTGTGGGAAAAATAGAACGTGACAATAACGTGATAATTGGTTGCAACAATAAAGGCGATTAGAACACCTGCTGTAGCTCGCGACTTTCCCTTCGTCCACACAGCACTGACACGAAGTGGCCTCAGCATTGAAGCAGCTCTGAGCACAGTAAGTGCAACAAGCATCCACGACGATACAGTTTTCACCGTGCGATATGCAACATGGAACAACTTGCATTGCCAGGAGCTACTCACTAGGAAGGATTGTACACGGAATTGTTCGCGAAGAAAATTTTCCAGAGGCCCTAGAATCAACACCAACTGGTCAGACAGGGCCAGGGTTTTGAAGAATACGCTTGACGTGGATGAAGGAAGACGATGCATGATGATAACTATCACGCAGTTCCCAAAACATCCCAAAGCAAACACGACAGGATCACAAACACCCCAGATAAGATCATCTAGGTCTGTGTAGGGCTGGCGTTGATCGTCCGGCCAGGAGGGACCATCATGTTTGGATTGGCCGGAGTTCTGTAGTGAACTGGTCGCTTCAAAGCCTGGGTAGCTGAAGGTGGCTGGACTGATTTTAGATGTCATCATGGACTCGGGTCAGTAAGTCATCCTAGTTCATGAAGCATGTTCCATTGAATGTTGGGGTCAATTAATATGTACCGTTAGTAATACACACACACACACACACACACACACACACACACACACACACACACACACGCGCGCGCGCGCGCGCGCTGTCGAAGCAAGCGCCTAGGGGGGGGGGGGGGGGGGGGGGGGTGGGGGGGGGGGGGCTCTGAACTAGGCTAATATACATCGCAACTGCCTGTCTATCATTTTCACACACACAAACAATGATTATTGAAATAATATGATATCATTATATATACCGGCACCCTTCCTCCAGCCTGCAATGATAATGGAATTGCTTAAAACGTTTTTGTCCCTCTGTCTTTGGAAGCGAACATTAAACATCAGTTAAATTAACTTGGTGTTTGATCTATGTTCTAAAACAAAACGTAAACAGTGCCAGCTTAGTGTTTCCTCCTTATTAGGAAGGCAGTGGCAGAACCCAGCCGAGGACAGCTGTTGTCAATCCTAGGGGATTTCATCAGCTCGGCAATGGATGGGGTCTTAGCCTACCAAAATGGAACTACTCTCACCTCAACAAGAAGATTGTTCCACAAAGGGAAGGTTTCTTCCTGTATATTGGTAAAAGGCTCCAAAAACAACAACAACCAGCACTCAAATAAAATATAAATGATAAGAATCTTAAGTAAAAATGTGAACATAGCAACGTTCCAAAATTTAAAAAATGAAAAATAAGCGACACGACCAGAGAGGGCCAGCAACTGAAAGAGTATCCAAAACAATACAAAATATATGTGAAAAAATCAGTTTACTGCCGGCACCATTCTGCCAGCCTACAGGACTCAAATGTTAGAGCATTTGAAATGCAATGATAATCGAATTGTTTAGAACTTTTTTGTCCCTATGTCTTTGGAAGCGAACATTAAAAATCAAAACCAGTTAAATTGACTTGGTGTTTGATCTATGTTCTAAAAAACATAAAGGAGTGCTAGCTTAGTTTTTCCTCCTTATTAGGGAGGCAATGTCAGAACCCAGCCGAGGACAGCTGTTTTCAATCCTAGGTGATCTCATCAAAGCCTACCAAACTGAAATAGTATCCAAAAGGACAAAAATAGATGTGAAAAAATCTCCGTTTTCTGCCAGTACCGTTCCTTCAGCCTACAGAAATCAAACGTTAGAGCATTTGAAATGCAATGATAATAGAATAGAATAATACAGCTTACTTTGATAAAACTTTTCTGTGTCCAATGTCTGTATTTGTGAACCTCAGAAACAAACTCAGTTAGCATTAACTTTATGAATTGTTCTGTGTTCTGAAAAGAAGAAAATAATAAAATGTACTGATTTACTTTTTTCCCAATGGGGGAGGGACAGTGCCTTATGCAATGACGGCTGTTTCGTGTGAAGATCTTGTCAGTTTTTATGATCGGCCTGCAATTTGACTGTCTTGTGGATGTCAACTTGAGCAAGAAGACATTCTACAAAAGAATGGTATCCTCTTTGCACCAAATCGAAAGTCCACAATAAAAGCAAATCAGCACTAGGTTAAACCAGAAATAGTGAAAAAATCTATGGGTAAAATGACGAAAATAATAATGTTCTGAAATCATAATTTCGAAAAATAATAGACATGACTAGAGAGGACCAACTACTGAGATGATATTCAAATTAAGGATAAAAATAGTATGAATGAAAATCTCAGTTATTAGCTGAGCTCCATTCCCCTAATCTGAAGGACTCAAAAGTTGGTGCATTTGAAATGCAAAATAGTTTGCTTCGATAACACTTTTTCCTCGAAAACAAACTCAGTTAGCAGTAACTTTATGAATTGATCTGTGTTCTAAAAAAAGGAAAATAATAAAATGTGCTGATTTACTTTTTTCCCAAATGGGGGAGGGACAGTGCCTTATGCAAAGACAACTGTTTCAGTCTGTGAAGATCTCATCAGTTTGTTTGATCGGCCTGCAATTTGACTGTCCAGTGGATGTCAACTTGAGCAAAAAGACATTCTACAAGAGAATGGTGTCATCTTTGCATCAAATCTCCCTCCCTGTCTTCCTTCCCCCCCCCCCCCCCCCCCCCCATTTTTCTTTTCCCTCACCTCTCTCCCCAACCGGTTCTCATTAGGCCTCATGCCCAGTGCTAATCTGGTTGTTTTCGTAGTGAAATGTATTCAGAGAATTGACAAGTTATTGCTCTGGGTCTGGGGCGAGTTTCTCTAGACGACGGTCGCCGCGCGCATAACTGTTACGCCAAAAGGGGCCTAAGATGCACTTTAGAAAACGTTTGCAGAAGAATATTACAAGCTCTTGTCTGATTGGTAAAAAAACAAAGTATTATTTTAACCAAACTTGAATGGATCAATCAACAACAAGAAATATACCGATCTCCAAACATGAGAAAGAAGGCCCAGCCGAGTGCCACCAAAACACTTATTGTAACATCTAATTATCACATTAACTCCTTGTTTTTAGATCTCATTATTATCATTTACATTTCATTAATGCGTTTAACTCAGTGTAAAATGCGCGTGAGTTTTTGTGCAAGAATACATAATGAATATCGACGTGAATAAAAAAAAAATTAAGCAATTCTCAGAGTAATTGCTATGAACACATGAGATAAAAATAGTTAACTTGCTGTAAAAATGCTTCTGAAGTTTCTGTCAATAACTGGCGTGATTTATCGAAACATTGGTCTATTTCTTCATACACCACTGCCGATACAATCAAACAAAAAATGCTGAAGAGACATTTTTCTGTTGCAAAAGTCCTTCCAAGAATCAAGGCTTGATTGAACAGTTCCACAAAACTCGATTAATTTTGCAGAAAAATAAGCATGAAAAAATGCTCGAGTGCTGCCTGTAGAAACTATGCATACATTTTTATAAGAAAAAACACTCAAACGAATGAATTTGGGTTTTCATAAATATGTGGTATTTGAATCGGACAAAACTATTTTCGCTTCTAGTAATGGCGTTTTATCCATGACGTCATCTCGCGAGACAGGCTCCGTTCTCAGTAGCAGACATTTTTGTTCCCCAACGATTTTCAAAAAGTTTAAAACCACAAAAAATAAATATTGTGTGCAACATCGCTAAGCTTAAATTCAATTTGCGTCGAAGCAAACATTAGTGATTTCCTGATAAAGTTAGTAGTGTGGAGCAAAGCATTGTTAGATTCAGCGTTTGACGATCGTTTCCACTTCGCAAGGGAAGCCACTCCTTTTGTAAGAAAACGAGGCAAAATCTTTGCTATGTCGCCAAATCGGTACGACGGTAGGCTTACCGGGGTGGATGTACATGACTTTTGTGAATGTCACGGTAGATGTTTTTTTAAACCTTTGAGAACATCACTATAAGGCTTCATCTTGTGTCCGCCACTGTTCATTAGCGCGGGGTGGACTTAAATAGCGAGCGGACAACTGATTCTGTCAACGCTTTTCAACTCGGTAAACTCCGCACCGCCGATCAGTGATCTGTCTGAAAGATGACATTTTCAGCTTGAAAGCGAGGAAGCTGAATCCTCTGTACACCCGTCACGACTTCTTTTAAAAGTAGAAATAATGCAGCAACAAGAAGAAATTCTTCTTTTTCCATATTGGCCCGCTTGCAAACTCGAAAAGTTTATTATTTTTTGATTAGCTTAAATTTAAACAAAGGGACGTAACTCTGTGTCAGACTGGCACAAATACCATCGTCGCTACATAATGAATATCATTAGGTCCGTGCATTCAAACATAATTAATATCATTAGAATGTATTTACCGTTTGTCAACACCAACACGATATTTACAGCTGTTATCTATTTTTGTTGGTAATCATTAGCTTCTGAAGTTTTGATGTACAAAAATCGACTAGATTTCCACCGCACTGTTCGTGGCGCTTTTGTTATGAAGAAAGCCAAAAGATCTTGTCTTGCTTACTCACACGTCAGCACCACTTTACGTCATCAAACAAAAAATGCGTCATTGGGTGATGACAATTTTCTGGGCGACAAAAGTAGGGGATATCAGGGCTTGTCCGACCCCACAGACAGGTTCCTCATTTCATTTTTATTGCTAAGTGTTTTGCTGTAGAATTATTTCGATCTTGTGAAAGCCTCATGCTGTCCTCCTGCCGTGTCCTGTGTAAGATTGGAAAGTGTCCATTAATTTGAGAAAAGTTGAGAGCAAAAAAATCTAATTTTTGCTATTATTTGTAACGAATGAATCTCAATCAACTGAATTTTCTATAAGCGTATGTTGTCGACATGTCCATACATTTACTCAACAAGTGGTCTAAAAATGAGCTTCTACTTCAGTTGGCTTACCTTTTATGGCGAGAAAAGCTAAAAAGTAGGCGGACCAGCTCCGTTCTCCCCTATTTTCAATGCAGTAAGTTTACTTTATTTTCCACCCCGAAACTGATCCCGTTCATATGGTCTTAATCTGTGCAATAAGAGTTTTAAACACTAAATATCATTTGGGACATGACAATTGCTATTGCGAAGATTTGTTCAATTTGCATTAAAATAGCTCTCAACCTTGTAAACTGCAGACTATATTCTTTGTGGATTAATGGATTTTGCTATGTTGGTGCAGTGGTTGCTATGATTCAGATCTACATGGAGGCACATCTCGCCTCTTCAATGCATTGTGATTTTCTGCTGTTTTTATATAAATGGTAAGATCGGTATATATACGTTATTTGGATTTGAGCATGGTACATGACTTTTGTGATGTCTCGACATCGTGTTCTTTAGAATACTCAAGCTGAAGCTCTCGTATGCTAAAGAACAAGGTCGCGACATCACAAAAGTCATGTACCATGCCCAAATCCAAATAACTTATAATGTATTCACCCCATGCAAGTCACGTGATAGTTCGCCAAGAGATACGTTGGGAGTAGTCACAAAACGTTTTTGGAAAACGTCGGCGAAAGAGGTGTTTCTTAGTACCGTTTTTGCCGATTTGCGCTCACGCTACGTAACGTTAGCCCTTGAGAAACGGCCCCCCAGAATTCCCCGGAAAACGCCTGCCCTGATAGTCTATGATGCGAGGACGACACAGCACATATCTGTGATTTCCCGTCCACTGGCATAGGGGAAGACGGGGTAAAAAGCGCATGGGCGGGTAAGAAGCCCACCCCAATTATCTCATGAAATGAAGAAAATTTCAGTCTCATTTTGCCCATGAGACGAGCGTTAATGGTCTCATGGGCAAAATGAGACTGAAATTTGCTTCAGAAAATTTGAAGCGATTCTGTGCACCGGTTCATGAATGATAGGGCGAACAAACAAACACACACACACACACACACACAGACATGGAATTAATGTTAGTGTATAGGTACAGATTACTAGAACTGTTTTCGTAATCATATTAACTTTGCTGTTCAACTGAGCTGTATAATACAAGGGGGTCTCAATAAGTTTTTAGAATCAGTAAAGTGGGAGTGTGTACAGACCTTCTGGATGGTACACCTTTTCGTGGCATCCTTCCTGAGCATACACACATTTGTCACCCAACACCAAGAAAGGGACATTAAGTGTGTGTGTGTGTGTGTGTGTGTGTGTGTGTGTGTGTGTGTGTGTGTGTGTGTGTGTGTGTGTGTGTGTACAGCGCACGTGTGTGTGTGTAGCGCACGTGTGTGTGTGTAAGAATGTGAAGGATAGGGGAGGGGGGGTATGTAAGGGGTTGTTTTTAATATGAATAATTTTAGTGCAATTGTAAAGCGCTTAGAGCTTAAAGGTGAAGCGCTTTATAAATTTTCTTAAATAAATAAATGTGGGTGAGGGTCATAAAGGCGAGCTTGGCACATTCTTTTTTAAGAATGATGCTTTGCTTGTCTCACTTTGGTTCTCACCCACGCACTGCTAGGTGAATGGTATCGTAATCAATTTTGGTGGAGGGGAGTTCATTAGAAAAAGAGAGCAATTACCCGTTGTTCAATTTCGTCATCTCCTCTCTTGGCCTCACTATTTCATTCTTAAATAAATAAGTGTCAAACTGACCATTCTGAGAAAATTGTACATTTGAAAACTTCCGACAATTCTTTTTCTAATGATACAGGAACCATTCTTGTATTTGTTTCCTGTTCCAGAGTTATGAGCATTTAAAGTTAGTAGGATGAGCGTCGGCCATTTTGAGAAAACACGGTCTAAAGTCTAGCCTAGCTGTAGACAATGCATTGACCTACTCGTTTTCAAACACTTATAAGACCATTTAAAGACCACAGTAAATATTATCCTATATAAATATGAAAGATAAGACGTTAGAGAACACGAAAACACCCACAACTCAAAATTAACAAAAAATGAGATTTTGGAATTTGCAAGCCTGTTGTGAGAAACTATCCCAGCGACTTAATGTCCCTTTCGTGGTGCTAGGTCACATTTAGTCATCCTTTCAAATCAAACGCTTATGGCAACAGACCACACAGGCAGACTGGGGTATGCCCAAAGTAGAGCCCTCGACGAACCCTCAACCATTTTAAACCTGCTGAAATGGTGTCACTTTTATCTGTCGCTTCATGTAAAGTTATAGGAAACGGTTACAAGGGGCTATATCAGAGGAATAATTGGGCTTTTGTAACCAACTGAACCACGGTATTCTTGCAGAATGTCCAAAATAGCTACACATTATGCTCACTTGCGTTGTCATGGTAAAGTCGAAGGCGAGGTACCGACTCGCCGTCTCCCAACTCGCCGTTTCCCCACTCGCCGTTTTCTAGCTCGCCGTATAAGTTTTTCAATTTTACAATCTGTTGCATTTCGCCGCATAGACCAGGGATAAGAAGCAGTAGTCAAATTTTATCTTTTATGTATTCGACACTAAATTGACCCTCAACCTATCCCTAACCCTATCCCTAACCCAACCGTAGCCCTAAGCCTATCCCTAACCCTCAACCTATCCCTAACCCTATCCCTATCCCTATCCCTAACCCAACCGTAACCCTAAACCTATCCCTAACCCTATCCCTAACTCTTCGCACATGCGCAGACATGTTGAGAGCAAATCCATTTTGAGAACGCCACACCCGCCATACCGCCAAAAGCAAGAACACAATTCATGGCATCAATTCAGTAAACAGTGAATAAGGCGAAATAGCACTGAAAAACCCCGGCGATTTTACACTGCTATGCGGTTTGGCCTAAAGACGGCGAGTACGGCGAGTAGACACCTATACGGCGAGTAGAGAAACGGCGAATCGGGACCCTCCCAAGTCGAAGACCTCAGCTTCCAGTGCATGTCTATCGTCGGTGAAACTCACAAACCTCGTATCTCGATTTGGGGGCGTCCCATTGGGACTAATCCCGCTCGGACTAATACCCCTCGGACTAATCCCAGTCGGACTAATGCCGTTCGACCTAATTGCTTTGATTTGTATAGCTTTCCCCATTCGGTCTAATGTCTGCTGAGCATTTGTATCATTGCATTCCTTGTTTTTCAGATAGGTTAGGGATAGGTTTAGGGATAGGGTTAGGGATAGAGTTAGGATAGGTTTAAGGATAGGGTTAGGGCTAAGGATAGGAATAGGGTTAGGAATAGGGTTAGGGTTAGGGTTAGGGTCCATTTAGTGTCGACATACACAAAAGATAAAATTTGAATTTAATTAATTATTTTTTAAATTATTTTTTTATTTTGTAATAAATTCGTCGAAAAGACTTCACTGTTTATTATTATTTCTTACACTAAACGTATGTATGTAGTCCGAGCGGTACAGATAAAATGTTAGTCCACACGGGATTAGTCCCAGTGGTATGTGGTATGTCCGCCATGACTGTCAGCGGTGTGATCAAAAGAGTAGTCCGAGCGGGATTAGTCCCAACGGACCCTCCCCCTCGATTTTTGGGGGATTTGAGTTAGATACATAGTCAGCTCTCTAATTTTCCCCGCCACATTCCACCAAAAGCTCGTATCTTTTTTTTTCTTTTTTTTTACTTTTGGTTTAAACAAGAATTTATTCAAGAATAGAAGCTCGTATCTCTATCGACTTTCTTGATTTGGGGTAAATGAGGTTGTGTAAATAGAAGAAAAACAGTCCCAAATTCAGATGATACTTAAGGACAAGAATCTCGTATCTTCGTTACTTTGCAAGTACATCTAAAAACATTAAAAAGTATAGTTAACAAAATTGAGGACTAAACCTGCAATGTCTTGATACATATTCATCATAGTTAATAAATTGTAAAAGAAAGTGTAATTTTAAAGGTGGACCCTGACGGATGAGATTTTGCAAGAAACACGTCGAGATTACCATGAAAACACCATTTACAGAGATCGCAACACTCACTTTGCTCTGGTTTCCTAGAAATCAAACCGTCAAATCGGCGATTCCTCCTTTGCGGAGGTGCTGGAAGTCAAATTCGTTTACTGAAAGAGAAGTCTCTTTTGTAATGGCGACCCGGGTTTAGACCAAATTGTTTGCACGAAATGTTCGCAATACAAGCCTTTTTTTATTTTTTAATTTTTATTCAGTTTATCTAAATGAGTTTCGCTCACAACAAAGGAAATATATTCTTTTTTTTCTTTTTTTTACTGCACTACAAAAAAGAAAACGCTTCAACCACAATGAGTGACCTCCACCCACCCATCCAAAATGGCTTCTCTCTCCGGCATCTCCGCCAAGGAGGAATCACCGTTTTGACGGTTTGATTTCTAGGAAACTAGAGCAAAGTGAGTGTTGCGATCTCTGTAAATGGTGTTTTCATGGTGATCTCGACGTGTTTCTTGCAAAAGCTCATCCGTCAGGGTACCCCTTTAACGTCCTCCCGGTCTGAAGCAGACACATATGGGACATTAGTAGATATAAAGATGGTGGGAACGATCCTGGAGGCAATGCCTGGAGGCAGTGAAATACCAGGAAAATCCCGAATTTTTAACAATACAGATATTATTGTGTGAAATTGTGGTAAACGCGGTTGTTGTTGTTTTTAAGAAGTTATTTTTCGTTTTTCTCAAAACTACCAAAATCAA
>CM065709.1:19329493-19334493 GCA_017654935.2 Phymorhynchus buccinoides | reverse complement strand
GAAAAGTGTGGGGTTAGTTGATATCAGTTGGAACTTCAATATTGACGTCATATCAGTCTACGTCATTTCTTAAGCCCTGTAATCCGATAATTTTCTTCCAGTGCAGTGGCAAAAGAATGGAAAATATGCCATACAACGGTGTTCAATTTGATTTTTTGTTCTTCAACACATGATGAAAAAGAATACATGCCCCTCATTTATAACATCAGTTAGCAGGCCAGAGGTTTGTGTAGCCGTGACGGTTGTTTACTCGCCCAGTTGGTAACCTAGTTACCTAAATCACGTCACATAATGACTTGCGAGATTATCGCAAGGGAGGTTACTCTACATCATTGGCACAAGGAAACTTCTACCACAGAAATCGAAAGTTCAATTTTCAAAATTGTAAAAACAATTCTAGAGGGTCTGTGATATATATAACCTACATTTTTAGCAATTGCAAGGCAAGACACATTTTTTAGTCAAGTGTCAGAAAAATTATCAAATAGCAATGGTTCCAAAAGTGACGAGTTTGAAAGAACATGGTTATGAAGGAGATCAAAGGAAATAAACGGCTAGTATATCATATGTCAAGGAGGAGAAGTGGTAAAGTGTGGAAGGAGGGTGGGACTAAGTAACCTTTACTGATGAAACCAAGATAAAAGTTGACGAAATGCAGCATGTGTGTGTCAGGAGAAAAGCCAATAAAGAAGTCTTACTAGCACACGTCAAGCCATATTCAAACCAAGTGGTAACTTCGAGGCTCTGGTAAGCTGTTTTGTTTATCGATTAAAATATGAACAATGGGCTGTGTATCTGCATGCTGGATGAAAACCAGAATCTTTCTGTATATCCTCACAGACCTCGTCAAGATTGAATAATAAAAAATGACACTAGCCCACTTTATGAAGCGTTTGCCGTCACGATATTAAAGGGAAATAAAATAATCACGACATTCCTGTGACTGACATAGAGTCCAGATCTAAATCTGATTTTTATTAAACCCCGCTGACTTCTGTTGAAAAGAAAACAGTGAGGCAGCTGTGTCTAACATTTACCGGCTGACTTTTGTTGAAAAGAAAACAGTGAGGCAGCTGTGTTTAAATAATCAACATTTAGGATTGCATTTGATTTTTACAGGGTGTACACGCTGACTTCATTATGACATCATCGTCATCTAAAACATAATTCTTAGAAGATCCGTGGAGTATAAACAGTGAAATATCACCACCCCACATGCTAAGGCAATCAAGCAATTGACTGATTTTCTGTGCTTTTTTAAAAAGTACACTCATGATTTTGTGCAATCACGCCGTCCAACCTAAAACGACACAAACAAGTGGACCAAGACTGAAGTTCAACGCTGCGTCTCTTTTTTTCTAGTAACAGTAAAATGTGTTGAGAATGGTCATTGTACGAGGGCTGTTCATTAAAGTTTGGCAACGGTCCTGCCATTTGCAATCTGTTAAACATACAGGTATAATGGAGGTAGCAAAGAAAACTTCATTCTTTAACGCATTTGTTTGCACACAATCACTGTGATGTCATGTCCTACATATTAAGTGTATGACGTCATTGACAATATGATGTAAGTGCCTGTGACCCCAAATCATGGATTCTTGAGCTGACTGGTTCACTTGCTGTAACTTCATAGCGATGAAACTTAACAACTATTGTAAGAAAATTCATTCCGATTTGACAGATATTTACGGCTGATTGTGTACTTCTTATAGCACAATTTGCAAATTTGTTGAAGTTTTCAATCCTGGAAAACACTGCTTCCAAAAATGTCACTCTCTAGTTCACCTTTTTTTGCAGTTATGAACGGGCAAAACATACTGTTTTTGAAGAAACTGAGAAATACGGGAGAGGAGTGACACTTCTTGGAGTACAATGGTAAAGATACTGCGTAAACATCTTCTATCGAGAAAGGTCGCAATAAAATGGGTGCCCAAATTCCTAAGTGACTAACATAACAAGCGATGCAAATAGTTATGCGATGTCATAACAGAGAACGAGATTTGGCAGAGCTTCTGCATCATTTTCAATAAAACCACCAAAGAGTTGAAGAGGAAGTCATACTGTAGAAGAAAAAGAAGTTTGGCAACGGGTCGCTGCTAGTTGGTTTGTGTTTTGAAGCACCAGGTTTGCATTACAATACGGGCTTCCATTCCCAGCCATTGACACTTTCTCCTTTAATGGGAGCAGCTTGACAGCAATAAGTCAAAGAGCGGGGGAGGGGGGGGGGGGGCAAAGAAAATTCTCCACACATAAATCATTAGCTCAGAAGAAAACAATAAATCAACCATCTCCCTGCATGCAGACAACCATCGCGTGCGCTCACGCACGCACACACGCGGATGTACACAAACGTGCACAGACATGCATACAAAGAGTTTTTTTTTTCAAAGAATAAAAAGTTGCTGCATTTTCTAGGTCTGTCAGTTATAATTTGAGAAAAGACAAGACATTAAAGTCATTTTTTTCCCTCTCTTTTTTCTTTTAAAATAAAAAGTCACTGCATTTTCTAAGTCTGTGTTGCAATTCGATAAAACAACAACTTTGTGCTACAAGCATGTTGGTAAACGCAAGGCAAAAAGAAACGAGTGATACTAATGGTTTAAACAAATCTTTAATATTTCCAAACAACACATATAACAGAAAGCAAAAGAGAGCATCAACAAACTAGCGCTTATAGCGTTCTCCTGGAATATTTCATGAAAAATATTTGGTGAATGACAGACTGTGTAAGTACAATAATGCATCATTTATGCAAGAGACTAATCTGATTTGACCGAAATTTATTTGAAAACGTGCACAGCAATACAGCAACAATAATTAACACAATACTAATCTGTTCCTACTTTGTAGAATGAAAAATAGTAATAACCAACAACAACAATAAATAATAATAATATTATTATAAAATTAATAATATTAATAATAAAAATAATAATAATAAAATAATAATAATTTATTAAAAAAAATAATTAGAAGGTTTATGATTCCCTTTCGGAGCAAACATGGAAGGATACCCCTCTTCAACCCCTCTCACCCTGCCTTCCTGTGTTGAGACACTTATGGATGGTACTTTAAATTATTTTATTTCTGTCTTGCAACATTAATTCAAAGTTTATAGAAGAAATATAAAAATACTCTATAATACAGTTCTCTTACCCTGAAGTTGGTGTGTGGCTGCCCATGTGGCGGGGTAATCAAAAACAGTCACACGCATAACGTTTTCATCCCTAGCTGATGCATTTGTACCGTAGTGTTCAAGTGCTTTGGCTACTCCTCTGATGACTAAGCTCTATGGTAGAATTTTCTTCTGTCAAGTTATTCAAGGAAGTCAGAAAATGCATGTGTGTATCTCTCTCTCTCTCTCTCTCTCTCTCTCTCTCTCTCTCTCTCTCTCTTGGATGATATACTAAGTAATCTGGTTGAGTTGAGAGAGAATCATGCCAGTTCTGGAAAGGAATATCTTGTAATCGTGATTGAAAGGCAAATAAGAAGGACGCATTATGAGTGTAATTCTGAGCTGCCCAAACATAGCCAAAACCTTGAGTACATAGTATTTCTCTAACGTTTGAAATCCAGTTTATTCTACCCGAAATGTCATGTTTGAATAACATCAAATAACATTGCTTCTAAAGGTGATCTGTTTTCAGGCATATCTATCAATTTCATCCAATATTTAATCATACGGATAAAGGCATCAATATATATAGGGTATCTACCACAT
Organism: Phymorhynchus buccinoides; assembly: GCA_017654935.2. Lineage (NCBI taxonomy): Eukaryota > Metazoa > Mollusca > Gastropoda > Neogastropoda > Raphitomidae > Phymorhynchus > Phymorhynchus buccinoides. Next base: position 19,330,772 of record CM065709.1, on the reverse strand, counting down.
TCACCTAAAGCTATCCCTCCCAACCCCTAATATCGTTTTACAAATTTTTACTTGGATTTATTCGATATCATCATATTGCTGAAAACCCCACACTTCAGATCCGTACAGAAGTATCGGTTTTACCTTTGTATCAAAGATGTTAAAAACTGTACTTGTTGGAAGGTTTGTAAGTCTAAAGAACAATCTTTTTATACCAGCAACAGCATGCAAAGCTTTATTTGATAAGTTTCCAACACATTTAGACCAGTTCTGAGTTGAACTAAATATTACACCCAAATAATTGTAACTACTCTCTACCTTTATCTGTTTGCCTGCATAATACCAGTTCTCAGTTTTAATAAAACCTCCATTTTTAAAGACAACAACATTAGTTTTATCCATGTTCACAGACAGACCCCATTTGTTGCAATAGTATTCCAAGCAATTTATTTTTCTTTGAAGATCTGCTATTGAGTCTGAGACAAGGACAATGCTATCAGCTCCCTTTAGCCCCACACATTTTCAGTTCTGCTTCAAGTTCTGATAAAAACAAAGATTGAAAATAGCAACGGGCTAAGGATACAACCCTGCCCAACACCAAATAGACATTCAAAATATTCAGTGATACTACTTCCTATTTTCACTGCTGCTTTTACCCCTTTGTACATACTCTGTAAAGAACGAAAACTATTACCATGAATACCTTGCTGCAACATCAAAAACAACAATTTTGGTCTATCAATACAATCAAAAGCCTTAGAAAAGTCAACAAACAATGTATAAAATCTGCCACCTTTCTTTGTCAAGTATTTTTGTACTAGTGCTTGCAAGGCAGAAATGTTATCCACAGTACTATGTCCTTTGTGGAAACCTGCCTGAGCCTCTGGTATCATATCCATTGCACCTCAGAATTTTGTCAAACGTTCACTCAAAATAGTGCTGTATAATTTACCAACAATGTTAAGCAAACATATACCCCTATATGTTCCTACCTGAGCTGTGCTGCCTTTTTTATGCAAAGGAAAAATGACAGCTTTTAACCAGGATTGGGTATACTCACCAGAAGCAAAAACTTTATTGAATAGGGGTAGAAGGAATTTAATGTGAATATCAGTGGCATGACGGGAAAAATCTGATGCCAGACCATCAGGACCCGGTGCTTTGCCTGATTTGAATTTTTTTTCCAAGCATTCATGATTTCAGCCTCAGTAATCTCATCATTCATGTTTGAGTTTACACACGTTTCACAAGAATCAACATCATGCAAATGTAGCGTATCTTCAGCTTCTTCATCAAAAGT
>CM065709.1:19306993-19324493 GCA_017654935.2 Phymorhynchus buccinoides | reverse complement strand
TCTCGCCCTTTGCTGTCATTTTATTAGGCACAGTGGGCTAGAAAGGCAGAAAGAAAATGTAACAATTCAAGTTCAGTTCAGATCAAGCAGGTTTGAGGCTTATCATTTAAAATCTTATGAAACAGATCTTGGTTTCTGAAGAGAATAAAGAAAGAGATTCAGAGCCTTAAAAGCAATGGCAATGGCAATTCTAGATTTCCAGCTAAATCTGGAGGATGAAGTCAAGAGGATTTATTGAAAGAAACCCAACTGGTTGCAATACAAACATATTTCATCTTCATCGGCAAGCAAAGTGAATGAAGATTAGAACTGCATGTCTGTGTTGTGCACTGTACTTTAAGGGATCGCTACAGAAGATATAGAAGCCGATAACATTCGTTTTCTTCTTGCTTCTCTCTTTCTGTTTATGTTTTGAGACGTCCCCCTAAGTTAAAGTGACACGCTTCATCATTTGTCTTTTGAGACGAACCCCGCTAAGTTAAAATAATGGTACTTCATCAAGTTAATGTTGCCAGCTTGAATGGAAGAAGAAGATAACAACGTCGTCTACACCTGTCATCTGCGTAGTTTTGTCGGCAACAGATGCCCTCTTGGGCTTGCGGATTGGTTTGAACGTGCGCAGATGCGCGTAAGGATCGGGTTCTTCTTCCGGGGTTGGTGGTGGTGGTGGTGGATAGGGTGGAGGTGGGGGTGGTACCCATACAGGTTTGCTCTTTCTTTTGACCCTTCGCTTCACCTTGGCATACAGACCTTCTGCTTTTGGTAAGAGTGGGGGTGGGACACACACAGACTCATTTTTGCCCCTTTTCTCCGCCTTGGCATACAGATCTTCTTCTTTTGGCGGAGGTGGGGGTGGCACGCACATAGCTTTACTTTTCTTGGTCTTTCTCGTGACACTGGCGTAGATAGGCTCTTCCGACATGTTTGGGTTGTGGACACTTAGAGAGTCTTTGTCTTCTGCCTTAGGATTTGAGCCAGCCAGGGTCCTGAGCAGGTTGTATTCCAGTTTCTGAGCAGGGAGTTTGACTTCGGTGTCGCCGATCACTGTGCATGAGTCGGCGTCTTCTTCTGGTGGGCAATTCCAAGTGGGATCTTGTTCAGGTGTCTCATTCCACACGGAATCGTCATCGGAGAGTTCGAGCATGTCTTCATAGTTGAAGTATCCTCCTTCTTCTTCCAAGTCTCCGGCCACCACCGCAAACACACGGCAAGCCATCCACATGTACTTCCAGCAAGTCTGATCCTTTCTTTTCTAGTCAAATATATCTGGGTTTGATAAACATCCTCTGTCAGTCATTTCCAAACAAACATTTCTCCTGGGGAAATGAGATAATTATTCAACAACAAAGAAAAACGACGTTAGGGCTGATAGCAAATTTGAAGCGATTCGGTCGAAAAACGGCGGAGTTATAAGGCCCGTTCTGTGTTTCACACTGACGGACGGACGGACAGACAGTTTCCTTTTAATATAATGATTCATTCTCTCCCTCATCTTCTCACATCGTTTTTTTATTTCTTTTTTTTCTTTTTTGTTGTTGATGTGTTGGACTGCTACAGTGGAACATCCTTTATAAGACCTCCCATTATAAGACTCCCTCCCACATAAGACCTACTTCTCTGAGTCATTGCCCTTCTTTGTAAGTACTAACATTAACTCCCTTATATTAAAGACCTCATTTTTGATGGTTATTGAAGGTTCTAAGGCAGGTTCTACTGTATATCTAAAAAATTAAAAGGCAACAGTACAGTCTGCTTAACTTCACCCATAATTTAAAAAAAAGACATATAATCAAACCACTCAACCAAAAAGTAGATAATATAAATAAATAAAGAAAGAAAGAAAGAAATACATAAATTTCAATTTCCACCAAGACATCTAGTTAAACCACAAACCTTATTTTTTTTAAATATATCAATTCCTATCAGTACATCCAGCAGAATCGGTAAGCAAGTAACGGGGAAAGTTTCAGTTCCTACCTTGGACAAGAATGGTGACAGTAGATGCTGTGTCGTACAGACTGGCGTTGGGAGCCCAGTTGGCCGAACAGACACACTGCACTCCATTGTGCTGGACAGTCACAGAGCTGACCTATATGGCACTGACCACCACTGGCTGACCATCCTGTGTGGCGTCAGCACTGACCACACCTGCCCCGAGACTTCCACAGGTAAAGTTGACTGAGTCCACTGGGGGAACTCCACCGGTCACCCTGCAGCTCAGCACCAGAGGATCACCCTCAACGAGGCTGGTGTTACCCACGATCTGGGGTGGTGAGGATGGACGATCTGGAACAGGAACAGTTGTGAACATATTACATTACATTTCTATGGAAGAGGATCACCCTCAGTGTAACTGGTGATACCCATGATTTGGGGGTTGAGGATGGGGGGTCTGAAACAGGAACAGTGGTGAACATATTATATTACATTTATATGGAAGAGGATCACCCTCAGTGTAACTGGTGTTACCCATGATTTGGGGGTTGAGGATGGGGGGCCTGAAACAGGAACAGTGGTGAACATATTACATTACATTTATATGGAAGCACCCTCAGTGTAACTGGCGTTACCCACGATCCGAGGAGATGAGGATGGAGGGTCTGGAACAGGAACAGTGATGGACACATTGCATTTCAATGGAAGAGGATCGCCCTCAGTGTAACTGGCGTTACCCATGATCTGGGGGGCTGAGGATGGAGGGTCTGGAACAGGAACAGTGGTTGGTGAAAATATTACATTACACTATATTACATTTCTGTGGATGAGGATCACCCTCAGTGTAACTGGCGTTACCCATGATCTGGTGAACATATTACATTTCTATGGAAGGGTTCACCCTCAACGAGGCTGGTGTTACCCACGATCTGAGGAGGGGAGAATGGAGGGTCTGAAACAGAAACAGTGGTGGACATATTACATTACATTTCTATTCTATGGAAGCACCCTCAACGAGGCTGGTGTTACCCACGATCTGGGGAGGGGAGGATGGAGGGTCTGGAACAGGAACAGCGGATAGCATAATTTATTACATTTCTATACCTGTTTTCGTGTGTTTCGAAAGCTCTCGTGCTGAAGTTGGAGTCTCGCGCAGGCGCGCGTGTAGCATAGTTTGACGAGAGAGAGAGAGAGAGAGAGAGAGAGAGAGAGAGAGAGAGAGAGAGAGAGAGAGAGAGAGAGAGAGAGAGATCCCATATCTCTTTTCAAATTCTTTGTGTGGTTTCATGGAGTGTGCGGACATAAAGTGATAAAAAAGACAGACCGAGAGACAGAGCAACATATACACATATGCGCGCGCACACACACACACACACGCGCGCGCACACACACACACACACACTCACCGGGGGGGGGGGGGGGGGGGGGTTGAGTAGGGGTCGTGAACTCGATTGTGGTGGGGATGAGCGGGGGGGGGGGGGATAGGTGGAGACAGAGGGTGGTGATGAGGGGAGGGGGAGGGGGGATTTACAATTCGGGATGTGAAGCCTTCCACTGAGGAGGATGTTATAGCCTCAGATGGAAGGGAGTTCCACTCGCTGATGGTACGTGGAAAGAAAGAAAACTTCCTGTAGCTGGTCTTGCAGGAAGGGAGGAGGTAGGTAGACTGGTGGGATTGTCTTGTCCTCCTTGTTGGTGGGTTGAGGGTTGGAGCGTATGGCGTGTTGATGGAGATTTGGTCATGATGATATTTGTAGAAAGTCTTCAGCCTCGCAGTACGTCTCCTGTCAGCAAGTGGTATCTAGTGCAGTTGGGTGTACATTTGGTCGACGCTGGATGTCTGGCGGTGCCGGTTCACCACCCAGCGGGCAGCACGTTGCTGCACCTTCTCCACTCTGCCGATGTCTTTTGCTGTGTGGGGGTCCCACACTGAGAAAGCATACTCGTACTCCAGAGTGGGTCTCACCAGGGATTTGTAGGCAGTTTCTTTGATTTTCACTGATCCCACTTTCACGTGTCGTCGGAGAAAGCCGAGAGTCTTGCTGGCTGGTTATATTGGAAATGTGGTTGTCCCATTTAAGGTTGTGTAAAATGGTGACAACCAGATACTGAGGGAGATTCTAGCCTCTACTGGAAGCCAGTGCAAGTTACGAAGATGAGGTGTTATATGATCAGAGCGTGGAATCTTGAGAGTGCGGCGTGCTGCACTGATTTGCAGTTTTTGAACACGTTGCAGGAGATACTGAGGACAGCCACTGAGAAGAGAGTTGCAATAGTCAATGCGGGAAAGAATAAAGGCAGAAATAAGAGTTTTCGTGGCTTCAACAGACAGAAAGTGTCGAACAGCGCTGATTCGTCTGAGCTCGTAATTGATGGAACGTATGAGATTAATAACCTTTCTATGCATTGTAAGATTTGAATCGAGGGTAACTCCGAGATTCTTTGCTGACTTAGAAAACTGAACTCAAGCATTGCCAACTGTAAGAGTTTTTGGAAGAGAGATAGCTGCAGACATACGCTGAGAGGAAACAATCAGAGCTTCCGTCTTGTCATCATTAAGTTTTAATTTGCTGCATGTCATCCAGGATTTGACATCATGAATGCAGGATTCCATAGACTGAATAGCGCTGTCAAGTTGGGTAGGTTCTGCCGATTTTTGAAGCTGGGTATCATCAGCAAAGGAATGGTCAATAACAGAGTGACTAGCAAAAACATCAGAGAGAGGAGCAGTGTACAGGACAAAGAGAACTGGCCCCAATACAGATCCCTGAGGTACACCACAAGAAATTAACTTCGGATCTAAACTGCAGTTGTTGATCAAGACAGTCTGAAAGCGATTTGTTAGATATGAGGAGAACCACTGTAAAACTGTAGAATGGATTCCAAAAACACTTTCCAGCCGGGATAGAAGAATGATGTGATCTATTGTATCAAATGCTGCCGACAGATCTAGGAGAGTCAAGACTGACACTTTTCCATTGTCAGAGCTAAGAGGAGATCGTTAAGAACTTTAGTCAGAGCCGTTTCAGTGCTGTGAGCAGGTCGATAGGCAGACTGGAGGGGGTTGAACAAATTGTTTGCTGACAGATGGTTAGACAATTGTGCAAGGACAATTTTCTCGATTATTTTGGAGACAAACGCTAAGTTGGACACAGGCCGATAACTTTTCAAGTCATTATGATCCATGGTAGGCTTCTTTATCAAGGGTTTAACAAGAGCAGTTTTGTACAGGTCAGGGAAAACACCACTCAGTAAAGAGTCGTTTATGATCTGAGTCATGACAGGCACAACAACATCAAGACATTCATACAACAAAGGGGTTGGTAAAGGGTCAAGGTCACACGTCTTGGGGGCAGATCTTTTCAAAACATCAAAGACATCTTTCTCAGACACAGGAGATAAAGCAACAAGAGGGGAGCCTACAAAATCTTTGCCTAGGGGGTGGGAGACAGTGGGCTGCAGGTCAAGCTCTTTCCTAATGTTCTCAATTTTGGAATGAAAGAAATCAGAAAAGACACATGGCAATGATGGTGGGGGGTAAACAGTCGGAAGTTTGGTAGGTTTAACCCTTGCACACAGTTTGTTTGTAATAGAATACAGTTCTTTACTAGATCTTGCCGCTGCAATTTTGGTACTGTAGTACATCGTTTTTGCCTGATCTGTCAAGAAAGTCACAAAATGTTTAGCTTTATTATATATTTGTTTATGTACAGTGAGCCCTGAAGAATCTGACTGTGCTTGGGCCTGTCTTCGTTTTTTCTTTGCTTCTTTTATTTCGTTAGGCATCACACTAAACCAAGGACTTGAGTCTCTGCTAGAAGAAACTTTGCGTGTAGAAACAGGAGCATGTTTGTCCAATACTGACCGAAGGGCGCTATCATACTGGGCGGCAGTACATGAACTAGATGTGTACTTAGATAATTCTACTTCAATATCTTTTCCGAAAACAGTTCTGTCGATTAAGCGGATATTTCTGACGCTGCGGTACACGTGTTTGTGGACAGGGAGCTCTATGTCAAACAAACTCACAACACAAACATGGTCAGACTCGAGGTCATGATTGACCTCTGAGGATCGGTGAACTCCATCACTGGGCCTTTCTATCACCAAGTCCAGAGTGTGGCCATGTTTGTGAGTGGGTCCGGACACAGGTTGATGAAGATTGTACATGTCTAACACTTCTAAAAACTTAACAGAGCTACGATCAGTGGGAGAGTCAACATGAAAATTAAAATCCCCTAACAGACACAGGTTTCCGTGAAGCGTATTACAATGGTCAAGCAGACAAGGGAATTGGTCAAAAAACAAAGTTTCAGTCAGTTTATTTACAGACGTGGGCCAAGGACGATACACACACATAAAATGCAACACACTATGCTGTGAGGTCAGTGAGACTTGGAACAGTTCGAAGGAAGAATGGTCGAATGGGAAGGTAGAGGTGAAGGTGAGGGTGTCTCTGTAGATAACAGCGATAACGCCACCACGACGAGAGGGGCGTAGCAGAGACTTTATGGCATAACCCTCAGGGGTCAAATCTGCACAAACGGCTTCATCCCCCTGCGGTTTGAGCCATGTCTCTATCACAAACAGTAGGTCAATGTCATTGTCGGTGATGAAGGAAGTGATGCCAGCTCTTTTCTGTCTACAATTTGGGCCAACAGATTGGGCGTTGAAAGAGGCGACTGTAAGGTGAGTGTTCTTGCGAACAGAGGAGGAAAGAGGAATTTGAATCAAGTTATCCGTGTTAGCAGCCGAACGCTTGGTTGTAGCCGTTGTACTGTCGCTAAACCTATTACTAGGCCTAACGCTGGCTGGAAGACGGGAACACGAGGAAGACACGCCGTGTCGGTTCTCTGAGGATTTACTGCTGTCAGCTGGCGGGGGTTGAGTAGTGGTGGGGTCGGGCCTGTTGCCACACACAATGCCGATTTTCTTTCTTCTGCTTTCGACGTCCGCCGCGATGGGTACGAACGTGGGGAAGGTGGTACCCGATTCCTGCCCCTCTAATAGCATCCACTATAGAGGGGTCCAGTGTTGATGGGGCCACAGATAAAAGCTGTTGCCTGGAGTAAGAGACGCGGGCGGAAGGAGCAGGGAGGGAGGGGTGGTGGTGGGTAGTGGAGATGGAGGGAACGAATCCCTCTTCTGAAGAAAGAGACGCTGTAGCGGAGGGATGGTGGTAGGCGGTAGGGATGGAAGAAATGTAATCCAGATGTGGGGAAAGGTGGGGTTGGGGAAATGGCGTTTCTTGACCGGCGAGAATACTCGAGAACTGTGCCAAAAAAGAAACCCAAATAACCAGTAGATCTGGTGGCAGAATGGCACAAAACACACACCAATACATGCTCCACTCCATCATGCTGCACTCGTACAACTTTCACCACACTACACAGTCTATGAACAACACTATCACGAGAAACTGAGAGAGAGACCGTGCTGTCTGCAAGGCGTGGCCTCTTCTTCTTTCTTACGTAAAAGAAACAAAATGGAGTGTGACGAGCTGTCTTCCTAACTTATGTCACCCAAATGATCAAACGGATCCACGCGAACATCGCGATCAATTATCCTCAATGATCTGATAATTATCATTCTGATCTGGAGTGATAATTGACCACCACGTCGGGGCAATGAGTGGATGCCTCGTGCCTCCATACGGGGAGCTGGACGATGGGGGGATACCGGGAGTCTTTCGTAAAAAAATAGTCCCCCCCCCCCCACACACACACACACCTACTGGAAGTTATGTGCTTGTAACTTCCTCTAATCTGCCACTATCTTTGACTCTGCTTTTTTCCATTTGCTTACTATCATCTACTATCTTTCTGACTTATTGGCCCATTCTCCTGCCTTTTTAAAAAACAAAAATCTTCCAAATCATTTTTCTCCTTTGAACTCCTCCGAAATCAGAATGTATCAGCTGTACGCAGCGGGGAGACCAGTGAAAATTGAAAACCGGACACATGTGTACCTTACCCACTATGGCCACAGAAGAATAACCAAGAAGAATACCACCACGTTTCATGACAAAAAGGTCGGGTTTCTTTGTGACCGCCCCGTGCGTGCAGAACTCTACTACAGATAAACGACAGTGTTAAAACAGACAAACAAAACAAAACAAAATACGGTAGAATCGCTTCCAATTGTGTGTACTGGAGTACTGGTGCATAATTTGGAATGAAAGAGATCCGTGAGGAAATTATAACCGTGCTGGCCTTGACCTTAACATTTGACCTTGAAAACCTGAATGACTTGTTGTGGTCATATCTTTCTCACATCTTTAAAGTTAGAGTCTTGAAAGTTGGTATTTCGATATATTGACTTATGATACTTCGGAATATAATGGTGCTGTTGTTGACCTTGACCTTGACGTTGACCTTGTTCTTAGGCATGTGGATTCAATATATTGGCCCCCATCTTTGACATAATTTGGTGTTACAATCCCCACATTTGTTTAGTTGGCAGATTAGTTTAAGGGTATATGCGGTGCTAAGCATCTTTGATGGCCTTGACCTTAACCTTTGACCTGGTTGATTCTGTAAGTGGTGGCCATAGTCTGAAACACGCTGATCGTACACCCGCACATCTATGGATATTCTTGGTCAGCATGACTCAAAGTCTGCTGTGGGAGACATTTTGAAATTGTTGACCTTGACCTTGGACATCCTGTGGGTTATTCTGTTTTCGTAACAGTTTATGTCATATTTTTAACATACACTGCTATTTGCTTTCGTGATTTGAACGGGTCAGGTGCATAGACAGTGCCAGTTGTTGAAAAAGGCTTTATTTAATAAAAGCCGAAAATTCCCAGTTTATCAACGAGGCTTGTTGTTTTGTGCTTTCTTTTATTTAGGTTATAGACCAGTATAACCGCATACTCCTATGATCTTAATCAGCATAACCCGAGGAATGCAGTGGCATATATTTTGAGGCTTGTTTTACTTTGACCTTGGACGTGGGCTAGAGCACAGCAGTGGCCTTATCTTGCACACCATTGGCTGTACGCCCTCTAACCACGCATCCTTGATCAACATCACTCAAGAAGCGCAATGGAGGAGAAAGAGGGGTGAAGGTTGAGGGGAAATATTCGAGCAAAGAATCGTGGGTGGCGAAATAGGGTAATGAATGTTTCATTTGGCTCAGGGATAACCAAAACCGGAGATGACGTCACAAAATTAACTTTCGGATTTTGTTGCCTTCATTCTAGCCCAGGGATGTTATTCATGGGCGATGTTAACTGCCAGTTAAGTGTTAACTGAGGCAAGTCGCGTGGTCAACCCTCTGACAGAAATTTGATGATTCTTCTTGTTGTTGGTGGCCAGTCCAGTCCTTGTTATGAGCAGTGTCGTTTTCTCCAGCTCATGTTGGCTACCTTAGAGCCATCATAGATGACAGAGCCACCTCCACTGGCCACACTTCGCTTTGGTACAATCTACAGCCCCCGTGGGATACCGGGGGGGGGAGGGGCGTCTATATAAACAGTTCCCCCACCTTCTGTAAGTTTTGTGCTTGTAGCTTCCTCTAATCTTTCACTCTCTTTAACTCTGCTTTTTCCCCTTTGCTAGCTGCCATCTACTATCTTTATGCCATACCGATGCATTCTCCTGCCTTTTTTCAAGAAACACTTTCAAAAAGATTTCCTCCAGCTAAAGTCGGACATGCTGGGCCAAACTACTTATTTGCTAGGCGCATAACGGCAGCATGACGCATCAGCGCTCATAATTGACAGGAAACTGTCTGAACGATCGAAGAAGAAAACGAAGTACAATCTACAGTACCATGCACCAATCGCTGTTATGATCACAGGGCCAACTCGTTCGGAATTTGTTGATGATAGTCAAATAATTTGGCAGTTATGCAAACTTAATGTAATTAAGTTGCGTCACATTGATTGATTGATTTTTGTCTGCCTTTCTTTTTTTTAAATATTTTTGAACCTTTCTCTCACTTTAATCATAACACCAAAAGACAATAATTGTGCCAGTCACCTCTCTCTCACTTTCATCATAACACAAAAAGACAATAATTGTACCAGTAACCTCTCTCTCACTTTAATCAGAACACAAAAAGACAATAATTGTACCAGTAACCTCTCTCTCACTTTAATCAGAACAGAAAAAGACAATAATTGTACCAGTAACCTCTCTCTCACTTTAATCAGAACAGAAAAAGACAATAATACCAGTAACCTCTCTCTCACTTTAATCATAACACAAAAAGACACCAGTAACCTCTCTCTCACTTTAATCAGAACAGAAAAAGACAATAATTGTACCAGTAACCTCTCTCTCACTTTAATCATAACAGAAAAAGACAATAATTGTACCAGTAACCTCTCTCTCACTTTAATCATAACAGAAAAAGACAATAATAGTACCAAACCTCTCTCTCAAAAAGCTCTCTCTCACTTTAATCATAACACAAAAAGACAATAATAGTACCAGTAACCTCTCTCTCAATACCAGTAACCTCTCTCTCACTTTAATCAGAACACAAAAAGACAATAATTGTACCAGTAACCTCTCTCTCACTTTAATCATAACACAAAAAGACAATAATTGTACCAGTAACCTCTCTCTCACTTTAATCATAACACAAAAAGACAATAATTGTACCAGTAACCTCTCTCTCACTTTAATCATAACACAAAAAGACAATAATTGTACCAGTAACCTCTCTCTCACTTTAATCATAACACAAAAAGACAATAATTGTACCAGTAACCTCTCTCTCACTTTAATCAGAACAGAAAAAGACAATAATTGTACCAGTAACCTCTCTCTCACTTTAATCATAACAGAAAAAGACAATAATCAGAACAGAAAAAGACAATAATTGTACCAGTAACCTCTCTCTCACTTTAATCATAACAGAAAAAGACAATAATTGTACCAGTAACCTCTCTCTCACTTTAATCAGAACAGAAAAAGACAAAAACTTTAATCATAACAGAAAAAGACAATAATTGTACCAGTAACCTCTCTCTCACTTTAATCATAACACAAAAAGACAATCATAGTACCAGTAACCTCTCTCTCACTTTAATCATAACACAAAAAGACAATCATAGTACCAGTAACCTCTCTCTCACTTTAATCATAACACAAAAAGACAATAATTGTACCAGTAACCTCTCTCTCACTTTAATCATAACAGAAAAAGACAATAATTGTACCAGTAACCTCTCTCTCACTTTAATCATAACACAAATAATTGTACCAGTAATCTCTCTCACTTTAATCATAACACAAATAATTGTACCAGTAATCTCTCTCACTTTAATCATTATGAACAAATTATACCACAAAAAAGTAAACCAGCACAATCTTTTACTTTTACTTTTATTTTATTCTTTTCACAGCACAGAGCTACCTTCAAAAAGTTTACACAGTTAGTGGTGTTTTTGTTTTCTTTGATCAAATATTATCTCACTTTAATCATAACAGAAAAAGACGTTCCCATGGATCATTGTCCCACAAAGTTTTCTTTACTTTCTGTATTTCTTTTGAACAAGACACTTTTTGCAGCCCTGTGGCCAAACAAGTAAATTAATTAGATCAACAAATAAGTAATGCAAAAACATATGATAAAATAATATAAGCATCAAAGCATTAACTCAAAACAAGAGAGAGAGAGAGAGAGAGAGAGAGAGAGAGAGAGAGAGAGAGAGAGAGAGAGAGAGAGAGAGAGACAGACAGACAGACAGACAGAGACAGAGACAAAGACAGAGAGTGAGAGAGACAGAGGGAGACACAGAGAGAGAGAGAGATTAAAGATTTATTGAGAGAAATGGTGCGTGGCCTGGGGTGTGGCCATAGTTTTAAAAAAAGGTTTTTAAGAATTGAATTTCTTTGCTCCACAACACAATCCATAGAACTCGTGACAAACCCTCATAAGCTCTGCTCTGAACCTGCTCTGAGTACAACAGTACAGGTAGCAGTTGACAGCACTGTTGGAATACTTCAGGACCATGCTGACACTGAAAAATATCCAGTACTGCCCGTGTTCTATGGGATCGTTCAAATCAACGTATTTCCGCATTGCCAAGTATACCGGTTGAGGTGTTCTCAGGACAATAAAACAAATGCTGGCGACTACCAGGGTGGCAGTCAGTGAAGACACTTTCTGTTGTCTGGAATCCTGGATGTCTTGCTGTTCAGGTAGGCATTGGTTTGTTCTGACCGATCTGACCAGCGTCCGCAACAGAACACTATTGGTGACCACTAGCATTATAAAAGGAATGAACTCAGTCTGAAGCTGGCGAAACCAGAGAAAGAACGGTCTTGTCTTGTAGTGAGCATAGCATTTGCTTTTCACTATGTAATACCTATGGAGTATGTATCCATTATTCAAAAGGACTGTTGCAATCACTATGCCAGCAGTAGCCCGTGACTTTATCTTGGTCCACACAGCACTGACACGAATTGGCCTCAGCACGGAAGCGGCTCTGAGCACAGTGAGTGCCACCAGCATCCATGACGATGCAGGTGACGCTGTGAAAAATATAATTCTGTTCAGCTGACACTGCCGGGTGCTGAGAGCTTTGAAAGAAGTGACATGGAATTTCCTTTTGAGCCAGCGTTCCAGGGGACCTATGATCAACACCAGCTGATCACACACGGCCATCACATTGAAGAAAACACTGTAGGTGGATGACGGAAGACGACACATGATGAGAAGCATCATAAGATTCCCACCAAACCCCAGAACAAACACAGTTGGGTTACCGACATCCTCAATCATATCAGAGATGTATATGAGAGGATCATTGAGCTCATCCCAAGAATCCCTTTCAGATTGACTCGAGTTCTCCATTGTACTTGTCTCCTGTGAGTCCTGTAGGTCGATGTATATGAGCTTACTAAACTAGTATACAACTTGCCCAAGTTGACAACTGCTTAGTAGACTACTAGGCAAGTTTGAAACTGATTTTAGTCTTCAAAGCATGAATACGAACTTGAATGCTACTAGTTAGTTTTCAACTAGACTGACCTACTAACGCATTCGAAGGGGAATCCGTTCAGTGCGCATGTTCACAGACCAAAGGGAACTCACTCTCTGTAGTTTGATTGATCATATGAGCTTACTAAACTAGTATACAACTTGCCCAAGTTGACAACTGCGCAAGTTTTTGAATATTAATCAAAATCATACAAATATTTCTGAGAAGGAGAGAGGGAGAAAGAGACAGAGAGAAACTCGAAACACATAACTCAAAACTCTTTTTTTTAAATTGAGGGTAAACAGATAAGCAATTGTAATTTAGTATTCTTCTTTTTATTTTACACTGTTTCCTCATGGAGAAAACATGAGAACACAACAACAACAACAACAACAACAACAACAAAAAAGAAACAAAAAGAAACAAAGCAATGAATAACGACTAGTTCACAACTTACACATTTAGTGCTGATCGGATGTCCACTAAAATTCGTCTACTAACTCGACAAGTTAAGTAACAACTAGGACTAGGGATGTTCCATGCAGTCCTTACTATATTTTAAGTTGACAACTTACAACTTAGTTGCCAACTAACCTCTTAGTAAGCTCATATGCATCAAACTACTGAGATCTAAACATAGTTGTAAAGAATGACTTCGCCAACTTGGAGTTTTTTTATTTTGCTCTCTTTTTTTCTTGCAAAATGCTGTTTTCATAATCAATATCAGATGTCGCCGTTTTCGTTTTTCAAGCAAAGAACTTAGAGGGAGTCAGCCGCCACCTTGTGATAAAGATGGTGTTTAATCCAACTATTAATTCACTAGCTGTCGCCAGCCATTTATTGACAATTGAAAACATTAGTCTTATGTGTACGTACGGTAATTCTCTTAAGTGAGAGTAGCGTTTGATACAACACCTGTTGCAATCACTGTGCAGATCAGCTTTGTTTGTACTAGATGCTATTCTTAAGCCGCCTTTGTCGAATCAATGTGGGAATGCATATGTCCAAATAAACAGGATGGAAAGTATCACGTGCATTCATCGCGTGTGTGGTGTGATTACTCACTGTGGAAAGTCTGGCTTGAGAACTGCCACAGACAGCAGGACACGGACGGATACTGATTTACTACGATGCAACTTGCACGGTAGGGCCTATCTGTGCTTTGTATTCATTGTTAGAGTTTTTCTAAATTCTACTTATTGAAAAATTCATTTGTCTTGATTCTTGATTGATTTGTATTGGTTTAAACGATTTTGTTTTATTGAATAATACATAGTAAAGCAGCAACATAACAAATTGGAACGAGCACAACAAGTTTAAAGCTTATGCAAGGCGCTCAAACATTATGCAATATTGGCTGCCACAAGTAATAAGAGAATGGAACAGAACATGATACTGAAAATGATAGCATACAAAACGTGCACGAACAAGCAAGCAACAACAAGAACAAGATTTGTATTCATTCGACATTGTGTGGTTTTGTATGATTGTCTGCTTCTCGCTTGCTTGTTTTGATGTGTGGATTATGGACAACCAAAGTAATGTTCCTGATTGGTTAATTAAATCTGGGTTAAATGCATGCCATTTACTAAACAAAGTTTCTGATGTACAATCTATCTTATCTAACTCCAGAAATGTTTTTCATGTCTTTGGAATTTCTGAGTCGCGCCTAAATTATCTTGTCTCTAACGATATTATAACTGTCCCTGGCTACAACATCATAAGAAGGGACGCTACAGCAAAATGTGAAACAGGGTTGGTGACATATGTACATACTTTAGTAAAATATATAAACAGTTAAACGGTTTTTTATAAGTATGGTATCGAGTGCATTTGGTTAGAAGTTAATTTAAAAGGTAGGCTACGAAACCAATCTTTGTAGGTATGCTGTACAGAAATCCTGAGGAAAAAATCGAATGGTGTGACCGATTTTCATTGATGATTGAGGATGTTTTAAGTGACACTGTGAAAATTATCCTGTTAGGAGACTTTTACATCGATTTATTAAAACCTAATGACAAATGGATACAGACCTATGATCTTTGTAATTTACATCAGTTAGTATCCACTCCAACTAGAATAACTGCACAGTCTAAAACATTAATAGACCACATATACGTAACTAGTCCTAGTACCGGTAATATAATCGAACATTCTGTACCAGTTTACGGCCTTAGTGACCATTTTCCTGTTTGTCTGACCTGGTCAAAGAAAGGAGTCAAAATCCCTCGCTGTTCCCATAAATGCATAACTTTCCGTAATTACAAGAACTTTAATTCCGATGACTTTTATCTTTGCTGTGCCGATTTTTTTTAATGTTTACCAACATAGCAACCCTGATGTCGTGCTTCAAGCGTAGTACGATATCTTCCGTCCTATCTTCATAAGCATGTTCCGATTATGACTAAACGAGTTAAATTAACCTCTATGCCACCGTGGATTACTAAAGAAATTGATGTCAAAATTTTAAGCCGTGAGAATTTCTTAGCAACAACCGGGAAAGACGCACAATTTAGAAAGCAGCGTAACAAAGTCTTAACCTTTTCCAGACTGAGGCACACTATATCGTGCCTCACGTTTCTATTCCCCCACGACTGAGGCACAGTTAACTGTGCCCGTGAATTCTGCCTCCGTGGACGGAGGCACAGTTAACTGTGCCTTCAACTTCGAAACATTCTCAGTCTTCTACGAGTTCGGTCTAAGGGAAGCAACCTGTGTAGTAAGTTATAGGGATGGTTTAGCAAGGTTACTGTTACTACTTTGACTGCTTGTAACCTGTCTACGTGCTGGAATGTGGCTCTGGAATGCGTAACCTGGAAACGGGATTTCCTGACCTTTTGCCTCGGGAAACAAATGTCTGTGTTGTGTGTACGTGTTTCCTCGGAAATGGATTATATAATCATTCTTGGATGATTTGAAGGTAAGATTGAAGCTTTATTTCCCATTTTACTCCATATTTTGTTGTTGTACAGAGCGGAATGAAATGTAAACAAGTTTTTTTTAAACATCGTAACCTTGGTTACTTTAAGACAAAAGCTATCTGACTGCAGTAATTGTAATGTGTGGAGATATTATGATCATGTGTATTGATTGTTGATGACGAGATGTATTCCAAATGTTGTTATTTGATTAACCGCTATAAGTTAATAATGGTTATTGACACACACAAATACCTCTCTCTATCTCTCTCTATCTCTCTTCCTCTCTCTGCCCCCCCCCCCTCTCTCTCTCTCCCCTCTCTCTCTCTCTCTGTTTTAAATGTGCACATTTCTACGTTGACTTAATGAATTTTAATGATAATTATTTGGTTGGTATGATTTTGTTTCACACGTTTGATTAATGTTCTTTCAGTTATGTTGTATCTCTGTCATGTTGTTGCACCTAACCTGAATTTCTCTTTTGGTGACATTAAAGTATACTTGAACTTGAACTTGAATTGAACTTATTGGATCATTGATAGACGTGTTCAGCCTAATGGGTCGTGTGTTCTTCATGCATCCTTGTTTGTTTTCATGACCCTTTGAATGATGCAGCAAAACCATTGGCGTACTACAGGATGGCTAAAACAAATGCAACCAGCTAAATCGTAAATAAAAGTGCTAATAATACAGCTGTCGTTTTGATTTTTCAGGTGTATGAGGAAACTTCAATGCATAAAAGGTTGCAACAGTTGCCCCCCCCCCCCCCCCCCCCCCCCCCCCCCTGATATCTAGAAGAGCTTCAGAAAATAACAGTTTCATTGGTAACGTGTCATTAGAAAAAACACTTTTTGGAGGGGTACTAAAAACACTTAAGCAAAATATGATGTCTCAAAACAGTCCGTTTTATTACATAGACTGTCTTTTGGGCCCTGGAAGTTGAAATGCAGATCTGTACTATATTTCCCGACTTTGTAATTCCACATTATGAATGATTATTTTGTCCAGACACCATAGACATTGAGTTACAAACGAAGCCATTGAAACTGTGAAAGTGGTTTTCGACCTCGAAACGGTATTTGGTGGGGGGGTTGGAAAACGGGGTGCCATGGAAACTATTTATTTCAAGCAAATCATTGAAAAACAAACTGTTGTAATATTTCATACATTCGGTCTTCTTTAGAAGCCCCAAAACCACACAAAATGTTAGCTTGATTATTCATGTTTTAATTACCAATTTTGTGGGTTGCAATTTTTTGAGACACCCTGTGTATGTCGACACTAGCCGTTTCTCCTTTTATTTTGCCGTTCGTGTCCGCTTTGATTGGGCTAATCACAAAATAGGTCTGCAACGTGTGGATATTCAGCTTAGGTTCCTCTTTGTCAGTGCTTTTAAAGGGGCACCCTGACGGATGAGTTTTTGTAAGAAACACGTCGAGGTCACCTGAAAAACACCCTTTACAGAGATCGCAACACTCACTATTGCTCTGGCTTCCTAGAAATCAAACCGTCAAATCGGCGATTCCTCCTTGGCGGATGTGCTGGAAGTCAAATTATTTCACCCAAAGAGAAGGCGTGTTGTGTAACTTTTCTAATGGTCGCCAAATCGTTTGCACGAAATGTTCGCAATACAAGCCTTTTTATTTATTTATTTTAAATTTTATAGTTTATCTAAAGGAGTTTCGCTCACAACTGAAATAGCTCCAAT
>CM065709.1:19266993-19301993 GCA_017654935.2 Phymorhynchus buccinoides | reverse complement strand
CTACCTGTGTCGACTGTCTAAGACGCCCTCGTGACTACTATACAGGGCCAGTGGTCGCCATTTTCCTTTTGCACACGTGAACCCAATTAGTTCGTCAGGTTGGGGGGTCGAGTGTTACCATCTGGGGGGGGGGGGGGGGGGGGGGGGGGCAATTGCTATCATATATTTTTAACATCTGTAGGGTCCCCCCTTGCCTTACAACGTGATTTATAGCGATATCCCTTGTGGAAGCATGTGTGGAAGATGTGTGAAACGTGACACAAATGTCTATGAGAAAAATTAACATAAAAACAAAATGCTGTCCCTTTTTGTATTTTTCTCCCAAACATAGGGCCTATCTGACAATTGCTGAAATCTGTTATTTGAGATTCAGTTCTTCGCTATTGTATTAAAATACAGCATCATTATGAGTGTGTATGCGCATGCGGCACTGTGCACATTTCAAATAGTTCTATTTATGATAGATAAATTTACTCAAAAAAGCATATTTCTAACCCTTTCACCGCCAATGTCACATTTTAGCACCACAATGATTTAACACCCATGTCAAGAAAAGGCCTCAAACCAGGGTCTGTTATCCAAAGAGCTTATTGTTCTATTTATGATAGGTAAATTTACTCCAAAAATGCATATTTTTAAGCTTTCAAAAACTATTGTTTGAATGAGTATTCACCGATTAAACATTTTTTGAGAGAATAATGATACTATGGGGAAATCAGTGTGTTGATTGTGGCTACGTACTGCGAATAAGAAAAAGAAGACAATTCTTGTCGCTATTTTCTGTAAGATGCGGGTTGGGTCTCCTAGAACTCAACAATGAAGTCACCTGGCATAAGATTCTCACCAGTGCAAAACGTAACTAGAGGGATTATGTTTGCCCCTGGAGCAAACATGAGAGGACCCCCTCTCTAACTCCCTCAACATGCCCTCCTTTGCTAAGGTACATTACAAAATGTTATGCACTGAAAGTCTTGCAGAAATAATGCTAGGTTTATATGTGAAAAATCAACATACTCTGTAATACAATTGTACCACTTACACTTAACCCTCTTCGCTCCTGGTGGAGCAAAAGGCATCAAAGGTCCTCCAACCTTGGGCAAGTCAGCCAAGCTCATTCCAGATCTTTTCTGCTGCCCTCATATCCTCCTCCAGTCCTCATCCAGGTGCCCAGTGGTCTTCTTACTTTCCGCTTTCCTGGTGGAGACCATCACAGCCCGATGTGTGGATGTCTGGCCCTGTTCATCCCCAGGAGATGGCCCAGCCATCTCCAGTGCCTTTGCTTCACCTCCTCATGTGATGCCTTTGGAGCCTGTACACCTGCTGACCTCCCTGTTGGTGATGTGCTGTTCCCAGTGGATGCTGCGTCCCTCAAAGCCCCTCAGTCTGTTCTCAGTCTTCTTGTTTGTTCTCCAAGTTTCGGCTGTGTAGAGGAGCACTAAGTGAACATTCGATTTGTAGATCTTGATGTTTGTTTTGGTTTTCACAATTCTAGATTTCCAGATGTTTTGCAGTCTGTTGAAGGCCTGTGCTGTCAGATCTTCAGCGTCAACCTTGTCTGTCTTCTCCTGTATGTCTTTCTCTGTGTGTGAGAGAGATGGGCGATTTCGTCGGCAAAGTCGCAGTCCTCCAGTCTTGTGGTTAGCGCCCATATGAGTCCTTGTGGCTTGTCTCCGGTTGCATTTCTCATCACCCAGTCGCTGCCGATGAGGAAGAGGGTAGACGAGATTACACAGCCCTGTCTAGCACTAGCTTTGAGATGGAACCATTTGTTCTTACAACTGTAACTAGTGTAAGAGATAAACCAAATGTGGACCCAAACAGGTTTAAAGCTCCCTCGCGTGAGTGTATGCCTCACAATCTACCTGCTTCAGCCGTGTCATTCTAATTTTAGTTCCTGGGTGATACCATTCCGCTGTTGATACCATTGCATCTTCTCTGCTATTCATCGGGGTGACAGCATGTACGGACAGATGAACGGACGTACGCATGGACTAAACAAACCCAATAGTTCCTGCTGCTTCGCTCAGGAATAAACAACAGCAGTAATAACTAGAAGGCTTATGTGGTGATTTTGGGTGACTTTTGTACCTTGTACAATGCAGATGACTACAGGTCAGTGGGCACTTTGACTAAACTTGAAATTTTGAAAATTACAATGTAGATGTAGATGACCAGAGGTCAGTGGTCAATTTGACATCAATGTTGTTGCCCCAAATGTAGCATTTGTTACCTTTTGAGCAACAACATTGCCCAAAATGTAACAACATTTCAAATCTTGGGCAATGGTGGCTTTAAAACAGTTTCATTATAAAAGTCACCTGGGACTCCAAAACCATTTCGTGGTAAGCAGAATTTCATTACATCCTACTTCGTTGTATCTGATGTATTTTAGGTCATGTAAAGAAGGACTTTTGCTGGGTCCAGCCTTTTTGCTTCGTTATATCCGATATTTGTTATAACTGACTTTGCTTTATTTATATGCGCTGTCGGCTGCATTTTATTTTATAAAGCTGATTTGGTTGAAACATTTTTTGGCACCGGTGGATTAACTATCAATATAGGGGCACGGTATCTGTCAATGCCAGGGTGTACAGGGTGTACGTTTATCTTTGCTACCAGCAGGTGAGTTGGAACGAAGACAAGTCTCTGTATCATCCAGGACAGTGAACGAACTCTTAATCCATAACTCAGTTGAATGAAGACACGTCTCTGTATTACATAGGATAATTCCACAACTATTGAACAAAGACAAGTCTCTCTGTATCACCCAGGACAGTGAACAACTCTTAACTCATAACTCTGGGGAATGAAGACAAGTCTCTATGCCACTTAGGACAGTAACAAACTCAACATTAATAACTCTGTTGAATGAAGATAAGTCTTTGCATCACCTAGGACAGTAACCACCTCTTTGTCCATAACTCTGGTGAATGAAGACAAGTCTCTGTGTCGCCTAGGACAGTGACAAACTCTGTTGAATGTTCACTTAGGACAATAACAAACTCTTAATCCATAACTCTGTGGAATGAAGACAAGTCTTAGTGTCACCTAGGACAGTGACAAACTCTGTTGAATGTTCACTTAGGACAATAACAAACTCTTAATCCATAACTCTGTGGAATGAAGACAAGTCTTTGTGTCACCTAGGACAGTGACAAACTCTGTTGAATGTTCACTTAGGACAATAACAAACTCTTAATCCATAGCTCTGTGGAATGAAGACAAGTCTTTGTGTCACCTAGGACAGTGACAAACTCTGTTGAATGTTCACTTAGGACAATAACAAACTCTTAATCCATAGCTCTGTGGAATGAAGACAAGTCTTTGTGTCACCTAGGACAGTGACAAACTCTGTTGAATGTTCACTTAGGACAATAACAAACTCTTAATCCATAGCTCTGTGGAATGAAGGCAAGTCTTAGTGTCACCTAGGATAGTAACAGCCTCTAAACCCATAACGCTGCTGAATACAGTTAGCTGTGAACAACAGAATGGAGCACTCCGACCGCCATAAACGGGAGGATTGGATAGACATTCTATGGTACCTGAGATATTTGCTCACGGACACTGGCCGTTCTACCATTGTTGGCTTCGGATGTTTTGGAAACTGTATGATAATCATCATCATGAATCGCCTCCCCAAATCCACGTCAACTATCTTCTTCTTAGCTCTGGCCATGTCTGATCAGATATTTGTACTCACACATGCATTTCAGCATATACTGTTCCTTTATTTCCATATAACATACTTTGAAGATAGGGGCTCCTGGCAGTGCAAGGTTTTTATGTTCCTGGAATACCTGACGCCAGCTCTATCAGCTTGGATGCTCGTGTCACTCACCATGCTCAGAGCTGCATCTGTGCTGTGGCCTCTGCGTGTCAGTGCTGTGTGGACCAAGAGAAGGTCGCTAGCTACTGTTGGTATAGTGATATCAATTATCACCTTGGTTGATGTTCACGTCTTTTATGGCTTTGCTGAAGAAGAAAATTATTGCGCTAACATTGATTCAGTCATGTATCTGTGGTTTTATTTCACCATATGGCCTTCGATAGACCTGTTTCTGGGATGTTTTTTACCTTTCATATTGTTAGCTATAAGCAACGGTAGCATTTTGAGGACATTGGTCAGATCTGTCAGAACTAACAAACGTCTTCATGTACAAGCCACCCAGGATTCCAGAGAACAGAAAACGTCTTCACTGAGTGTCACTCTGATAGTTACCAGCATTTGTTTTGTCCTCTTGTCGTTACCGAGAGATGTGTACTTTCTTTACTTGAAATATTTCAGTTATACTGATTCAATAGAAGAAATAGTTGACTGGCTTTTCAGGGCTGTAAGTACTGATCTTCTGTGGAACATGAACAGTGGCATCAACTTCTACCTGTACTGTTTGACAGGCAGCAGGTTCAGAACAGAGTTTATTAAGATAGCTGTAGAGTTTTTTGCTATTTTCTATCAGCCGAGGGTTGGCTCTCCTAGAACTCAACAATGAAGTCAGCTGGCACAAGATTATCTTAATTGTAGTGCTTTTCGCTATTTTCTGTGAGACAAAGGTTGCCTCTCCAAGAACTCAACAATGAAGTCACCTGGCACAAAATTCTCACCAGTGCAAAACGTACCTAGAGTGATCATGTTTGCCCCTGAGATGATTCTCCATCCAACCTCCCTCACCCTGCCCTCCTTTCCTAGGGTACTTTAAAAACTTTGTATGCACTAATATAAATGTTTTGCAAAACAAATGCTAGTGGTGTATGTGAAAAACCAACATACTCTGTAATACAATGGTGCACTTACACTTAATCCTCTTCGTTCCTGGTGGAGCAAAAGGCGTCAAAGGTCCTCCAACCGTGACGGTCTTGGGTAAGTCAGCCAAGCTCATCCCAGGTCTTTCCTGCTGCCCTCATCTCCTCCTCCACAGTCCTCGTCCAGGCGCCCAGTGGTCTGCCTCATTTCTGCTTTCCCTGTGGAGCCCATCACAGCCCGATGTGTGGATGTCTGGCCCTGTTCATCCTCAGGAGATGGCCCAGTCATGTCCAGCGCCTTTGCTTCACCTCCTCTGTGATGTCTTTGAAGCCTGTACACCTGTTATCATTTTATTTTGTATGTCAGGGCGAAGCTCTGCTCGGTACCTGATCGGAAGATGGGAAGGTTGAGAAGTGTGTAATCTAAAGCGTGGGGTACAGGATCATTGGATATTAAATTGATGAGTAAAGATGTGTAAATGTGGGAGTGCAAAAACACCATCAGAAAGGGCTCAAATAAGAAGAAATAAATCAGCGTTGTGCTTAAGTATAGTGATAAGGGTTAGGTTGAGTTTGATGTTTAGAGAGAAAGAGCATAATTGGCAAATAATGTATACCACTTAATTAGAGGGAAGGAGAAAGAGAGGCGAGGAAAAAAAGAGATAGGGGAAATATAAGGAAAAAGAAGATTCCAACCTACACCTCATTATTACGGACTATGTTGACCTCTCTGTTGGTGACGTGCTGTTCCCAGTGGACGTAGACAGCCATACAACCGACCAGACAAGGACCATTCAATGGTACCCAGCATGATGCCGACCCAACCACTGCCTGCCCGTGGGTCTGATGTGTGTGCTTAGTACTCTGCCTGCAGACTTCTGAAGAAGGCTTTGGCAGAAGGTGTAGGTTGTTGTGACGAGGTAATGGGTTAAAAGGCTAAGCCTCTAGGGAAGACTTTTAGTGTGTTAAATTTTCAAGTAGAAAATTTGCCTTTTGCCCACTTCTCTAGGGTATGGGAGATGAGCAACTTTCCCGGCCCCTTTTCATCTAATAAATTTATATTTGTGCCCGGGTTCTGGCTCGTATGGTTGTAAGAAATGCAAGTGGTTGAATTGCTCTAAATGGCAGACAGAGAGAAGTAGGGTTTTACATGAAACTACAAGACTCCCACTCTCATCAGTCTGACCAAAGGGTTCAGGATTATTTGACACTTGTATTTTATTTACTCACAAAATCTGCATAAGATTATGCAACAATAATAATAAAGCAGCTCAATGGCGCCAAAACAAAATGTGAATGAAAAACAATGGAATCCGAAAGGATTTACAAGACTTTTGTCTTTCTAGAAGGTTAGCCCCAAGCAGGAAGGGTCACTTAGTGTCCTGGTTTCAAGTTAGTGATCTTTGGCACTGTTGTGGGGACTTAACTCATGGCTGTGCTGAAGTTCCTCCGTAGGGATCGGCGAGTGCTGGGTTGGCTGGGCTTGCTCATCAGGTGAGAGTAGCTCCCAGTTGTTCCGGTTACGGCTTCGCGGGATGGCATGGTTCAGGCGTGGTCTCCTCGCGGATTCTGGGTGCGGGTCGTCTTGGCGGCGGTCCCGTCTTGGTGCTTGGGAGTCCGGGATAATCGTCCGGCCCACGATGCCCTGCTGATAATCACAGGAGAAGGTGGATGTAGGTCTCTATGGCTTAGAGACAAGGGGCTTCAGTCGGCAGGGAATTAGTGAATCCCAACTGGCTAGAAGGCTTCCCTTGTACAATAGCACTAAGAACACATAATCTGAATTTCAGTTAACAAACTGAGATCAGTAAAACATAAAATGTGATCAAGCCAACATCACTCTCCATCCAACACCTGGAAAGGAATGGTATAATAAAGTGCAAGATTGCGACCCATAGGTTTCCTACTAAAAATAGACAAAAGGGTTAGTAGGCATAAACTCCGGTTCTGGTACCAAAAGTGTTCAAGTCAAAAACACACACACACAAATAATCAGTGCACATAAATAGAATAGAATGTTTACCACTTCTTTTCAATAACATATCTATCTACTCCTTATTCATCATTGAACATAGGATCTAGATCAAAACTAGGGTCAAACAAACCAGATCTCAATCACCAGCCATCAATAATACTTACTAGTGGGCTTATTATGACTGGTTGTGAGTGTTGCTCTAGCTACATTTCAGCGTCTTGTGTGAAAACTTTTTCTCACTACTCCAATTATAGCCTTCACTTTCAAACAATGAAAGCCTGTCATTGGTTTATAGCAGTCGACACGTCACAAGATGACGCTATAATTTTATGCATACTAGTACCGAACAATCACGCGCCGACATTCCTATCTTGCTCGTGATAGGGAAGGAATAGTTGTCTTCAAAGGGAGCCGACTGTTGATATCACTATCTCGTGATGGGGAACGGAGATAAAAGGGGGGGGGGGGGGGTGTTAAAGGGAGATAACCTCTGTAGGTGGTACATGCTGACAGGGGAGGTAAATCGGGGTTCAAAGAGACAAATGCCTTAATCGGCGTTCTTTTGATGGAGGATGGCAATTAAAGTGGCAGCCAGACCGAGAAATGAAAAGGAGAGGGGGGGGGGGGGGTGTAGATAAGAAAGAGGGGTCGCGCGGGACACTTACGTCACAGTTGTTCCATTCTCTGATGGCGTGGGGGAAGAAGAAGGCGTTGCATTGCTGGGTACAGCAGGGGATCCTGCTGAACTGCTCACTGTTTCCTCTTCTTGGCCTTGCAGCTAAGGGCTGCGGAATTATGTGCCTGACATGGAGCTGACCTTTGATGATTTTGTAGAAGTTCGTGAGTCTTGTGGCCGCATTCGTTTTTGCAGCCTCGGCAACTCCAGTTTGGTGAGCATGGTACCGTAGTTCTGGCTTGTGGTAAAGATACTATTATAATAGTATGGGGGCGGGTGTGCATACTCAAATGATAGCCATACTGGTTTGTGATATTGTTAATGTTTTCTGTGGTACGTGTTATAATTATTACTCTGATGTCATTATTACTGTGATTATTACTTTCAGCCTCTAAAGGGGGTCGATCATTGGATGCTCAGTGTACTTGTTCAGGTGTGTGTGTGTGTGTGTGTGTGTGTGTGTGTGTGTGTGTGTGTGTGTGTGTGTGTGTGTGTGTGTGTGTGTGTGTTGTTTGATAACTGTTTTATGTTAATTACATATGTGCTTTTATCTTATTTTACAAATTGTCTCTTCTGTTAGGTTATAACAAAGTCTTATTTTGTCTTCATTTTTATGTGCATGCAAAAAACAAACAAATTTCTTCACTTGTTTGGAGACAATACAATTGTTGAATTGAATATCTGTTGAAACAAGTAGCCTACATGTTCTGTCTTGTTTCGTTAATAAAATAATGTCACTTTGCACTTGTTGTGTATTTGTTTGTGTGTGTTTTTACGGTCAGTGAATGTACAGTCTGTTTGAGCTTTTTCGATGATTGATATTGTAAAATGAAAGTCTGGATGCAAGGAGCTTTACCCATGTGGAGTGTGCTCAAGACAATGTATTGTGACGATGATCTTGAACTTTGGTGATGTCACGTACGTGGATCATGAATAGATCACAGATAATAGATACTTATATTACTTTAGCAGCAGCAGCAGCAGCAGCAGCAGCAGCAGCAGCAGCAGCAGTAGTAGTAGTAGTAGTAGTAGTAGTAGTAGTAGTAGTAGTAGTAGTAGTACTACTACTACTACTACTACTACTACTACTACTACTACTACTACTACTACTACTACTACTACTACTACTACTACTACTATTAGTAGCCTATTGTGCATACATTAATTTTTATGCGCTCTTTCTCACATGTACACAAACACACACACACATATGCACATACTCCGGTCACACGCACACACGCACACACGCGCGCGCACAAAAAAAAAAAGAGAGAAGACATACACACACAAACATGCGCACGTGCACACACACACACATACACACGCACACACATACACACACATACACACACACACTAGTTACTAATGCACTCAGAGAGAGAGAGAGAGAGAGAGAGAGAGAGAGAGAGAGAGAGAGAGAGAGAGAGAGAGAGAGAGAGAGAGAGAGAGAGAGTCTGCCTGTAGACCAGCGATTGATTTCTCAAATCGAAATTCTCGAATCGTCCTCATGGAACAGACACATGGTAGTAGTAGTAGTAGTAGTAGTAGTAGTAGTAGTAGTAGTAGTAGTAGTAGTAGTAGTAGTAGTAGTAGTAGTAGTAGGACTGGCTTCTGCCTAAGCCTCACGGCTTATAAAACGTCCCATCCATATTATTTTTTTCTTTAGTTACGTTGCATTTGCATGCGAAAAACAATCAAACTACGATTGCAATTTCAATCATCGTAATCTTAAAACATTTAATAATAATATTAATAATAATGAGCATTTATATGCGCTTATTCTTAAACAAGCCCTAAGCGCTTACAATAATAAACAAATAAATAAATAAACCCCCACCCACCCACCCAAAAAGCAGAAAAAGCAGTAGAACTATGAGAATGTCAACAATTAAATTTCACTAACATTTTCATTTTTGTCAAGTAGATTTTTGAAGGCGTTAGTAGATGCATTTTTTTTTAGTTCAGGTGGCAGTGAGTTCCAGGAGTTAGCAACTCTGTTACTGAAACAATGCTTACGTTTGTTAGTGTTATACCGTTGAACTTGTACTTTCCCCTCTTGGTTTCTAGTTGTGTTAGACAAGGATGGTGAGAAGAGAGACTCAAAACTGATATCATCTAAGTTGTGAAAACATGTGTACAGTTTGAATGAGGTCACCTCTTATCCGCCTACCCTTTAGTGAATGTAAGTTTAACAGTTTTAATCTATCACGGTAGGTTAGATCTTTACAACTTTTTACAAATTTTGTTGCTCTCCTTTGAACTCTTTCCATTGATGATGACTGTCTCTTAAGATATGGGTACCAGATAACGTTACCATATTCTAAGTGAGGGCGAACCATAGATTTATATAATAACAAAAATGTTTCCTTATCAATTTTCATAAATGTTCTTTTAATTATATATCCAACATCTGGTTTGCTTTGCTAACTGCTTTTTGGATATGAATATTAAATAATAATAAAATATCAAATGTGACTCCAAGATCTTTTTCTTCTTTATATGGCTCTATCTTTTGTACATCATTTTCAAGTTTCATCAAATATATGGGACATTAGTAGATATAAAGACGGTGGAAACGATCCTGGAGGCAATGCCCGGAGGCAGTGCAACACCAGGAAAGTCCCGATTTTTTTGCTACAGATTTCTGTGCTGTAGACACACATTTATAACCACACACACACACACACACACACACACACACACACACACACACACAGAGTGCCCTCTCTCTCTCTCTCTCTCTCTCTCTCTCTGACCAAAGAGCTCTGGCAGACCATCGACGTACTATTTTTTTTTAGCTTTGTGACTGAGACTAGGCTGGCAGAAGGTTATCAAGGGACATAATTTCCAGCATGAGTCACATGATACCAAGATGGCTGCGCACAGGATGGTATGCTGCATTTTGCTGCAGTTAATCATTTGCCTGTCGGTTTTTTACGTTTCTGATGGTAAATATTAACTTTTCTAATATAAAATGAAGTAATGGTAAGTTCGTGTAGCTCAGTCCGGCATCTAATGTCAGTAATGAAAAGTTAGGCCGTTATTTCTAAATAAAAGTATGTCACTATTGTCAGAACTGAATCTCACTCTCAGATTCTCTCAACTCCTTCAGTTCTTGAAGTTCTTCTGAGAGAGAAGCTAAACTGCACCATTGCCTAAAGATAGGTCTACTGAGATCTCATTTATAGTGAAAACTGAGATACACATCTGTCTGGTTGATAAAATGCTTTATGGAATTTATACACTTCCTGTTCCTTGTCTGTCATTCACTTCCTTAATCCGCTTTACAAACATTTATTTTGTGCAGTATCAGTATGTCTTTGTCTGTCTGTCTGTGTCTCTTCTTCTTCTTCCGATTGAGGATGTTTATCCTGCCCAACGTCTTCGTTTAGACTGCTATTGGCACACAGGATGCGTGCTTTGTGAGTTCATGTCATCCATTCCGCCGGCACACACAGCCTATTCGTACCGAATAGTGGAATGGGCTTTAACGTGTGTGCAAGATCTTGTGCATGCGTTCGCACACGGGACCTCTGTGTCTGTCTGTCTGTGTCTGTACTATATGTACATCATGATCAATGTGTTTGTGTGCATATACATATGGGTCTCTCTCCTGAAAACTGGTCCAAATGCTCCAATATGTGACATAGAAGCCAAAAAATAAAATTGGGCAAATTGAACAGAAAATGCATGCATAGAGTAGCTTTTTGAATCAACTTTCTTATGAAATGAAAACAAAATCAGTCAAGGCTATCGTTGCTGGGTTTTATGACTTTATTTATATGCGTCCAGAGCTGGTAGCGCTGACAACACTGGTAGCGCTGACAACACAATATTGGTGTCCTTCATTACATAATTTCATCAACTTAAATAAACTTTATGATGCATTTATCTCTTTAGAATAAGTTCAATAACAGACTGTCTTGAAATAAAGAGTTATGAATGATTTCAATTAAAAACAGCAAAACTTTAATTTCTAAAAGACTCTCTGTTGAAATCTTCCATAAGTTGACTCAGATATTGATATTCACTATCGATTCCAACCTTACAATGGTCTTACCATAATTGATTTTTTAATTTTTTGTTATATAATGTCGTGCCACTCAAAATGCCATTTATTTTATTTCAAATTTGTTAGAATAGTTTCATTATTATCTCTGGTGTTCCATTAATTTGACAATTAAAAAATAAGAGTTAAATTTTAAAAATTAAATTTCTGGGTTAGGTAGCGCTGACAACAGGACACCATCTGGTAGCGCTGACAACATGGTGTCCTCCATTATATAATTTTACCCACTTAAAAGGGAGTAGACTTTATGACTTTATGCATTTATCACTTTAACATGGCAGACTTTCTTGAAATAAAGACTTACAAATGGTTTCATTTGCAAAATAATACAAAAGAAATGTGTTTAAATACTAGTGTTGGTTTGTGTCATCTATGCACATTACCATGGTTCATATCAAAATGTTGTTATATAATGTCTCACCACTCAAAATGACAATTTTTCATAGCGGATGTGTTAGAATAGTTTCATTACCACCAGGAATAACCCATAGATACGGTAATTTACAATATAAAGAGCTTAATAAAAATTCTGGGTAGCGCTGACAACAGGGACGCCAACTGGTAGCGCTGACAACATGGTGTCCTACATTACATAATTTTACCTACTTAAACAGACTTTATGGTGCATTTATCACTTTTAACTTACAGATTACCTTGAAATGAAGACATGTTTTCAATGATAGAAAAAAAAGTTAAATATAAAGAGCTTAATAATAAAAAAAATTCTGGGTAGCGCTGACAACAGGGACACCAACTGGTAGAGCTGACATGGTGTCCTCCATTATCGTTACATGATTTCACCTACTTAAACAGACTTTACGGTGCATTTATCATTTTTAACTTACAGATTACTTTGAAATGAAGACTTTTATATGTATCCAATGATAGAAAAAAAGGAATAAGATTTAAATTTGAGAAAAAAATTGTGGGCAACACAGACAAGAAGGACGCCATTGTCATCCATCCACTAAAAGAAAATTGTATTAATTAAATTTCTTGTGAATTGAAAGATATGTCTGCTACAAGCATAAGCATGTGTATTGTATTGGCAAATTTGGCCTTATGGTTAAGAACTTAACTCTGAACAAGCTATTCTACACATAGAAGGCCCATTCAGTGGCCAGGTAGCGCTGACAACATGCCTTTTAGGGGTGGACACCATACTGTTTTTGTGCTCTCTTGACCAATCAAAGCATCCCACACATTTGAAACTTTGTATGAATAATGATCTTTAGTAGTTGTTTGAAAGTAGTAAACTTTTGACTTGGTCAGAAGAAGTCCCTAGGTGAAAATTTTAATTATGTAGGTAGCGCTGACAACACATTTTGTGGACACCACAATGACCAAAGATTTTTAAAAAATTGTAAAAAATCTATTTAACAATTATATTTACTGTTCATGCACATACACTGTCAAAAATATGTTTTTTGATAACTAAATTTTAAAAAAATGGGTCTTAAAGATTGTTGAGGCAAAGAAAATCTGCATTATTTTTTATAATATTTGAGGACACCACATGTCAGCGCTACCTGATATTTAAAATGTTATTTTAAAAGATCCTTTTTGAGAAAATCCACAACATTGTTACTATAAAGGAAGGACTACTACTCATCTTGGGTGTGCATGCATATGTGTGCAGAATCTTTTGTGGTTTCTGAAAAAATAGAAACCTTATGCAAGACTGTTGGGCATGTCACAAAACTAAGCACCCAAAATGCCCATTTTTCAAGACACAATTCTTTACTAAACACATTTTGGTACATGCACAGCTAAAAGAAACATTTTATATGATTCTTACAACTATTTAGAGCTGAAATACACAAATGAATGATATCTCATTGTTTGATTTGATTTTTTATTGTTTAATAAATAGGATAGGTCACAATGACCCAGTTTTCAGGAGAGTTACCCATATATATATATATATATATATATATGCATGCATGCTTTACCATAAAGTAGGGATGATTTTAATTGTTCTAGTCATTTGGGTTAGAGTAGACTTAGACTAGAGAATGTGGAAGAATGAAATCATTATATAATTTATATTGAATCATAATTCTTCTTCTTCGCAGTACGTAGCCATAATCAACACACTGATTATTATACCACGGAACCGGGGAGGTTCATCCACATATACATGTGCCAGAAGAAAGGGCCAGGAGGCCGAAGATCAAAGAAAGAGGAGAGAGGACGGACAAAAGGAAAACGCCTAGCTTGATGGGAATCTGCAGGAGAGGGGGGAGTGGAGAGGGGGGAAGGGAGGTGGGGCTTTTGCTTGGTTGTTACTAATGTTAGACTGATGACCCCTGAGTGGGGCCACCAGCCGCAGCAGGTGCAGCAGGCGGGTGTCCTTTGAGGAACTTCCAGACTCCGGCTGCGAAGCTCTCTGGAGTTCTGGCCTCCACTGTGGGTGTTGGCAGGTCGTTCCACTCCTTGATTATTCGTGGAAAAAAGGAGCTTTGAGTTTGACGGTAAGTCTGCGTCCGACACTGGGGGATGAGGAGCTGTTGTGAATCACTGAATGACCCCTACGTCACCGCTCTGGCTGAGGTATGACTTTGCTCCTGTTCACACTCACCATGCCATTGAGTATTTTATACAGCATGGTGAGTCTGGTGGCTTGTCGGCGTTGCTGCAGTGGATTCCATCTGAGCCTCTGTAGCATGTGACATGTCGGTAACGCTGGCTGTCCTATGGTATCTATTTAAGACAAATCTGGCAGCCCTGCAGCCCTGAAAGTGGAAAATGTTGTCCACCAGCCTTTGGCGGGTAACTTATTATTTATACCAGCCTAACCAAAAGTTTTAGTCAAACTTAAAACTTTTACCAGCCAAACCAAAATCCGTTTTGCCAATCAGTGACGAGTTTCTAGAACAGATTGAACACTTCATTTTGTTATCGAAGTGAAGCCACGAAAATTATTTCTTCCATTTTGGTAGAAAAGTTTGTGTTTCACTCTTACCCTTTTTGGGTGAAGGCTGCGATGCCTTTGAACTTGAAGTTGAAGCCGAAGAACGTTTCATTTCGAACATGCACTGGCTGGCGAGCACGCAAATTGCGTATCGTATTTCTGGTGCATGGGAAAACATGGATTGGAAAACATGGATTCGGAAAGGAATCTCGCACGAGAAAGAACATCGTTTTTTGCCCACTCGCGTTTGGCGGGTGAAGTGAATAAATAAACTCGCCAATTTTATTTTTCACTCGCCACTTTCAGGGCTGCCCTGCGTTGGATTGCTTCCACCTTGTCTATGCTCTTCTGAGTGATGCATACTCAAGGAGATGTCTGACAAATGTCATGTAGGCTTTCTCTTGCAGTTCAGTGGAGGCTATCGTCAGGTTCCTTCGTAGGAAGCCGAGTGTCTGGCTGGCCTTTGCCGTAATGGTGTTCACATGGACATCCCAGCTGCCAGTTGCTTGTAGGGTGACACCCAGATACTTGGCTGTTTGGACGGTGTCCAAGGTGTGTCCATGCAGTTGGTACGGGTGGTGCAAGGGCTTCCTGCTGCGGGTGAAAGGCAGAGTCTGGCACTTCCCAGGGTGAAACTGCATGTCCCACTTCTTCTCCCATTCCTCAAGGCGTTGGAGGTCTTTCTGTAAGCAGGCATGGTCCTCCCCTGAGTAAATGAGCCTGTAGACTGCCGTGTCGTCAGCAAAGAGCCTCGCATTTGAAGACAGTTTTTCTGGCAAGTAATTTATGTATGCCAGAAATAGGCATGGGCCTAGCACTGATCCCTGTGGTACGCCTGATTTCACACTGATGTAGCCTGACTAGGTGCCCTCAAGAACGACTGCCTGCCGTTGGCCGAGGAGGAAGTCCGCCACCCATCTGTTGACATTGCCCCTTATGCCGTACATGTGTAGTTTGTGCAGCAGAAGGCTATGATTGACCTTGATCTACATCACATCAATATGAAGTAATGAACTCATGGCAATTGGAAGTCAATCAATCAATCAATCAATCAATTATCATTTATTGTCTCCATTTTAAAAACAAAGAAATTTGTCTTGCATTAGTAATTTAGTTGCAGTCGATCAATTCTAATTCAATGCAATCAACACAAATTTATACAATACATCAATACAGACATGTTAAGGTGTCCGCGCATGTGTACACCTCCCACCCCCCACCACAGCAACACAGTCACGGTGACAGTGACAAGCCAGTCATTGATGATTGAGTCAACATAGCTTGCCCATCACATGAAAAGATGAAAACCGCCCACACCCACATTGAACATCTTCACACACGCACACATAGACACACACACACACACACACACACACACACACACACACACACACACACACACACACTTGTCAATGAACAACATTTTTCCAGTTATAAAAAAGAGACAAATCTCTAAAACATGAAAGTTAATATAATTAAATGTTATGTCTTATGATGATTAAGACACACACACACACACACACACACACACACACACACACACACACACACACACACACACACACACACACACACACACAAACATAATACACTCACACACAGTCACGAACACACACGCACACTCGCACATAAGCGCACACATTCACACACACGTCAGAGACACACATGCACACACACACACACAACAACAACAACAACATACAGTATTTATACAGCGCTGAATCTTGATAGAAATCAAATCAAAGCGCACACACACGTTAGCATTCAAAGCGCATTCAAACAAAAACACAATACAAAGCGAACACACACGGATAACATAAATGGAATATAGCAGAAACAGACCTAATGGCAAGAGAGAGAAGATAAAGAGAGAGGAGCTTTAATGACGGGGGAACAGGTGGGTTTTGAGGTTAGCTTTGAAAGCAGAGAGAGTCGGTCGCTGACGGAGGGAGAGAGGAAGTTTGTTCCAGGAGGTTGGTCCTGAGACAGCAAAAGATCGCCGACCACAGACCACACACACTCTCTCTCTCACTCACTCTCTCTCTCGGAGGTCAGCCCAGCAGTCCTCAGGAGGTGGCGTTGAAGAGGCGGACTGCTGACGACAGGAAGGAGTTCCTCAGCCAGTTTGTCCTGGCCTTGAAGTTTCTCAGGTGGTTGGAAGAGTCGCCACGCCTGGACTCGCATGAAGCCAGGGCTTGTTGGAGAGGGTGCTCAGGGTCGGAGCGGATCCTGTTCAGCTTCCTGACGGCAGCAGCAGGGTAGGAGGCACTCAGCGGTGGCAGGTCATCACCGATGACTGAGGCAGCACGGGTGGTGATCTTCTCTCAAGTCTGTCTGTGTCTGTCTTCTTGGCACTGCTGAAATAGCACAGCCTGTTGAAGAGCATCATGCTTTCTATAGAAGACTGGTAGAACTAGAAGAGATGCAGGATCTTGTTGCTGACCCGAAACTGCCTGAGTTTCCTCAGAAAGAACAGTCGTTGGCTGGCCTTCCTGCACACAGCTTCGATGTTCTGAGACCAGTCCAACTTGGCGTCAATGATGGAGCCGAGGTACATTTATAGGACTCGACGATGTCCACAGGCTGTCCCTTGATGACGAGGGGATCCGCATTCTCTGATGACTTCCTGAAGTCCACGACCAGTTCTTTGGTTTCGGAGATGTTGAGGTGAAGAAAGCTATTGTCGCACCAGGACACCAGCTCATCAACAGCTCTCCGGTAGGAAGTGTCGTCTTTCTGGATGAGGCCCGACAGGGATGTGTCGTTGCGAACTTGATGAGAAGCTCGTCGTCTCCCTCACTCCTGCAGTCCGCTGTGTAAATAGTGAAGAGAGCAGGGGACAGTACACATCCCTGTGGGCTCCAGTGTTGGTCAACTTGGTCACAACGTCTGACAACCTGTGGCCAACTCGAACTTGCTGAGTCCTTTGGGTCAGAAAACTGAAGATCCAGCGCATGAGAACTGGATTGACCCGGTATGACAGCAGTCTCTCCACCAACAGATGGGGCTGAATAGTGTTGAAGGCACTACTAAAGTCCACAAACAGGATCCTAGCGTGTGTGCCGGGCTTGTCCAAGTGTGCAAGAAGACTGTGCAGGAGGGTCAGGATGGCGTCTTCAGTGTTCCTGTTCTTGGCGTATGCGAACTGAAGCGGGTCCTGGTGGGCCTGTGTTTCTGCCTTCAGCTTCTTCAGAGTGAGCCTCTCAGCACACATGAATGGGATGGACGTCAGTGCCACGGGTCGATAGTTCAGCTCCGATGGGGACCTTTTTGGCAACTGGGACGATAATGGAGCTCTTCCAGATGTTTGGAACGATGCCCTCAGGCCTCATCAAGAGACCTCTGGAAGATCTCGCAGAATTCAGGAGCCAGAATGGGCACTCAGTACTGTCCTTGTCAGTTAACCTGTGAACTTTTAGTGTGACTTGAATTTATTTTCAGTGAAACTGAAAGCCACCAATTCCTGACCAATAGGATCGTTAACATGGATCTGAAAGACAGAATAGCAATTTGCCTAGGCTAGATAGATGCAAGCCTGCACTTTCTGCAGCAATGTTCTTTTCAGCTAGTAATAGTATGCATACTTTTGCTTTTTTTGTTTCAGTTCGTGCGAAAAGGACCAAAGAAAAGATCTACATTGACTTGAAGTCCCAGAACAGCTGTTTCCGACTGCTGAACGCGACACATCAAGTGGGATGCAGCTGTGAGTTTGTTGAGTGGGAAAGCACAAGTTTCTGTGTGCAGTTTCTGTCTCTGTCTTTCTTAGTTTCTGTCTGACTTTCTGTCCCTCCCCTCCTTCCCTCCCTCCCTCTCTCTCTCTCTCTCTCTCTCTCTCTCTCTCTCTCTCTCTCTCTCTCTCTCTCTCTCTCTCTCTCTCTCTCTCTCTCTCTCTCTCTCTCTCTCTCTCTCTCTCTCTCTCTCTCTCTCTCTCTCTCTCTCTCTCTCTCTCTCTCTCTCTCTCTCTCTCTCTCTCTCTCTCTCTCTCTCTCTCTCTCTCTCTCTCTCTGTCTCTCTTCTCTCTCTCACTCTCTCTGTAAAATCTTCTCTCTCTCTCTCTCTCTCTCTCTCTCTCTCTCTCTCTATCTCTGTGTGTCTTCTGTATCTCACTCTTTCTGTAAAATTTCTCTGTTTGCCCTCGGGCTCCTCATAACCTTTGTGTGTACATGTGTGTGTGCATGTACATGCATGTGTGTGTATGTGTGTGTGTATTCTGTTGAATGAAATGCCTTTTAGTTGCCCTGTACCAATGACTGAATGAGTCAGGAGAGCACCAGGGGCACTACACATTACGAAAAGACTCTAACCTAGTCTAAGTGATACATGTTACAGTGGAATTTCACTATTAAAACCTTGAAAAATCAGCCCAAAAGGGGTCTTAATAGAGAAGGGTGTTAAAGGTACAACAACCGATCCCACAGATCGGGTCTCGCTAGCCAGAAACAGTGGCTCGCACAACGGGGTAAAAAGAACGGTTGAACTTGAACCGTCTCTGTCGCGAGCAGCGATTCAAATGATGGTGCGCGCCTCACCTGAATGCTTAAAAAAATGCCCGCTGCACAGGTTCTTCTTCTTCTTCTTCTTCTTCTTTCTCTGGACAACTGCCATCATCAGTAGTGTTTACTTGGTTTAGTTATATAATTGGTTATGTCTGTGCGCGCGTCTGCATGTGTCGATTTATGAATTGAGTGCAATGTAAATACTTAATGATGCTTTAAAATGAAGCCTTTTATTTCTACTTTTAACAATTAACTATTTGTTATTGTAAACGCATTGAGCTCCAGGCTTTGTCTGTGTCCTAATTTTACAGTATTATTATTATTATTATTATTATTATGATTTAACCCTCTCAAGGCTGCAGAACCAAAATCCACCCGATTTTTTTTTTCCTTCCCTGGTGCCCGATGACGCCGATTGCGCCCGCTGAACGCCAGGTCTAGTAGTTTCACTTTCACTTTCTCCCTACCCACAATGCAATATACTAAGTTAGTGCTTCCTTTTCCTGACTCTCAGTGGTCCGTTTTTGGTTCTTACACTAGTTAGTTACAGCAAGGGAAAGCACCCACTAGTCTTTTTGAACGGATTTTTCGAAGTGACCCCAAATTATTTCCCTTCTTTCCACGTGACGTGCGCAGTATTGACTCGGCGCGATGCTCGGAGCGCCATTACGGATTTTTTTAATTCCAATTCATGGTTTGTTGTGTGACAGTGTGTTAGCTTTGGAATAATAATAATATCATTGCTATTCAATATGCATCTTTCAGAAATGAAATGTGAGTTAGACTTTATTCTGGGTGATTTTTTTAATGAAAAGATTTGGTGTGACGTTCAGAGTTAATGCCCTTGTCTCGGGGACTGGGATCGATTCTCGGTTCGAATGGTCGGGAGTCATTGGGTTAATAGGGAGGTGGGCAATCCCTGATTCAATAGTCCAGATATGAACTTCATATCTGGACTATTGAATCAGGGATTGCAAAGCGGGCCGTACCTAGGAGAGGCCTAATGTTATGCATGTCGCAGAGGAATTCCCAATATTGCAGGTAATGAAGGGAAAACATTTAGTGACAAATGTTTGGGTCTCATCATGGAGGGTGTCTTTATAAGAATGGCCTTAACCGTTTAGCAACACGCCTCTAGAATACTATCAATGCCTGAGTTTACCATTGCCGACACACCTCTAGTACAGCGGAGAACTAATAACTCAATGAACATCGGACAACTCACAATCATTTTTGGGTCCCAGTATAATAATCTCTTTGTTGAAAAGTCTTTTTAACTCAAAATATTGGCTATCTCAAAATAAAATTTCAGTCCCTTCAATTTTGACTTAGGTGATTTTTACTATGTCCATGTGACTGACAGCGATATGGCTGCTTCAACTCAAAATGACGAGTTGTTTTTCAAATTTTATATAATTCAGAAGATTACAAATAAAGCTAAACCACTGTACATGTATGAAAATAAAGTCACTGCGATCTCCAAATTTTTAAAGAAAATGTATTAACCCTTTCACCGCCAATGTCGCATTTATGCACCACAATGGATTGAAAGCCTTTTTAGTGACATGGGTGGTAAAACCCATGTCACTAAAAAGGCTTTCAATCCAGATCTGTTATCCGAAGACCATATTTTCTTAATCTTAGGAGGTAAGGAGAGGCCTAATGTTATGCATGTCGCAGAGGAATTCCCAATATTGCAGGTAATTTTTTTCTCTACCCAGTAAAGTTTAACAATTTTTGGCTGAAAATGGCTGGCGGCGAAAGGGTTAAAAAGGGACCAAATTGTGTGTGAAAATCGTTTGTTTGTTTTTATCCCATGTTGGTTTAAAGGGTTAACAAGAGGCAAAGCCTGCAAGGCTCACGTCTGATTTTTATTACTATAGCAGGCATGGGAATTCCCATGACAATTCCCATGCCTGTATAGAGAGAATACTGTTATGTAGACACTTGTGCATCTGAAAACAGAATTAATTTTTATTTTACTGTGTAAATTAAAATTATTTCTATGCACCCCTACCCCTTTCTTTAAAATTTAATTATATGTATGCGCATGTAACATAGTGGAGCCCTATTTTTATTTTTGGCAAACAAGTAAAATTGAAAAGCATATTGACCAAGCTTTCAGAAAAAACATAGTGACCAATCCCCCCCCCCCCCCGGGTAAGGGGGGTCTACGGACACCTGTAGTAGGCCTAGTCTTTGCCTGTGGGTCTAAGCCTCTTACTCTTAGAAAATTAATAATTGAAGTTGCGTGATCTGTTACTGTTTTAAACTGATTGTTCATGCGATGAAAACTTGTTCCACATCATCTACATTTCTGTAAGATATTTTATATTAGTCCTAATATTTTATTTTCGTTTCGTTAATTCCCCCCCCCCCCCCTGCCACAAAGCAAAGGTCAAGGTCACAGCCAGCAAGCTCATCCATGTTTATCTTCCCCTGTACAGTCTTTGCTCATGGTGATCAATCGTCTAGGCCTAACAAAGGATTCGTACGTCGAAGGCAGTGAAATCGACGAACCCTGGATTTTCCGTATATTTTTTTTCAAGACTGAAATGAATGTGGGCTAAATGTTAAGTACGTCGTCTTGATTATGAGGTAAGGCATGGACTCTAGGCCTAGGCCTTGTTGCCGGAAGTGCAGTAGGCTAAGTTATGCGCAGAGATGATGTGCAAATGAACACGAACAACCGTTACTCAAAGGCGCAAATAAAGCTAAACAACCGGGCCGTCAACGCACACACTCGGTACATCCATTTGTTACAGAAAATATAAGTTGACGACGTTAAAATGTACCTATTTGTACACACCTGAAGTCTTGTGTTTCTTTTTAAAGAGCGTTTTTGTATATCTAATGGAGAGTCTTCTAGATCTCCTACTCGGTACAACACAACAGTTACAGTAATCTCTGCAACAAATGATTTTCTTTCTTTTGTTCCTTACCGATGTATCTGACTGCTTTGACCGCCATGACTTGAAGGCTCACGTCAAAATCAAGTATCCTGCTAACTTTAACCCTCTAACATCTTATGTTTTTTTGAGAAAATGACAACGTTAAAGTTTCAGTGGAGAGTGAGTCTTCTTTAGTTTGAAGAGTGTGACTGAGTCAAGGTTAAAGGTTGCACAACAGTAATCTCTGCAACAAATGATTATCTTTATTTTGTTCTTTATCAATGTATCTGACTGCTTTGATCGTCGTGACTTGAAGGCTCACGTCAAAATCAAGTATCCTGCTAACTTTAACCCTCTAACGCCTTATATGTTTAGAGAAAATGACAACGTTAAGGTTTGAGTTTAAAGGTCGGGGCCACGGACGCAACACACACACACACACACACACACACACACACACACACACACACACACACACACACACACACACAGACACACAACCGAACATGTACGATACTATAGACTCACTTTGTTTTAAAAAACGACGTGAGCCAAAAAGGGCCCAAATTGTGTGTCCTGAATGGCTGAAGGACCTCCTACTCCTTGACTGCAGTGTCCTGAGGACACGCGGAGTGTTCGAGAGGGGTTGTGTTGAAACTGTTCATTGGGAGGTTCCGCTGTGTTTTGACAACTGCTCTAGTATAATTCAATTTTTGTGTGCACATTTCAGCTGGTCAAGAAGGCAACACGGGCGTTGTCCACTACATGCAGAAAGAAGAGGACTGGACATTTGTGCTGCGCACTGGACAAACCGCTCCATACGTTGCCCTTCTGGATTCGGTCGACTTTACCCTGTAAGTAATGTATTACCTATACAATGTGTGTGTGTCACAGTGTGTGTCACTGTGTGTGTGTCACTCTGTGTGTGTCACTGTGTGTGTGTGTGTGTGTTGATGTTTTTGTGATAGTTTGCTGTCGTTTTTGTTTTGTTTTGATATGCATGGGTTTATTACACTACAGAGCTAGAGATAATGTTTTCAGTGATTTTGTCCCAGATTTTCTTTCCAACACAGATAATGCAGAAACACACAGACAGAAACATATACGCAAAATAGGTGGCGCGTCTCTGACTGCGACGCGCTCTCCAGGTGGGAGCAACCCAAATTTCACAGAGACGCCTCTGTGACTATAAAGTACCAAATACCTAATAATATTTTGATCAATTTCACACCAGATTATCTTTCTTACAGAGATAATCTGGTGTGAAATTGAGATATACGTTTTGGTCAGTTTTATCCCAGATTATCATTCTCACAAACACTTTTTTTATTGATTTTATCCCGGATTATCTTTCTCACAGGGATAACGTTCGCAACTTGACCTCATCTGGCCGGGTCAATGGCATTGTCGTCATCAGCGGCAACCTGACCTCTAACCTTTCCCAGGAAGAGGGAGGCTTCTCTGTCGACTCTTCCTGTCCAAACGACGCTTATGGTTAGTGGAACGTGTATCACTGTATGTAACACTATTCATTTTGCAAATATTGTTATCCTCCATGGGAAAAGCGGGGTCATTTTTTTTTTTTATGTGCTAGCAACTTCCACTAATCTGTCAGTCTCTTCCTTTTCCTTGCTGACTATCGACTACTATTTTCCTGCCTTATTGGCCCATTCTCCTGCATGGCCCGGCCTTTTTCAAAAAAAGAATGCTCAGTGATTTTCTCCTTTGAGTTTGACCTGTATAGTAGTTGCCTTGGTTTAAGGCTGTCAGACCAATTGATATAGACTAGAACACCAAGGCTACATCCAAATGTTGTTATGCTCTGCATAGTTATGCAGTGATTAGCCATGACAAGCTCCTAGCATAGCATCATCAGTCCCCCAAATCCTCAGAAGTCAGAGTGTGGCAGCTCACGTGGCGGGATAATAAAAAAAAAAAGGTCACACACGTAATGTTCTCATCCGGATCCCTAGCTGGTGCATTTGTACCATGGTGTTCAGGTGCTTCGGCTGTTGGGATGATCCCTGGAGTCTTTTAGCCAGGGTACAACAACAACTTCTTATCACGTTTTATGAGAATGGATGTCTTGATCAACTGGTGTGTGGGTGTGTGCACATGTGTGTGTCTGTGTGTGTGTTGTGCATGCATGTGTGCAATTGTGTATGCGTGTGTGTGTGTGTGTCAGACCTGTTTACTCTACTCTTTTCGAGTAGTATTCTACTCAGTTTGGACCTCTACTACTCTTCAAAATTGAAAATAATGCTCTTTAATTCTTGATTACTACTCATTTTCAATGAACATTATTTGATGGTTTAATGAATAAAACTACACATTTTGCACCCAAACTACTCATTTCAGCTATCCAGACTACTCAAGATTTGTGTTGGGGGTAAACAGGTCTGGTGTGTGTGTGTGTGTGTGTGTGGGTAATTGTGCATATGTGTGCAAGCGTGCGTGTGTCACGTATTTCCAGATGGAACATTGAATTAGCAAATGATATACTTTTTTTCATCAGTGTGTGTGTGTGTGTGTGTGTGTGTGTGTGTGTGTGTGTGTGTGTGTGTGTGTGTGTGTGTGTGTGTGTGTGTGTGTGTGGATACATGTGTGATTGTGTGTGTGTGTGTGTGTGTGTGTGTGTGTGTGTGTGTGTGTGTGTGGATACATGTGTGATTGTGTGTGTGTGTGTGTGTGTGTGTGTGTGTGTGTGTGTGTGTGTGTGTGTGTATGTCTGTGTGTGTGTGTGTGTGTGTGTGTGTGTGTGTGTGTGTGTGTGTGTGTGTGTGTGTGTGTGTGGATACATGTGTGATTGTGTGTGTGTGTGTGTGTGTGTGTGTGTGTGTGTGTATGTCTGTGTGTGTGTGTGTGTGTGTGTGTGTGGATGGATATGTGTGTGGATACATGTGTGTGTGTGTGTGTGTGTGTGTGTGTGTGTGTGTGGATACATGTGTGTGTGTGTGTGTGTGTGTGGATACATGTGTGATTGTGTGTGCATCTCTCTCTCTCTCCAGGGATGTACAAGGACACAGAACAAGAAGGGTGCAAGCGGTTGAAATGGAACCCTGTAGGAAACGGGTTGATGTTCGAGGATCTCAAAATGCCCGTTTTCCTCCTGACCGATCAGTCTGATGTGAAAAACATTATTGAAAAGGTGATGATTGTATTGTAGTATAGTAAACTCTGTGTGTGTGTGTTTTGTGTGTGTGTCTGTCTCTCTCTCTTATTTCAGTGTTGGGAACAGTTCAACAATCCGATTCCTCAGGCAAACCCAGGACCTACTGTCTGTGTCAATGTACCGTATTGATTGATTTGT
The DNA here is from genome assembly GCA_017654935.2 of Phymorhynchus buccinoides. Taxonomy (NCBI): domain Eukaryota; kingdom Metazoa; phylum Mollusca; class Gastropoda; order Neogastropoda; family Raphitomidae; genus Phymorhynchus; species Phymorhynchus buccinoides. Next base: position 19,276,919 of record CM065709.1, on the reverse strand, counting down.
TTGATTTTTTTTTCAGCGCTGGGAATCGTTCAACAAGCCCGACTCCTCAAGCGAACCCCACAGGCATGGGAATTGTCCGCGAATTCGCGGATTTCCGCAAAATTTTTTTTTAAATTGTTACTAAATACTTCGTTTTTGTTACTAAATACTTCAATTGGGGGGCTTTTCAGAGTTTTTTGTCTCTGACAATTCCCATGCCTGCCCCAGAGCTACCCTGTGTCAATGCACCATATAGCTTATTTAATGATTGATTGATCTACTGATTGATTGATTGATTGATTGTTTTTCAGTGCTTGGAACCGTTCAACAAGCCTGACACTGACCTATTAAAATTGAAAATGTCCTGTTCGTTCTCCCCTGTCAGTACACAATGTCTGATTACATTTTTAGCACTGGCACGCTTTGTCCTGTTGATCTCTGCAAAGCCAGGACATTGTCCTATTGATTTCTTAAATCTCAGGACAATTTGTCCAATCATTTTTATATCCTCTGTACATCACTGTATTATTTTTTATCTTCTTTTTTTTCCCCTTGTGTTAGGAGCCGTTCAGCAAACCCCGCACATACCCTCTGCGTATGGTGCAACTCGTGGCGGCCATTATTTTATTATTATTTTTTTAATTTTTGTCCCTGTGTTGGGAGCCGTTCAACAAGCCTGGTGCAACTCTATTCTGCCATGATTGTGCAATATTATTTTTATCTTCTTTTTTTTTTCTCCAGTGTTGGGAGCCGTTCAACAAGCCCCGACTTGTCAGGCAAACCCCGCACATACCCTCTGTGCATGGTGCAACTCTTGGCTGCCGTGATTTTGCAATATTATTTTTATCTTCTTTTTGTTTCCAGTGTTGGGAGCCATTCAACAAGCCCCGACTTGTCAGGCAAACCCCGCACAGAACAACTCTTGGCGGCCATGATTTTGCGATATTATTATTTTTATCTTCTTTGGTTTTTTCCAGTGGACTCCTGAGGCAAACCCCCTGTGCCCCCTGTGCGCGGAACAAGTAGTGGCGGCCATTATTTTATTATTATTTTTATCATTTTTTCCAGTGTTGGGAGCCGTTCAGTAATCCCAACTCGTCAGGCCAACCCCGCACCTACCCCCTGTGCGCGGTACAACTCGTGGCGGCCATGATTTTATCTTTTCGTTCTAGTGTTGGCACAGCTGTTTCGGGAGGAACATTTAGTTTATCTATATTTTCAGAAGTTGTTTCAAGCCAACTTTAGTTTACCATAAGTTGCTTTTCATAAATTACAATCATGAATATGTTGTAGTATGTGACTAAATTACTCATATTCAGTGGATATTGCTAGATGTTCACTCATGGGCAATTTTATTTATGTTTGTGTATTATTCAAGAACATTTTTTACTAAATATGTTGTATGATACTGCTCAACAAAATAAGTTTTTACGATAAATCTGATGGAAGAAATATATTAAAAATACAATGAAGAACACACAGCCCAAATATGTTTACAAGCAAAAGCTTGGTGCAGTTTTTATCTAAGATTTATAAATTCAGTCTTTTAACTAAATAGCTTGATTTTGTATGGGGTGGAACAGCTGTGTTGGGAGCTGTTCAACAAGCCCGACTCGTCAGGCAAACCCTCTGTACGCAGTACAACTCGTAGCAGCCATTATTTTATTAATATTTTTATCTTTTTTTTTTGTCTCAGTGTTGGGAGCCGTTCAACAAGCCCAACTTGACAGACGAACCCCGCACGTACCCGCTGTGCGCGGTGCAGCTTGTGGCGGCCATGACGGCAGCCAAGGACGCGGTGACGTGCGTGCGCCGGTCCAACCTCATGACCAACCTCAACCCCTTCATCTTCTGCGACCCCCTCGGGGACCAGAACGTCGCAGCCACCATCAGGGCGCTGCCTAGCAACCAGACCAGGCCCGAGAAGTCGGTGATTGTGGTGGCCACGAGGGTCAGTTGAGTTTGTTTGTGAAGGGGGGGGGGGAGGTATGGTGGGGGTGGGGGAGGAGTGTGTGTGTGTGTGCATGCGTGCATTTGAATGTGATTTTTGTTTTTGCCCATCGCCTCTGTCAGCTGTGGGCTTATGTGATTTTTCATGTCTTATCTGTAAGTTTTTGGGTCTTTTTGTCCTTTTTCCGAGTGCGGTCAGCAAAGGTGTATAACAGGCATGGTAGACCTCCGCTAAACAGTTTGAAACAAAATTATTAAAAAATGCATTGAAATGGCATGAAAAAGTGAACATTTCATTCTCATTTATTGAATTTTATTGATTTTTTTTCCGGCTCCCTAGACCCCCGGCGATTTTCCTTGAAAACCACTTTGCCCCCACTACCATGCCTGGTATAAGTTTGTCGCATTTTTTTGTTTGTTTGTTTGTCTGTCTGTTTTTGGTTTCGTGTTTTGTGCAATGTCTTGTGCACTTGTGCACAGAATGGCTTCGAATTGTTGTTATGGTGATGCAGTGTTTATTCCTTCTTCAAGATCAGGGCGACAGAATCAGTGTGCAAAATATGTCTTTAGATTTTTGGAGGTTCACCTGGGTATTTTAGTGGGGGCGGGGGGAGGTCTCTTTATCATTTTGTAACATTTTCATTTTTTTTAAACTGCCTCGGGTCAAAATGTGTAATGGTTTAATGATGCGCTGTCCTAAAATCCAATGCGTCTGACGGGAGATTTGAACGTCTTATCTGCTCATCTGTCTGTAAGAATTTAACACTGGCACATGCATGTGTGTACGTGTGGACCTATGTTTGACTGTGCGTGAGTCTGCATGAAAGATTGTCTGTCTGTGTGTGTGACATATTTGTTTATGCTTATTCACATGGATGCTCCTTCTTTCAGGATGTCCTGAATTGCAGGATTTTTAAATTGCCTAGAGCCGGCGTCGCCGGATTATGAGAATTTGAGAAGCAATAACTTTCTTACACACACACACAAACTTGTGTGAGTGAAAATGATGTTTTACGTCCTCTCGGTCATAGACACATATGGGACATTTATAAATACAAAGATGGTGGGAACAATACTGGCTGCAATGCCCGGAGGCAGTGCAACACCAGTAAAGTCCCGAGTTTTTAACAATATAGATAGGTGTTTAGCAGTAACCACGCCTCGGTTAAACCTCATCGGCTATGGTACCGCCACAGTATATAATTCATCACATGACACACACAAACTTGTACAATAAAACGGGCCTATATAAGCATTTGCTATATTCAAAGGAATGTAGCACTTGTACTAGTCTAGAGGGGTGAAAAAAGAGCAGTAAATGTGTGTGTGTGCGCTGCCCCTGCACTCCACCGGGGCCGCCCCCTCGCAGGATTTTTGAAATTTCCCGGGAGCACCCATGTATTTATGAAGATGTTTATTTCCAGATGGATTCCATGAGTCTGTTCTTCAACGAGTACCCCAGCGCTGACACCAGTGTGACGGGGATTGTGACGCTGCTGGCCGCCGCTAAGGCATTGTGGTCCCTGCGTGATGTCATCGAGGATTCTGACGATAATAAAGACGTCATGTTCACCTTCTTCCAGGGGGTGAGTACTGAAAAGGACAAAGGAGAAAAGATTTTGTGAACATTTTTTATGCAGTCATTAGCTAGACAACACAGGGCTCCCAATCGTCCCACAAAACAAGGGGTCCCAGGGACTCCTTTACTTACAGTATAGAGGGTCCTAGAGGCGGGATAGAGGGTCCCAGTGGCATAGCGAATGCTTAACAGAATTTTGTTCTAGTGCATCCCTGGGACCCCCTGCACATTCTTTTAGAGGGTCCTTTAGAATGTTAGTGCTTCATAGACCCCTAAATCAGTAAATGGGGGTCCCTGGGAGCCCTGACCAACAAAAAAAATTAAAAAAAATAATCTCCATTCCCAAAGACAAGAATTGTCTGTCGATTTGTGCAGGGTTCATAGCAGTTGGGAAGGTTTGTGAAAACTGGACTCAAGAAAATAGACTTCATTTTCAAGACCCATGAAAGTTTGTGAAAAATGAAAAACCAAGAGTAGTGTCTTTGAAAGTTTGTGAATTTTGATCTACTGTCAAATCTTCATCAATCTGCCCCCCAAATTGCCCAGGACCATAACTTTGAATCATCGTGCCAAGAATTTTTTTTTATAATTATGAAATAAAATGAATATTTTGATGCATACGATGATCGGTGCAACTTACTTTCGATTTTTAACCGGATTTGACGCGAGTTGCTTCCCTTTAAAGACATCCGGGTCTTTACGCGTGCCGCGCAAAATGCCGGGCAAATGTGTCTTCAGTGAGCTTTGGCTCATAAAATTCTGCATATAAAGTATGGCTGCGAAAGGATGCAACCAACAAGCGCTCAGCATATTGTGCGGTTTGCCGAAAAACCTTTGATGTGGGATCAATGGGTGAAGGAGGAGTCATCAGCCGTAGTAAAGTGGGTTTTGAAAACAAGGTTGGGCTTTGAAAGTTTGTGAAAGGGCGCTATATATATAAATTTTCTCCTCATTTGTTTCTTATTACTAGCAATCGCCCCGTGGCAGTTAACTCCCGTGGCAGTTTTAACCCCATGGCAGTTTTAACCCCGTGGCAGCTATCTCCTCCCCACATTTACTTGCTCGGGGACTTATCTGCCACTCGGCGACACACTTGTTTGTTATTGTGGCTTTCAACAGACAGCCAGTCTCAAAGGACACGAAAGTGAAACTTTAGGTTTTACATTTCCAAGAAGAAGGCAGCATTTCACCTTCACCCTCCAGCCCCCCCCCCCCCCCAGCCCCATCCCTCATCCCCTCCCTCCCCCCCTCAACCCCCATCCCCCTCCTATCCCCCCCCTCGACGCTCACAGCTCGTGCGCTTTGTGGGTAAAGTGTTAGTTGCCGTGCGAGCGGGGGAGGGGGGGAGTTGAAATAGATAGGATGAATTATCTTAATAATAGCACACTTAATAAAATTCGCGAAATTTAATCGGTGCATATTGCGCGTGTTTATGAACAGATGCTGTTGCAATTTTGGTTCTGGTTACGGTTGGTTCTGGTTTGTGTAAAAGTGAAGCGGCGTATTATCGCGCGCGCTTTTTGAATCGATTCGCTTCCGGTTTATTTTCTCTCACACGGATAGTCCACGTCCCCGGTCATCTACCGTCCGACATTCGAAGGCAATCCGCCCAGAAATACCGGAGATACGGGCGTCGAGAGGCCGGTTATAAGGCCCCGTTTCCCGTTGGCGCTGCTCTGAAAGTGACGCGCTCTCCCGATTCTCTTCAAATTTCCTGCCAGGCTTTGCCCTGGCCATAGCAAGCCTGACAGCAAATTTGAAGCGATTCGGTTAAGAAACGGCAGAGTTATTCGTATTTTGGTGAAGCAGCGTCTAGCGCGCGCGTTTATGAATGTGATTCGCTTCCGGTTTGGCACACGGATAGTCCCCGGAAACGGTCATCTTCCTGCCAAATTCGAAGGCAATCGGCCCAGAAACCCGGAGATACGGGCGCCGAGAGGCCGATTACATGCGCGTTTCGCGCATTTGCGAAACCGCGCAAATGATACGGCCGCCTCGGTTGCCGTTGCCATCGCCCCGCTAGGGCTCACAGCAAATTTGAAGCGATTCGGTAGAAAAACGGCGGAGTTAATAAGGCCCGTTTTGTGTTCTTCATGGCACACACACACACACACACACAAGACACACACACACACACACACACACACACACACACACACACACGCACCGGACACTTGGCTTATTACTATATGATTATTATTATTCACCCATGTGCCTTGGCATGAGGCTGCAACGTCAGACTCAGTTGACATAAGCTAGAACGCCAAGGCTACATCATAATGTTGTTATGCTATGAATGGTTGTGCGGGGATTGTCTTAAGCCATGACAAGCTCCCAGCATAACATCATCAGTCTAAAATCCCCCGAAGACGGAGTGTGGCTGCAAACATGGCGGGGTAATCAAAAACGGTCACACACGTAATGTTCTCATCCCTAGCTGGTGCATTTGTACTGAATTGTTCAAGTGCTCTGGCTGTTGGGATGAACCCTGGAGTCGTTAAGCCAGGGAACAACAACAACAACATTCACCCATTAATATATAAATTACCTACTGAGACCTAATGAATGTCATCTTTTGTGTTGTAATTCATATAATTCACTTTTCTTTTCTTTTTTTCTTGATTGTTTTCTCTCGTAATGTTTGTAAAGCGCTCTGAGGATGATTTTTTTATCATCGAAGAGCGCTATAGATGATTTATTTTTTATTATTATATTTTCTCTCAGGAAGCCTTTGACTACATCGGGTCCAGTCGCATGCTGTACGAAATGCAGAAAGGTCGTTTCCCGGACGACTTCGACTCCAAGGACCACGACCTTCACCTCCAGAAGATCAACCTGACGCACATCGGGCAGTTTGTGGAGCTGAGCCAAGTGGGAATGAGGCTGGATGAGAACAGCTTGTGGCTGCACGTGGATCCCTCTGTTCGCAACAGTACTGAGGTGTGTGTGTGTGTGAAAAACATACAGTGAAACACGTTAATACGAATTCCAGGGGAGAGGGCCAATTTACTCGTTGTAAGCATTGCTCGTTCAAACCATTTTATCAATTTTGGCAACCCTGACGAACCTATCAATCGCTCCTCACATCTACTGTGATGTGCGTGCTGGTAAAGTGTGAAAAAGACAGAAAAACGGAAACAACACACTGACCCAACAAAGCATGGTTGTAAGCCCTGTATCCATAGGGTTTTTAATGCCGATTACAAACACTTTGAAACAGTTTATTAACACACGATAACATCAAAAACATAAAATCCACACACGCGCTTTAAGAGAAAGTTAAAATTTCCCGGAAGTCACAAGATCAGTGCGCAAAGAGTGAGTCCAGTGTCGTCTGCTTGCGCTGCAGACACCCAAGTTGTTTCTTGGTAATCAACTGTCCGACACTGGTGACCATATCGATGGCCTTGTTGACTTCTTCATGGCCCAGTGGGTCACACTGATGGCTTTGAAGAAACATCTTCAGTGTTTCGGCAGCTTCTCTGGCTTCTTGGATTGACACACGCCTGGGGGGTTCCTTATCGTCTTCACTGTCACTGTCCAATGTGTTTTTGAAACCTTGGACGTGATTGGTTGCTTGCTTCGCCAGTTCTGTGTGAGTCAAGAAACCCGTCGTCTGCAACGTCTCAACAACGTCTCTCAACAACGTCTCAACAACCCGGCTTCAGTCAGCTGCGGACTGGGACCTCTTTGTATATTCAGGCTTTTGGGAGATACAGTGGAACCTCCCTAATAAGACCTCCCATTATAAGACTCCCTCCCATATAAGACCTACTTCTCTGAAACATTGCCCTTCTTTGTAAGTATTAAAATTACCTCCCTTATAAGACCCCTCCCATGTAGATATCTTTATTAGTTCCTGAGAAACAAAAATGAACATAAATTGCCCCCCAAAACACGTAGTGCGTCACCTTAGAAGACCTCATTTTGGATGATTTTTGAAGGTCTTATAAGGGAGGTCTCACTACTTACAGACAATGACACTATGCCTAAGTCAGATATGAGAAATAACATAGTAAGAAAGAATTATAACAAAATCAGTTCAGAAGCTTGGGCTATCTTTCATTTGAAAATGTTCACTGAGAGGCAGCATTCTGCCTTTCTCCGGAAAGGGGTAGGGTTAGGATCAGCCTGGGATCATTTTGATAAAACTGAAAGAAGCAGATTTTGAGATTGAGGGTCGTAAACATGAGGGGGGGGGGGTCTGAAGTACAATTGTTCAGAAAACTTTTGTGTGTTTAATATGTGTGGTCCACTTTATGACATGACTTCGCCTCATAGTCTGTAAGATAAGGTTAACCCTTTCACTGCCAACGTCGCATTTTTGCACCACAATGATTTAACACCCATGTCACTAAAAGGCATCAAATCAGGCTTAAAAAAACAAGTTTAAAATGGAAATGTTTCTTCCACAACATGTGCAGCAGATTGAACTAAAACGAATACATTAAATCAATTATTAGAAAATGCATGCACGCACGCACATGTACTCACACACACACACACACACACACACACACACTATGTACATAATTTGAGAATTATACATAAATTAGAGAATTACAAGCATTCAACAAATACATGTAATGATTATATTTCGGAGGTGTGAGTGTGTGGGGAGGGGTGGGGGAAAGGGGTTTGTGTATGTGTGAACTGTATGTATAGCACCGTTGCTTGTCTCTTTTTGGGTTACAGTTATAATAATGTTCCTGTTTCTTTGTGATAAAAAAAACACCAAGTAGAGAACCACTGAAGAGAACCACTCAAAAAAAACCCCACAAAAATTCAATACAGAATGACACCCAATGATCCAAGGACATGCTTGATAAACTTGCGCAGCAAACCATGTTCACAATCAAGCGTGGTTATGTTAGAACAATGCGCATAAAACTTGTCCACAACATAAAATTATGTATTATGAATTTTGTTTTATTGATAAAGTCTTATATTTTGGTTTCAAACTATTCCAGCAAAGAAATATCAAGGGCTCAAACATGAGCAAGCAACTGTTGAAAACCAGAACAAAAAATTTCATCCAATGGTCAATGCATTTGAGTTGATTTTTCATTATTACTACGTACAATTGATTTCTCTGAAACCCTGGCTGGAAAGCAGTATAAGTAATTTATCCTGTCAGAGACAATAATAATAATAATAATAGTACATTTATATAGCGCTTTACCTCGGATGAGTCCAAAGCGCTTTACAATTAATTATTCATCAACAAATACAACAAAAACAGCATTCAAGAATGACGCCAACCAGCAGCAACGCATATACAAAGCAACTCTCTCTCTCTCTCTCTCTCTCTCTCTCTCTCTCTCTCTCTCTCTCTCTCTCTCTCTCTCTCTCTCTCTCTCTCTCTCTCTCTCTCTCTCTCTCTCTCTCTCCTCTCTCTCTCTCTCTCTCTCTCTCTCTCTCTCTCTCTCTCTCTCTCTCTCTCTCTCTCTCTCTCTCTCCTCTCTCTCTCTCTCTCTCTCTCTCTCTCTCTCTCTCTCTCTCTCTCTCTCTCTCTCTCTCTCTCTCTCTCTCTCTCTCTCTCTCTCTCTCTCTCTCTCTCTCTCTCTCTCTCTCTCTCTCTCTCTCTCTCTCTCTCTCTCTCTCTCTCTCTCTCTCACACACACACACACACACACACACACACACACACACACACACATTTATCGACACAGACTCGTTCATCCCCCATTCAGTAAGCCACAGCAACCGAGCCGCACGGACTGACCACAAACACCCTCACACACAACGTACGCACGCAGACAGACACACACACATGCACACAGACACACATGCGTGCACACACAACCGACAAAACCAAAGCACACATGTATGCACACATGCATGCTCACACACACACACACACACACACTCACACACCACAAAACAGCACAAACCTCTTATTCAATCTTCCCTCACATGCCCACAACGATAGACAACTGATCAAATATTTAGGGTGCAGCAGGAAAAAGATGGGTTTTAAGAGAGGTTTTTAATGAGGAGACTGAGTTGGAGTGTCGGAGAGGAGAAGGCAAAGAATTCCAAAAAGATGGTGCTTGATAGGAAAAATAATGTGTTTCACCAATATACAATGCTGGGCTGGGCTTAAAATAATATTTAAAAGAAGTATAAAAAGTTTCATAAAATATCAAGAATCGCCAGTTTCTCAAGTTAAGCGACAAAAGGAAATTATAATGTCAGCATCTGGGACTTTGCATACACTGAAAAGTTTTGTACAGGGCTGCTATCTCCTCAGCTTCTGTATTTGGATGCTCACCACCTTGAATTGATTTCTCTTTTCCAGAACTGCTAGATTGAATAAAACTCGATATTCACCAAATTAATCACTACATGTAGTATGTATAAAAAAAAGAATAACTGATCACAATTTTCACTTATAAGGCAACATTTCTTATCTATT
>CM065709.1:19184493-19261993 GCA_017654935.2 Phymorhynchus buccinoides | reverse complement strand
GTTTCGGGCTTTGCCTTCCAAATCAATGGTGAGGAAGAATAAGATGACAAGGCTGGCATAAAAAAAAATTCCACGATGCTGGCTTAGTTCTGTACTCTGTACTAAGATGTCACATGCTTGGTTCTCTAATAAGACCACCCCTCAGATAAGACTTTTTTTCACCGCACTTTCAAGGTCTTATTAGAGGGGTAGCACTGTACAAAAGCGAACTTTTTTTCACAGATTTTTACACACACAAAAATGGTGCCGTAAACTCTTTTTCAGGTGACAATCCAACAATTTTTGTCTTTCCAACAGATACTACAACAGTCGAATGGACCAACCGTCCCAAATTGAAGCAGACTACCCAAGCGACTTGAACGAGACGCAGCGTTACAACGCCAACACCAACCAGTCACACCGCATCACTGCTCTGGCCACCACGCTGGCTAGGTACCTGTTCTGGGCCTCCACAGGGAGAGACCCAGACTCTGAACAGATGGCCAAGCTTCAGGCCGACATTGAGGAGGTGAGAGGAGAGGGGGATGGGTGGGAGAGAGAGAGAGAGATTGGATGCTCTAGCTTAAAGGCACAACTGGTCTATAAAAGAGCCGATCCCAGGAATCGGGTAGTGAGTTGTGAGTGGGAGAGAGAGAAACAAGCCAGCGGCTCTCCTAGCTGCGGGCTTTCGCCTGAGCCAGTTTAGTTTTTCCCTCCTTTTCCGTTTGAAAAAGGATGCTTTCGCTGCGAGCGCCAAGCAGAAACTGACATTTTTAGCCTACTTCTTGCTTATATAGTACCGCGCTGACTTTAAGCACTAGCCAGTTCTGGGCGCTGACAAGGAGGGCTTCATTGGGCGCCCCAATGATGAAGAGATGGCGAAGCTTCAAGTCGATATTGAAGAGCTGAAAGAGAGAGGGGGAGGGGGGAGAAAGTGGGAGAGAAAGATATTTCTGTTTCTATTGGTATGGCTACAACGATAGCTAGGTATCTCTTTTGGGCTTCGACAGGGAAGGATGCATATTTTGAAGATATGGCGAATCTTGGAGATGAGAGAGAGAGAGAAATTAGAAACTAGTTGCTTTGCCACTAAGGCTGACCAGTTATCTTTTGGGGGGCATTGACAAGAAGAAAAAGAGATCTGAATGATGAAGAGATGGCAAGACGTCAGGCGGATATTGAGGAGAGAGAGAGAGAGATGGGGAGAGGTTAGGGGGAGAGAGAAGGAGGGAGGAAATGGACAGAAGGAAGGAGAGAAAGGTACCAAGTGTGGGTAGGCATGTGAAGAGCTGAGAGAAAGAGAGATCGGCCAGTATCTGTACATACAGCCCTCATCATTTTTCATTGTCACCATTCTGGAAAGGTCATACGTAGCTATTATTTCAAAATCAAGATTTTTGTTAGAGAATGTGTGGGGGGGGGGGGGGGGGGCCCTGCATCTTTTAATACGAAGCGCCTCATAGCTAGTGTGTAAACTATGGCAAACAAGTTACCACAGTAACCAGTTTCAGGTTGAGCAAGTCTTTTTTAGCTGTACTTTACACCCATTTGGTGTAAAGTGCAGATGATAACCTACTATTTTTTTCCCCACTCATCTTTGACTCGTTTGACTTGAACACTTGTGCAGTTTCTTTGTTTGTTTGTTAATTTTTCTGACTCTGTGTTTACTAATGCTTAGGAAACAAAACTACATTATCCAGCCTTCTCTCGAGTTCATTTTTAAGCTCTCAAAACTGGTTTTGATTTCCCCATTTCAGGCAAACCATGCACCAATTCAGACACAAACCTGTACTATTTCAGGTGAACTGTGTGTTTCAGGTGAACCATCTGCTGTACTATTTTGGGTTAACCGTGTACTGTTTCAGGTGAACTGTGTACTGTTTAAGGTGAACCATCTGCTGTACTATTGTGGGTGAACCATGTTCTATTTGAGGTGAACTGTGTACTGTTTCAGGTGAACCATCTGCTGTACTGTTTCCTGCACAGCCCTCACTGCGAACTGTTCAATGCCACCATTGGTCCCGACAACGCTGATAATTTGAGTGAGTCCATGAGGATGATGATGACAACGATAAGTCATCATCATCATTATAATAAAGATCGAAATAGTGAGGCTAAGGGAGGAAAATGTGGTGAAATGAATAAGGGGGAAGAACTCTCTTATTAGTTTACTCCCTCCACCAAAGTTATTTACGACAACACCGCCTAGCAAAGCATAGCTAACAGCCAAAGGGAAGCAAACAAAGCATCCTCAATAAAGGATGTGTCTGGTTTGCCTATATGACCACCACCCACACAGTACGCAACAAATATATTCTGATTGCTTCTCGGCCTTTTGGCTGAGACAGTGATTCAGGAACATAAATTTTATACCTTTTGGTTTGCCTATACCCACCACCCACACAGTGGTTGCTTCTCGGCCTTTGATTCGTTCAGCCCGTCGTACATGGCGAAAGCCGATACGCGACGTTAAACTGAACTTCCAGTACGCAACAAACAAAACAACATTTAGTGATTTACAGTATTTTTCGGACTATAAGGCGATACTTCTTTCCAAGACTCAGACCCCTGCGTCTTATAATGTGACTAATGAAATAGTAAGAAAATATAGTTAACAAATCTGAAATTTGGGTAAAATTGGGGGGGTGCGCCTTATAGTCCGAAAAATACGGTATTCAAGAATGGCATAGCCGCCTAATCTTGAACAATGTTACACATAAGCCACACACAATACAGAACAAACTTCCATTGAGGCATACCAGTTTGTGTATATGGTAATAATGATAATAATATTGATTTTTGTTATACCTCTCAGTTAAACTGGAGCTCTTTGCGCTTTACAAATGATTGAAATAAGATACATACGTCACTAAAGTAATACATAAAAACTACAATAAATACTAGCATTAATGCAGTACATCCGTAGGCATAAACACAGATTATATAAACATCAAGTATAGGCAATATATCCAATCACACGAAGACAAACAAGGATCAACAAATTACAGTGGAACCTCCCTTATAAGACCTTCAAAAATCATCCAAAATGAGGACTTATAAGGGAGGGGGTCTTATAAAGGAGGTAATTTAAATACTTACAAAGAAGGGCAATGTCTCACACAAATAGGTCTTATGTGGGAGGGAGTCTTATAATGGGAAGTCTTATAAGGGAGGTTCCACTGTGGTACATTAATATGAATTAAACAAATAATTTAACACTATTGTGACTGGCACTGCATCAGTGAAACCACTGTGCTGGCCTGAGGCTGCACTGGAAAGATTACTGTGGAATGACTGCTTGTGATCAAACATTGTTTAAGAGCCTAAATGAAGTCTGATATGCACCAAACTTTCTGTACTTTATGAAAAATGGATGCTTAATTCAATTTTATGCTTTGTGAATATATTGCATGAACGATTTAAAGCCGACATGCTGCTTAACCTCGAGATCGAACTCCGTGACGAGATCGAACGATTCTGCCGATAACAACACTTTTTGTTGTCACATTCTCACTCTAGAGTACTCGTACTGGGCACTCACTGTTAAATTAAATCAGTGCTTACATTATTTTCACTACTTTCATCCTTAAAACCTGACTGATTGCCAGCATTACTTCCGTCCTCATCAAGTTCGAGCAACAATCTCCTCGCCACTTAGACCTCTGATTTTTGACAATTTTCGTGCAAAAATCTCCTCAAATTTCGACTAACACCGCCATTTCCGCTTCACTATTCAAGACTATTCAAGGGAAGTAACTGTGAAATCAAACAAGAAAAGTCTGTAGCAGTTTTGTACCTTAGACCGTTAGACCTTCGATTGGAGGTTCCTGACAGATAGAGATGTTCTGCTGAACCTACGATAGGAGGTTCCCGTCACGGAAGTGTTAAACATCAAAACCTAACCTTTCCTTCCTTAATGTTTGTATGTGAGGTAAGATTAGATGGACGGATGTCGATAATACTTTTACATGGTGGGTTGGTTTTTTCCCTGTCTGCAGAGAAGAACAAGAAGCCGTTCCCGTTCTACGTGTCGGTGAGTCAGCACACCAACCAGGTGACCTCCCTGGTGAAGCAGGTGCTGGCCTTCTACACGGGGCAAGAGGTCGTCAACGCCACCAAGGACACCTGCAAGGTCAAAGACCACGACCAGGTACTCTTTATGGATGGCGACGAAAATGGTGTTTTACTTCCTCTTGGTCTAATCAGACACATATGGGACATTTGTAAATACAAATATGATGGGAACAATACCAGAGGCAATGCCCGGAGGCAGTACGAAACCAGTAAAGTCCCGATTTTTGGGATTAATACAGATAGGTGTAGCGGTAACCACGCCTCGGTTAAACCACAAGACACTTCATGGCTTATAATAATGACAATTTATATAGCGCTTATTCTCCTTACAGGGCTCTAAGCGCTTCACAAATAAGTTAAAAATCTGAGCAAAAAATAAAAATAAAAAACACAACACACTTATTATAATAAGAAACAACCCGAAACAAAATCACGATAACTACATTTATGTCACATCCCCCACCTATCAGGAAAAAGCAGGATTTTGTCTCATGAAATCCTGAAATTGCATGGTTGAGAATACTTGAGCGCGGGCCGCCCACGGACTAAACACCTGTGAGAGCGGTCCTACCTGCTTCTCTGCGTTGCGCGGCTTCTGGCCGTCGATCTCAGGTTGTGCGGAATACGGGTTTTGTCCCCCCCACCTCGTGGGGATACTGGGGGGTCTTTTGTATAAATAGTTCCCCCACCTTCTGGAAGTTCTGTGCTTTGCTTCCTCTAAACTGTCACTCTCTTTGACTCCGCCTTTTCCCTTTGCTTACTGTCATCTACTATCTTTCTGCCTTACCTGTCCATTCGCCTGCCTTTTTTCGTGAAACACTTTCAAAAAGATTTCCTCCAGCCGAAGTCGGACTTGCTGGGCAGGCGCATGACGGCAGCATAGCGCATCTGCGCTCATAATTGACAGGAAACTCCCTGAGCGATTGAAGAAGAAGAATAATACTTAAAGCCGTAACGGGAGTATAAAAGGCGAGGCGGTTGGCGCGCAGCATCATTTGAATCACCGCTTGTGGCACTGCCAGCTGCGGTTTGTACTTCATGATCATGAGGCAGCGCGATCTTATTCTCAAATGGTGTTCTTAAACGGTTTGTTTTCATACTGCGCCTTCGGAAACGAAAAATCGCGGCCATGTTTGTTTTTTCTTCCGAGTTTAGAGCTCTCTAGACTCTTACTTTCAATGTTTCAGAGTTTGTTTTGATGCTAGTGATTGTGATTTGGGTTTTAAATGAGTCGATTTAGAGGATATGGTCGCGTGAGACTACGATGATGTGAGAACTTTGAACTTTTCCGCGAGAAATCGAGTAGCGAATGATCGCAATGATGCCGACTACGGACTAGAGTTTTGTGGGGTCCGACTCGATGTCGACTCCGAGTCATGGCGAGTGTTGTTCGTCCGCGGATTGGACTCTGCAGTATTTACTGATGCCTGTTTGTTCCCTGTTGTGCGAGTCGGCACATCTCGCGCGCGCCTCACATGTGTCGGACCAGCGTAATCCTGATTCTTGGGATCTGTTGATAGGCCTTTAACTCTTCAAGCGCCATGTAATCTTTGACATTCTTAGTTGTCTTTTGCGTCTCAGCTGGCGGTGAATGTCTTTGCGCTTGGTGGGAGTGTAGAGTGATGTCTTGGGTGAATGTATTCGCCCACGGTGCTGGAAGAGTTACATGACAAGCTCGTAGGTGCTCATGGGAAATTTAAAAAATCCTGCAAGGGAGCGGCCCCGGCGGAGTGCAGGGGCAGCGCGCACACACACACACACACACTGACACACATTTACTGCTCTTTTTTCACCCCTCTAGGCTAATACAAGTGCTACATTCCTTTGAATATAGCAAATGCTTATATAGGCCCTTTTTATTGTACAAATGTGTGTGTGAGAAAATCGTTGCTTCTCAAATTATGATAATCCGTCGACGCCAGCTCTAGGCAATTTAAAAATCCTGACATTCAGGACATCCTGCAAGACAGAGCATCCTTGCAAGCTATTCCACTGAAATGAGGGGGAAAGATGTTTTACTGTTGGGGAAAAAAAGATGAAAGCGGTATCGAAATGCTTTGATTTTGTTCATTAAAGTGTTTTTTGCGTTTTTTTAGTCACGCCTTTATATTCTACTGTTAGCAAATACATATTTTTAACCCTTTCACCACCAGCCACATTTCAGCCAAAAATTTCCATTAAATTTACCTGAGTAGAGAACAAATTCCATCTGCAGTATTGGTGATTCTTCTGTGAAATATTTAAAATAAGGTCTATCCTTACTTCCCAAAACTAAGACAATATGGTCTTTGGATAATAGACCCCAATTTGATGCCTTTTAGTGACATAGGTATAATTTTTTTCAAACTTTTTTTTTAATGAACGAATGAATCAAACACAAGCAAACATATACATGCAGTTTACATTTTAACATACATCCATTCATTTTTTTTTTTTAACTTGATAAAGACAGACAGATGAGCATAACTCATTCAATACAGATACAGAAATAGAATAATAAGAGGGGAAAAAACAACACACACGCACACAAAACCCCCCCAAAAAACCACAACTCAAAAACAAACAAAGCAAAAACACACAAACAACAACAAAAAAGAAAGAAAAAAAAAGAAAAAAAAAAAAAAAGGAAGAGGCATTGGATAAGCGTCATGAAAGACGTGAATATGTTATGTATATGTGAGAGGATCACATATAAATGACAATTTTTGTAATTTATTTAATACATAAAAAAATAAAAATAATGAGTGCTCATATATTTACCAAAGCATTAGCTCAAAGATTAAGACAGTTTGTCAACCACAACGGACACAAATGCCATACAAAAAAAACACCCATCTAAATTACACTGGTCTAAGAAAAAAGATAAGAAAACATATAATACATAATTATATTATTGTTGAAAAAGTTCGATACGCTTTCCCTTCCCCTTCCTCAAGACCATAATCTTTCAATATCAGAAAAACAAGGGTTTGTATGGGTCCCAGAGTTGTTCAATCTGATCGACTTTCATTTGGATTCTGGCATTGTATTTTTCAACTGAAAACACATAGGTATTATAATCACTGTGGTGCTGAAATGCGACTTGGCGGTGAAAGGGTTAATTGTTTAAAAGGATGAAAATTAACTTTGAATATAGAAAACAATAGAGGTTTATGTGCTCCGTCTGCAGTGAGAAAGGCAACACTGACAAAAATGAAAAGAATCGAGAAAATGGAGGAGGGTGTTGATCTGCATGTTTGCCCATTTATTGTTGTTGGGAACTTTGGCCTTATGGAATAAACATCTTCATTTTGGGTAAAATTTATAATTCTTCTGATAATCAGATGTGTTACAGAATGATATAAACAAACTTATTGACTGGTCAGAAAAATGGAAACTATATTTTAATGCAAATAAGTGTAAAGTAATGCATTTAGGGTTGAATAATCCACTAAGAGAATATGAAATATCTCATGGCACAGATAAACATATATTAGACACTTGTGTAGAAGAAAAAGACTTGGGAGTTATATTTGATTCTAAATTGAAATTTGATAGACATATTACAACAGCTGTAAACAAAGCTAATAGAATGTTAGGGTTAATTAGGAGAACTTTTACAGGACTAAATAATAATGTGTTCATTAATTTATATAAAAGTTTGGTTAGACCACATCTGGAGTATGGGAACCAAATTTGGAATCCATATCTTAAACGACAATCAGTTTCAATTGAGCGTGTACAGAGGAGAGCTACTAAATTAATAAAAGTTTTTTAAAATTTTGATTATAGTGAAAGGCTACACAAACTTTATTTACCATCCTTGAAATACAGAAGACTTCGTGGTGATCTAATCAATGTATATAAAATTTTGAATGGTCCTGACAATACTAACAAAAGTTTGTTTCAGATTTAAAAATTTTCAAAGACTAGAAATCATGAATTAAAAATACTAACACAGTATAGTAGAACTAACATCAGGAGACACTTTTTCAGTAACAGAGTGACTAACTATTGGAACGCACTTCCTGCTCAGACAAAACTTGCACCTGATACTAACAAATTCAAAAACCTCCTGGACAAAGACCCAAACCTTAGTAAATTAAAATACCAGTATGACTAATAGTAATAGTCTACCAAAACCTAGAAAGCTGTGCCAAGTCAAAGCAAAAAAAAAGACGCTTGAGAGGCCGCGAGGCCTAGTCGTCTTAATCTACCTGACCCGACCATGTGTGCATGGATGCATTTTTATGTGTGTTTATCTTGTGTCTTGATTCCTTCATTTCTCTCTGTATGTGTCATATACCAAGCTTTTTAAAGCAAGACTTCAATCATAGTGACTTCAAGTCTTCAATCACTGTCATAAATGTTTTGCAGTGCAATCACTTCTGCATGAATTGTCACTGTGTTTTTCATTCTTCTTGGATGTATCCCCGCTTCCAAAGGGGGCTTTGGCCTTATGGAATAAACATTTTCATTTCATTTCTCTGTGTGTGTGTGTGTGTGTCACAGCGGTACAGTTACCAATGGATGCAGGGTAGTCTGAATGCGGAGGGGCACAGGGAGCCAGTGTGTTACAAGAGTACTGTTTTCCTGTCCAAGGCCAAGTCACCTGCTTTTGACATTGATGGTGAGGGATTTTTGTCCGTCTGTCTGTCTCAACACACCCCCCCCCCCCCCGCCCCTCTCTCTCTCTCTCTCTCTCTCTCTCTCTCTCTCTCTCTCTCTCTCTCTCTCTCTCTCTCTCTCTCTCTCTCTCTCTGTCTCTCGATCTCTCTCTCTCTCTCTCTCTCTCTCTCTCTCTCTCTCTCTCTCTCTCTCTCTCTCTCTCTCTCTCTCTCTCTCTCTCTCTCTCTCTCTCTCTCTCTCTCTCTCTCTCTCTCTCTCTCTCTCTCGTTTTGTTGCTATGTTTACCAATTTCAATGTATGAATTATGTTGTCATATTCATTCTTCGCTATAATCACCTGTTTTCTCGAGTAGCCACATTTTACAGTATCCTTTTCTTCAAAATTCCCTTTCCCCATCTCCCCTTTGCTGGTTATGTATATAATATGTAAATAATATCTTGTTTTTTTATGATTGTTGCTTTTCTTAGTATGCTTTTTTCTTTTCTTTTTTTTCCCTTCTTCAGTTCTTGTTCTTACATTTTTTGTTTGTTGATTTCTTGTTGTTTGCCTCAGGGCTGAGTAAAAAAAAAAGCTGGAATTATTTATCTTATCTCATTACCTTATCTCATTTCCCTTCTCTCTCTCTCTCTCATCTCTCTCTCTTCTCTCTCTCTCTCTCTCTCTCTCTCTCTCTCTCTCTCTCTCTCTCTCTCTCTCTCTCTCTCTCTCTCTCTCACGCACACAAACACACACAGTCTTACTCATTCACACATTCAAATACTTGCGCACATGCTCTCTCTCTCTCTCTCTCTCTCTCTCTCTCTCTCTCTCTCTCTCTCTCTCTCTCTCTCTCTCTCTCTCTCTCTCACGCACACAAACACGCACACAGTCTTACTCATTCACACATTCAAATACTTGCACACATGCTCTCTCTCGCTCTCTCGCTCTCTCACGCACACAAAGACTCACAGAGAGTCTTACTCATTCACACATTCAAATACTTACACACATGCTCTCTCTCTCTCTCTCTCTCTCTCTCTCTCTCTCTCTCTCTCTCTCTCTCTCTCTCTCTCTCTCTCTCTCTCTCTCTCTCTCTCAAACACTCTCTCTCTCTCTCTCTCTCTCTCTCTCTCTCTCTCACATTCAAATACTTGCACACATCTCTCTCTCAAATACTTGCTCTCTCTCTCTCTCTCGCTCTCTCACGCACACAAAGACTCACAGAGAGTCTTACTCATTCACACATTCAAATACTTACACACATGCTCTCTCTCTCTCTCTCTCTCTCTCTCTCTCTCTCTCTCTCTCTCTCTCTCTCTCTCTCTCTCTCTCTCTCTCTCTCTCTCTCTCTCTCTCTCAGTTTCAGTCTCTCTGCTTTTCTGTCTCTCTGTCTCTCTCAGCCAGTCTCTATCTTTTGCTCTTGTGCTGTTGATTAGTGTATTTCACTTTTGACGTGTGTGTGTGTGTGTGCGAACGCGTGTGTGCGTGCATGCGTGGCATGCATAGTTGTTTGGAGGAGTCTGGGAGTTATTCCACATGGACTGAAGTCCTATGCCGCCAGCTTTGGGTAACTTTACGATAACATCTATGATGATGATGATGATGATAAAGACGATGATGTCGATGATGATTAATGTTGCCTAGGTTGTGATCAGGGGTAAGGGCAGTATTGTAGTGAATAGAATTGCGATGGGATGTCTTTGATGATGATGTTGATGATGACGTAGATGATAATGATGATGATGATAATCATAATGATCATGCCGATAACTGTTTGCCTAGATTACAACTGGGAGTCAGGACAATATTCTACATGGACTGAAGCCCTGTGCCGCTGATGATGATGATGATGATCATAATGATCATGTCGATAACTTTGCCTAGATTACGACTGGGAGTCGGCACAATGTTCTACATGGACTGAAGCCCTGTGCCGCTGATAATGATGATGATGATAATCATAATGATCATGTCGATAACTGTTGCCTAGATTACGACTGGGAGTCGGCACAATGGGACTGAAGCCCTGTGCCGCTGATAATGATGATGATGATAATCATAATGATCATGTCGATAACTGTTTGCCTAGATTACGACTGGGAGTCGGGACAATATTCTACATGGACTGAAGCCCTGTGCCGCTGATGATGATGATGATGATAATCATAATGATCATGATGATAACTGTTTGCCTAGATTACGACTGGGAGTCGGGACAATGTTCTACATGGACTGAAGCCCTGTGCCGCTGATGATGATGATGATGATAATCATAATGATCATGTCGATAACTTTGCCTAGATTACGACTGGGAGTCGGCACAATATTCTACATGGACTGAAGCCCTGTGCCGCTGATGATGATGATGATGATAATCATAATGATCATGTCGATAACTGTTTGCCTAGATTACGACTGGGAGTCGGCACAATGTTCTACATGGACTGAAGCCCTGTGCCGCTGATAATGATGATGATGATAATCATAATGATCATGCCGATAACTGTTTGCCTAGATTACAACTGGGAGTCGGGACAATATTCTACATGGACTGAAGCCCTGTGCCGCTGATGATGATGATGATGATAATCATAATGATCATGTCGATAACTGTTTGCCTAGATTACGACTGGGAGTCGGCACAATATTCTACATGGACTGAAGCCCTGTGCCGCTGATGATGATGATGATGATAATCATAATGATCATGTCGATAACTTTGCCTAGATTACGACTGGGAGTCGGCACAATATTCTACATGGACTGAAGCCCTGTGCCGCTGATGATGATGATGATGATAATCATAATGATCATGTCGATAACTGTTTGCCTAGATTACGACTGGGAGTCGGCACAATATTCTACATGGACTGAAGCCCTGTGCCGCTGATGATGATGATGATGATAATCATAATGATCATGTCGATAACTGTTTGCCTAGATTACGACTGGGAGTCGGCACAATATTCTACATGGACTGAAGCCCTGTGCCGCTGATGATGATGATGATGATCATAATGATCATGTCGATAACTGTTTGCCTAGATTACGACTGGGAGTCGGCACAATATTCTACATGGACTGAAGCCCTGTGCCGCTGATGATGATGATGATGATAATCATAATGATCATGTCGATAACTGTTTGCCTAGATTACGACTGGGAGTCGGCACAATGTTCTACATGGACTGAAGCCCTGTGCCGCTGATGATGATGATGATGATAATCATAATGATCATGTCGATAACTGTTTGCCTAGATTACGACTGGGAGTCGGCACAATGTTCTACATGGACTGAAGCCCTGTGCCGCTGATGATGATGATGATGATAATCATAATGATCATGTCGATAACTTTGCCTAGATTACGACTGGGAGTCGGCACAATGTTCTACATGGACTGAAGCCCTGTGCCGCTGATGATGATGATAATCATAATGATCATGTCGATAACTGTTTGCCTAGATTACGACTGGGAGTCGGCACAATGTTCCACATGGACTGAAGCCCTGTGCCGCTGATGATGATGATGATGATGATGATGATAATCATAATGATCATGTCGATAACTGTTTGCCTAGATTACGACTGGGAGTCGGGACAATATTCCACATGGACGGAATCACGGTGGGACGTTTTCAAAATGAGAGTGTTTCTGATACCCAGCAAACAGTTTGAGGTTAGTTTGTGTGTGTGTCTGTGTTGTGTGTGTGTGTGTGTGTATCTGTTGTGTGTGTGTGTGTATGCCAGCTTAGGCATGTGTCAGGGGTCGTGCTAACGCATGTTTCTTGCGTATTTGACGCGTTTAAAAAATCGCTGACGCATTTTTACAACGTTTACGCGTAACCCGTACGCAAAATGACGTCCGCTCAAAATCGCATCTGAGTCTAGATGGTGAATCAGACTTTAGAAGTCCTACAGTCCCTACACGTATAGTGGTTCTGCTACACAAAACATTGGAACAGACTATAGAAAAGTTACTGTTTAAGAGGAGGTAAGTATCCCATCCTTTCATTAGTTATCCAGATTCCGTCCAGTAGGCGCAGTGCAGTGTGGCGGGAAAATCACTCTAAGCGCATTGTCTGACTCCACCCCCCACCCCCTTTGCTTCCTTTCATGGTGCTTGGCCACTGGATATCCAGATTCCAGTCAATTAACTGTGAGGTAAATGAAGCATTTGGCGCGAAATGAGCGCGTTGTTGCACACTTGCGTGTCGACTTTGAGGATCGCCGTGATCGCCGAAAATGACAGGTTAGTGAATAAAAATGCATGTTTTTGTTGCTGGTCTTGTTTTCATTGATTTTAGCTTAGAATTATCATTTTGTTCTTTGACGCGATTTTTTGCTTCAAAACGTGTTTTCAAAAACACTAGCGCGACCCCTGATGTGTGTGCGTGAGTGTGTGTGTGTGTTTTTGCGAGTGGAATTGACCACATTTCGTGGAGAGAAAAACAGATTCTTGGATTCGTTTCTCATTTTATATTTTTAACACTTGGCTGGTTTGTAGGGGTTTTTTCTTCTTTGTTTTTTGTGTTTTTATTGTTTTTATTTTGTAGTTTTCACACCCATAAAGTCACTTTCAGGAGGCAAATGTTCATAAACCCTTTTAATAATTAGGGCGGATATTTGCATGGCTGCTCCTTTTTTCAGGATGTCCTGAATGGCAGGAATTTTTAATTGCCTCGAGCCGGCGTCGCCCAATTATGAGAATTTGAGAAGCAACGATTTTATTACACACAAACACACACTTGTACAATAAAAAGGGCCTATGTAAGCATTTGCTATATTCAAAGGAATGTACAGACATGCCTACCGTCACGGGTTATCCGTATTTGTTACGGAAATGTATTGATTTTGGCAGTGCGTTCCGAAAATACGGAAAACAGGCGCATGTTACGGGAAAAATTAAAACATCAACAACAACAAACTACGATGCCGGCTGGTGGTTTAGCGTCTGCGAGAGAGAGAGAGAGAGGCGGGAAAGCAATACCGAAAGCTTACGAAAGTCAGCCCTGAAGTTTTCCGAGAAAGCTTTTCAACCAATTGTCTTTCACCAAGGTCGAGCCAAAATTTGACTGGCTACGTGCTTGGCAGCTTCAAGCGTCGGAGTGCGCGAATTCCATGAAGATGGATGCTGGACGGAGCTATGTTCCTGAAAATCATGCTCTGTTACTGATTTTGAGTGTGAGTGTTCCTGAAAAGCAAATTTGGGGGTAGGCATGTCTGAATGCAGCACTTGTACTAGTCTAGAGGGGTGAAAAAAGAGCAGTAAATGTGTGTGTGTGCGCTGGCCCTGTACTCCGCCGGGGCCGCCCCCTTGCAGGATTTTTGAAATTTCCCAGGAGCACCCATGTATTTATAAAGTGCTTTACTCTCGTTACAGGGAGTTCCAAAAGTCCTATGCCTTCTCTTCATCTGTGTGTGTGGGGGGGGGGTTGTTTCTTGTTTGTTTTTGCCAGACCAATTAATAAATTCATGAATAAGCATCAACACACATATGCGCATCAGCAGAGAGTACTGAAAGCGTTGCGGTGGACCTGTAGACACTGCAAGCACGGAAGAGCCGGTTAAAATCATCATGGGCGTCGTTTCAGGTGTTGACTCTCTCGGTGGGCGTAGGTTTCCTCGTCGTCTCTCTCGTCGTCGTCTTTTTCGTCAGTTCCAGCGCCGACCTGCTGTTCCATTCCGCCGTCGTCGAGCTTTGACCCCCCTGAGGTGACGGCCAAAAAACCCGAGAATGCTGGGAGATTATTGTTGTTGTCGCCGTAGCGACACGGTGATGCTGTCGCAGCAGCAGCAGCATGCGTCGTAATAACTGTCGTGTCGGTGGTTCCTGTGGTGTAATGGCTAGCGGTTTCTCACTGTTCCTTCCGCTGTGTAGCTTTCCTAGCAGTGCTGTGACGTTTTCCCTTCAAGCACCTTCACTCACCTTTTTTGTTATAACATTAATTTCGGCTGTCGTGTACTTTACGCACAGACCACCACCCACCCACCCCCCACCACCCTCAAACTTTTCGCATTGAAAATTTTCACTGAGAAAGCAACATTCTGCCGTTCTCGGGAAAGGGATAGGATCAGGCTAGGATTATTATTTTTATAAAACTGAAAGAAGCAGACTTTGAAATTGAGGATCGTAAACGTGATAGAGGGGGGGGGGGGGGGGGGGGTTGTCTAAAGTGCAAGTTTGCTGACATTTTGTTGATTTCTTAGCGACGTTTCTCTTCATCAGCCTAGGATTATTTTTTTATATAAAGCCAGAGCTGATTCTAGGGCGCCGGATTGGTACAATCCCCCCCCCCCCCCCCCCCCCCCCAATCTGTTCCTTCCTGCAATAATCGGGTCTAAGCGCGGGCCAATGCCCGCATATTTGCAGAACTGCCCGCTCTTTTTACCGATCGCCGAAAGCATTGAGCAAGAGTGAATAATTTCTCGACATTTCATTGGTTCCTTTACAGTATTTGTGTAAATGAACCAATCGCGTTCATCTCGTTTTACCGACAAGAAGTTGCGAGAGTCCTACCCGCCATGTTGAATTTTCTTCAAAATGAAGCGGACAACGACGCTCTTCGACTTCGATTTTTGTGGCGGCAAAGTAAAAAAGATATCATTGGGACAGACAGAAAAAAACACAAAAAAACAAACAAACAAACAAAAATACAAACCAGCCCATCGCAATAGTCCGTCTTGGTGACGGACTAAAAAAAAAGAAATCCTCTGCCAAACGAGTGTGCAGAAGATGTTGCAGAAACAGCTACTGCATCAACAG
Organism: Phymorhynchus buccinoides; assembly: GCA_017654935.2. Lineage (NCBI taxonomy): Eukaryota > Metazoa > Mollusca > Gastropoda > Neogastropoda > Raphitomidae > Phymorhynchus > Phymorhynchus buccinoides. The sequence goes on along the minus strand of CM065709.1, from coordinate 19,246,587 downwards.
TCTCGAAGAAGCAGCCCGAAGGTAACGGCACTAGTGCGAGGGAACACCGGTTCCAAGACGAGTGGCCATGGCTAGCGAAGATTGAATCGGCCGCCTCCCCCCCCCCCCCCCCCCCCCCCCCCCCCTTCCCCTCACATCCATTGGACCTGCCCCCATTTTTTCATTCTTAGTGGGTAACTTTTTTCAAAATCCGAGAATCAGCTCTGTAAAACTGAAAGAAGCAGACTTCGAGACTGAGGATCGTAAACATGATGGGGTGTGACTAAAGTACAAGTTTGCCGACATTTTGTTGATTTCTTAGCGACGTTTCTCTTCATCGGCCTAGGAATTATTTTTTTTATAAAACTGAAAGAAGCAGGCTTTGAGATTGAGGATCGTAAACATGAGGCATGGGTGTGTGTGTGTGTTAAAGTACAAGTTTGCTAACGTTTTGTTCATTTTCTAGCGACGTTTCTCTTGTTGTGCTGGCTCTCACCCCTTATCGGTTTTTTTCTTTCCTAGCGTTGATTACTCACACACATTCCAATTTGGAGCATCTTCGTTGTTATGGTGATGTGTTGTTGTTGTTGTTGCTGTTGACATTAGCGATGTGTCGTCTGCTGCCATAGTGCTGATGATGTTCATCGCTGGTATTGTAACGAATAGCAGCTTGCTCCCAACTGGCTGTTTTAATTTACTGTGACCTCACTTGCCTCGAAACATCTTTGCTTTGGGATCTCGCTTCTTTCTTGTGTTGTATTGCTTTCTAAGCCTCTGCACTGGAAAGTCGTATGTGCAGGTTTTTTAAAGGGGGCATCTGCATGCAAGCCTCCCCCCTCCCCACACATTAACTCTCTCAAGTGTGAAAATCTGTTTAACGTCCTCCGGTCTGGAACAGACACATATGGGACATTAGTAGATATAAAGATGGTGGGAACGATCCTGGTGGCAATGCCCGGAGGCAGTGCTACACCAGTAAAGTCCCGAATTTTTAACAATACAGATATGTTAATGAACAAAGCGCGGATTCGCAATCGTTTGTGGCGTGCGACAATTTTGGACCGACCGACAGACCAACAAAGTGAGTTATAGGTTTGTGGCTTGTGCCACAAACAAAAACACTCTCTCTCAACACTAATGTACGCTATGGCGTACATGTTTTGCGCAAGCGTTCAACACTAGGCAGGTTTGCATCATTACATAAAAAGTATTTTTAAAATAATGCTTAACCGCACAGTTTTGAAAATTTGCGGTATTGTTTATAATAATAAAAGCTAGCATATGTTATAATTCCAAAGTAAAATTTTTATTATTAGCAGATTTTAAAAAAAGCATGACAAAGAAGACGAAGAGAGGGGTAGTGATTCGTTTTCATTCATTGCGGTACTAAAAATAGACTAGAAGTGATTTCATTATTTGAAAACATTAAGGGACCGTAGAGGAACACTTTTATACCAGTTTGGGTTGCATGGCTTCGCTGAGTTGTGAAGTGTGAATGCTTAAACACTATGTACGCTATAGCGTACATTCGTGTTGAACGGTTGTAAAGGGAAGCAATCGGCCAGTGTTGAATGAGTTAACCTCCCCCCTCTTTCCCTCCCAAAGTTGCAAGATCCCCGTCTTCTTCCACCCCCTTATTCCACCGCCTTGCCTTTTCTCTTCATTTTGCCTGTCTTTTCCAATGGCTGCGACAGCTTTTCCTTCTTTGTTTTGCCTGTCTTTTCCAATGGCTGCGACAGCTTTTCCTTCTTCGTTTTGCATGTCTTTAACTTCTGATAGTCAAAGGTTGCTTACCATGACTGTAGTAAAGGAGTAGATTTGATTTTCTTCTTTTTGGTTTTGTCGCTTGTTGGTTTAAACATCCGCTCTATCATCGGTTACAGTTGCGCCATGGAAAACTTAGGGTTTGGGAAAAATGTTGAAGCTGGGAATAATTTATGAATGAAATGAAGATCGATTCTTTTAAGTTGTGTGTTTATGTGAGAAGATTAATGACAGACCCGATGGCTTGGAGTCAAAACGGACTATCTTTAGATTGTCCATTGACGTATGATTGGATTTATTACAAAAACTAATAACTTGTATCAAACAATGACTGCATAAATATAAAAAGGGGGTTTTGCTTTTTAATATTTCAGCAGTCGTTTTTTAATACAAGTTATTAGTTTTCGTAATAAGTTCAATAATATGTCAATGGACTATCAAAAGATAGTCCGTTTTGACTCCAAGCCATCGCATTTTTTTTTTTTTTTTTCTTTAATAGCAAATAGTAAGATGTATGTTTTGCTTGAAGAGCAACTATGTTTTCTTTTGAACAAGGACAACAACAACAACAACAGCAACCATTCACAACAATCAAGATCTTTTCTTTTTTTTAATCACAACTGTTGAAATATTGTGGGATTGGTGCATGTGTGGTGTGTGTGTGCTAGAAATGTTCATAGAAAGATCCAACTACAGTATTTTACGGACTATAAGGCGATACTTTTTTTTTCCTAGACTGAGACCCCTGCGCCTTATAATGTGACTGATAATATAGTAAGAAACTATAATAACAAAATCTAAATTTTGTGTAAAATTTGGGGGGTGCGCCATGTAGTCCGTAAAATACGGTACGTTAAACAAAATAGGTCACAAATAACGAGACTTGGCCCTTTCACCGCCAGCCATTTTTCAGAAAACAAATTCCATTAAACTTACCTGGGTTGAGAAAAAAAATCAGTCCGTAATATTGGGGATTCCTCTGTGAGATATTTAAAGTAAGGACTATCCTTACCTCCCACAATGAAGAGAACAGGGTCTTTGGATAACAGACCTTGATTTGGTGCCTTTTAGTGACATGGGTGTTAAATCATTGTGGTGCAAAAATGCGATGTTGGCGGTGAAAGGGTTAACCCTTCTAAATCAAATCTGATAGTAATGTTTCTATGCTGTAACTTAATTGTTGTTATTGTTGTTCATTTAATAGGTGGTGTGATTTGCTGTTTTAAAAAATACACACACACAAAAGCCATGTTGTTTCTTCCTTTCTTGTTGATTGTGTGAAGTTTGTAGTTTAGACACACCAATCAAATGTTGGTATTGACCATTTTCACTGAGAAGTGCTCAACATCCTGCAGACCTGTTTACTCTACTCTTTTCGAGTAGTATTCTACTCAATTTGGACCTCTACTACTCTTCAAAATTGAAAATAATGCTCTAATTCCTCATTTTCAGTGAACATTATTTGATGAAGAGGACTACTCATTTCACACCCAAACTACTCATTTAATTCAGCTATCCAGACTACTCAAGATTTGTGTAGGGGGTAAACAGGTCTGCTTCTGCCATTCTTGGGAAAGGAATAGGGTTAGGATCAGCCTAGGGTTATTGCCATGAGGCCTCGTGCACAGTTCATGCGGAAATCCAATGCGCAATCCGTAAATAAGAAAGAAGGGTACAAATTTGGGGAAAGTTGGACACATGCTCAAATCTTTTCCCTTCTTTCTTTCTGCATATAGCAGGCATGGTAGACCTCCGCGAATCGCGGAAAATCTGCGAAACAGTTTGAAATTTTTTTATTTAAAAAATGCATTGAAATGGCATGAAAAAGTAAAAAAAAATGCATTGAAATGGCATGAAAAAGTGAATATTTCACTCTCATTTATTGAATTTTATTGAATTTTCTTCGGGCCCCTGGACCCCCGGCCATTTTCATTGAAAACCACTTTGCCCCCACTACCATGCCGGATGTATGTGTATGTACTTTGAAGCTGAAAGAAGCAGACTTTGAGATTGAGGGTCGTAAACATGAAGGGGGTTGTCTCAAGTACAATTTTGCCTTATTTACTATTCGCTTTGTTATGATGCAGGATTGTTGTAAAATATTTTAAATGATTGTCATAGACATTGTGTATTATTAATTTTCATTCTAAAAAGTATGAATAAATGATAGTTTTGCCCAAGTGTACATTTGCAGTCATTTCCATAGCTTACAGTTTATTTTTAGAGAGAAAAAAATCAGGCAAATGTGTAAATGCTTGTGTGTATTTGAAATTGTCGTTGGTATTGGATTCATTTCGTTTTAAAGTGCTGGATACCTGGCTCAGTTGTAAAGTGCATGTATGGAATCACCCTCACAGGTAGAAACGTATCATGGGCACACAAATACTCACACACACACAACACATACACACATGCACAATCTCGCTCTCTGCCTGTCAGTCTGTTCATGTCTTTTTTTCTTATTCGACATTTCTAATTGTCTTATTATATCCCCACGGCATGAGAACAGTTGGTTTCATAAGTCTTTTTCTCCCAAAAATAGTTGGTAATATAAGTCAGAATTTTAAAGTGCTTTACTGTCAGATATCGTTACATTTTTTTCATCTTCAAAAGCTGTTTAGTATGACTTTTGGAAATAAAATGTGATTGGGAGTAGTATTTTTGTTTGTTGTTGCTGGTTTTTAAAAAAACAAAAAAACTGATTGGTGTTTATTAATTGGTGACTTTCAGTTGGTGTTATAATGGGTTTTTTTATGCTGACAAGTTATACAAGGCTTTATTGGTGTTATAATGGGGTTTGTTTTTTTATGCTGACAAGTTATACAAGGCTTTATTATTATACAATTTGAGTTTCAAGACATTTGTTGCATGAGTTTTGTGTTGAAGACGTTTTTTGCATTGTTCCAAATATCGTGTTGATAAGTCACAATGTTTATCGGTGTTCTGTTTCAGACTAAAGTTCTCTCAGTGGGCGTGATCTTCTTGGTCGTCTCCTTAGTCGTCGTCTACTTCATCAGTTCTCGGTCTGAAGTTCTCTTCACTCAACGGGAGATGTCGAGAGAATACCTGTTTGATGTTGACACATGAAATGTTGGGTGGCAAATTAGTAGGAATTTTAGTGGTTTAAATCAATGATTTGACTGTTAATTTGGAGGTGAAGAGGGGGGGGGGGGGGGTTAGGGGTGCGGAGGGGAGGGATAAGATTTGCTGATATTGTTGAGATTTTGTTGTAAGATGAAGATGGATTTGAGTGTAGGATTTTGATCATGTCTAGTAGTGTGTGTGTGTGTGTGCATGTTTTAAATGCAGGGAAGGAAGGGATAGCACTTTACAAAATCTCAAGTGTGTGTGTTTGTGTGTGTGGATGATTTTTTGAGAGAGAGAGAGAGAGAGACTAGTATAGACATCTCAAATGCTATGTCTTATGATTGTATGATTATTTCAGTTTGATAAATGTGCTAACTAATCATGCTGTTTCCATATTTTGACCTTCCATGCATCTTTTTTTTTTCAAAGATTCTCAAACCGCAATCTTAATGTGTGGTTGGTTGTTTTCTTTTTGTTTTAAATCAATACTGTTTACTGGTGTTAAACATTCGTTAAATTGCACTTGATTTGTGGGTACATGCTTTGTACAGAAACTGCTTTATTACTAGACACTAGTAAGCCAGCTCACTAAACTTCGCACACACACAATTTTCACTCTCTCTTACTCTCATTCAGCCAGGTTCATAGTCCAAGGGAAGTAAGCGCTGTCCAGCATAATACGATCTTACAGAAAAGTGAGTCTACCTTGGCGGAGATTAGCACTGGAGGTTCACAATTTCTAAGGGGCCATCTGTGCACCATGATACACCACCACACAAAAATTTGAAGCAATTCTGTTCACCGGTTCATGAGTTACAGAGTGAACAAACACACACACACACACACACACGAATGAATGTTATTATATTAGTATATCGTCAGTGAAATTCAAAAACCTTGTATCTCAATTTTGGTAGTTTTGAGAAAAATGGAAAAAAAAAAGTTTTAAAAATTAACCGCGTTTACAAGTTATTAACTATGATGTTCAAGACATTGCGAGTTTAGTCCTGCATTAAAATTACTTTTTCTTTTTTTAATACTTGAAAAGAACGAAGATATGAGGTTTTTGTCCTTAAGTTGATTTGAATTTGGGACTTTTCCTTCAATTTACACCTCATTTACCCCAGATAGAAAATCGTTTAAAATACGAGATTTTGGTGGAATGTGGCGGAAAAATGAGAGAGCTGACTATGTATCTAACCTTCTTCATTCATTCTGGGCGAATCATGACTGTACTCAGAATGAATGAGGAAGGCATTATGAAGGCATGTTTGCCGTTCTGGCTGACAGCCCCAGATTATCAAAGGCACAACAGGGGTATGAAAAACAAAAAAAGGTAGATGAAATTCTGACCTGTTGAAGGAGTCGTGGGTGGAGCTTTCGAGCGTAGGCTCTTCGTCGGCAGCTGAGAGGAGAATGGCAGATTGACATTGAAGGGATAAGATCAGGTGGGGTTGGGGGATGGGGAGGGGACTGTGGCGAATAGGAAGGTGAGCACAAATCAGTGTCGAAAGCTTCACTCATGACTCCTTCAACAGGTCAGAATTTCCTCTCCCCTTTTTTTGTTTTTCATCTTAGCAAGACCTGGTAGTCACCTTCTTCAGCCACAACAGGGGTATAGCCCTTTCCCGAAACTCGATCAATTAGCGTTATCTGCCCCTGCTCTGGTGTGTCGCAGGTGCTTTCCGGCAAAGTACTTGTTAAAGTGCACAAAGTACCCACGGAAAACTCGCAAACCATGACGGATTACGAGCTAGCGACTCGGACTTACCAACTGAGCTACAGCGGCTCCTCTTTCTCTTTACTGTCATAGTGTGTGTCACTGTGTGTGTGTGTGTGTGTGTGTGTGTGTGTCACTGTGTGTGTGTGTGACCGGAACTCACCCGGGCACGCAAGGGACATCACTCGTCCGAACTTTCTTACTTGGTTGTAGGACAGGGCTTGTTAGGGGGAGAAAGAGAGAGAAACAAGCCAGCGCCTCTCCTGGCTATGAGCTTTCGCTTGCATGAAGTTTATTTTTAGAAACCTTTTCCTTCTCCCTAGTTTCAAAAGAGGAAGGTATCCCTCGCAGTGACAAGCAAAAACTGTATAATATATAAAAACTGTAGTCCTGGACTGGCGTTTAAACTTTGATTGTTATGCTTATCATGGAGCATATGCGATAACTGATATTTACACAAGCTGTCTTGGGGACCATCACTCAGACTCAGAGCGTTTGTCGTTGGTGCAATTACTTTAAAGTAAAAGACGTTATGTGTGTAGTTTGAATGGGATGCGTGGGCTACGACGTCGACAGCAGAATGATAATGTTTGATGGTCAAGACAGTGGTGTTAGTGTTGTGCTCTGTTCTTATGATCATGTAGTTTCATTTGTTGTTTTGTTCTTATGATCGTGTTTTCATTGTTGTTTTATGTTCTTATATCAGAGCTTCAGATTGTCAGCGGGCCTGGGTCATTGATCCGTATTCAGACCTGCCTACTTGGAATTTTCCCGATCAGTAGCCCAGCCATCAATTTTCAGTAGCATGGCAATTTTTTCCATAACATCCACAAACGACGGCAATCAATTTGTTCTCTTCCTGAGCCGAAACGCACTGCAATCGTCTCTACCGCCATGATTCACAGAGAAGTCCGAATGGCAGAGATTGCAGTGAGCATGGTTCGCACTGAGTCAACTTCAGACGATGCAAGGCCACTCCTCCGTGTAAGCTATTTTAAAAACTTGTGCAGCAGGACGATGTTTTTTCATAGAACAAGATGGTGTGCCAGATGATTTTCGTTTTCTGGTTTGGGTTTGTTTTTCTTCGTTTGAAACATCTCCCGAATCACTACTGCTGCTGGAGTCCGCCATTTTTTTCCAGAGAAAGTAATAAGAACGCACGCACAGTCACTTTCATAAAAGCGGAAGTGACTAGGTTATCGCGCGTGACACGGCGTCTGCTCTTAGAAACAGACAAAACCGGGAACAGCATAAGCAAAAATAAAATGCAGCGACAATTTTTTTTTCAGTAGCAACGATTGCCATAGCTCCGTAGCGAAGCTTTATTTTTCGTAACTGCTACGGCCAAATCGTAGCAGTAGGCAGGTCTGCGTATTGATGGTGATTTGACCCCTCATTTTGCGCACCCAGGGGTCATCTGACCCATGAAGTTTGTAACAAAATGTAAGTGTAATGCTACAGTGGCCCATTACGTTGGAATTTGACCCCTCATTTTGCGCACCCAGGGGTCATCTGACCCATGAAGTTTGTAACAAAATGTAAGTGTAATGCTACAGTGGCCCATTACGTTGGAATTTGACCCATCATTTTCTGTAACCGGGGGTCATTTGACCCATGATGTTTGAAAACGATCTGAAGCTCTGTTATTTTATTTTTTTTATCATGTCTTTTCATTTATTCATAAATTATTGCTTCCCACCTAAAAAGTTACATTACAATGTGTGTTTTTCTTCAGTTTTGCAGCATTGGTGACATTTTCATAAAATTCAAATATACTCATTTGTAGTAGTCACTTTTATCTGTCTCACCTCTCTTTCTTCCTTTATTGACTCCAGGTGGGGGGGGGGGGGGGTAATTTATGTAAATCAATTGTTTCATTGTTATCTGTGTATATACCTTTTTGTGCAAAGCAGTTATAAAACAGAAGAAGAAAATCCAACGTCCTCCCGCCTGGAACAGGCACATAATGGATATTAATAGGTGGGACGATCCTGGAGGTACTGCAATACCAGGAAAGTCCCAAAGTTTTAATCAATAAAGATACAGTGTATACATGTATATAAGTTATAAAACAAAAACACGTGTCTGCATTAGACCCTGGAGATGGAGTTTGTTGGTCTCGTCCCGCTTGTACTTTTTTCTTTTTTCTTCGCTGTGCATTTGCTCATGTTGTAAAATGAATTTGAAATGTATGTGGTAAGTAGTTTACTTATTTATCAGAACAAATCCTCAATGCAGTTGTATTGGTTAAACATGGATGCTTCTGCTTTCAGGATGTCCTGAAGTTCGGGATTTTTTATTGCCTGAAGCCGGCGTCGCCGGATTATGAGAATTTAAGAAGATGCATTTTGCTGGTTATAGAGGTCATGAAGTTTAGCCAAAAGTGAAAGTGCAGCGAGAGCCTGTCAGTTACATTAGAAACTTGTTTCCCTTCAGCTTCCAGGGGGCATTGCCCCCCCGGAACCCCCAGGAGGGGCGCTGTCCCTGCACTCTGCCGGGGCCTGGGTGGCCCCTGGACCCCTGCCTTGCAGGATTTGTTTTTAATTTCCCAGGAGCACCCATGTTGGTATATTCATTGGTTCGCAGATACGTATCTTCATTGATGTAATGTAACATTGCAGTTTCAGGGGCAACAATGGTTTTGTATGAACAAAAATGTCTTTATGTGCGGAGGTGTGCATGTAAGATCTCCTTTTTTTTTTATTGTGTGAAAGGCTCCAGAAAAGTCATGTACAATCCATATAAGTTATTTAAGGATTACTTGCATGATTATCAACTTCATTTATCATGTGAAGAAAAGAGCTTTCAGTGATGCTTTACTGTTTTGAAGCGGTGTAATGTAAAGGGATGTAATTTTGGTTTCTGCATGTAAGGAAAATATGTTTACACAAGTTTTAGATGGTGTTGGGTTTTTTGTGTGTGAAGAGGAGGGGGTTTAGAAGATTAAAAATGATGAATATTGTCTGTGTGGATTTGACTTGAACTGAAATGATTTTTGTGCCTTTTTATTTAAAAATGATCCAAAGTTATATACTTTTTTCTTTACTTTTAAATTAGTGGGGGTTATTTTCTGATTAAATATCATGAACAAATGAAGTGATCTCTTCTAGCATTCACTGAGAATGTGAAAACACATTTTGATGTACTTTTGGAGCTCCTCTTCTGCAGTGCCGGTCCATGCCTAAATCACCAGTCCGGAAGAGAGGGTGAAGTCCGCTGTCTTCTTCAGCACCTCTGTGGGTCCCCACAGCTTCTGTTAGAGCTGGAGTTAGCATCCTGTAATAAATGCAGTGATGATTCTAGACTTAGAAAAGGGGGTCCAAGGACCCCTAAAGATGAAAAAAGAGGGTCCTAGGGACTCTTCATGGTAAAAAAAATGGGGTCCCAGTTTGATACAAAACAAGCACCTCATGCCGTCGTCTCGGTTTTCTAACCACGGCCATTTTATAAGCCAGTCTTTCTGAAAGGTTCTTGTTTTGATGTGAGTATTAGGCCTACCACCACTGGCACTGGTTTTGTTTTGAACCTGCTCATGACCATCGCCACGTGCGTCAGCAATCTCAAGTTCATTGACACTGGATGTTGGCCCCGAATCTTCTACTGCAGCCGTATCTTCATTCACAACAGATCGAGATGTTTGGCCAGATTCTTCTAAGTCAGACACTTTAGGTGTTTTGGATGACTTGAATGCATAATCAAACAGTGTTGATGTTCGCTTCATGATTGCCACAGCACCAGACCTCTCACTACTCCATCTTCTCACTCGGACGCGCTCCACTCATAAGACTCAACTCGTGATAAAGCATTGACGTCCAATGGCGCGCGCGAAAGGGGATTATTCATTTCCGGCTTACTGGCTATACGCAAAGCAGCAGTGCAATTTTGTAATGTCGCACTGGTGGTTTAAAAACGTGTCCGCATTTTTTTTCTAGCGTCATAGCGGACGCACTGGCTTTTCATTTAGGCGTCATCAGCGTAAATTTCGCCCAGGACGCGCTCTAGAATCATCACTGTAAATGTGCATTATATGTGTGTGTGTAATATTTGTGTGCTCGGCTAAACACAGTATGCGCTCTCTGATCCTACTTCATACCTGCCAACCCTCCCGGTAAATCCAGGAGCTTCACGGATTTTGTCACCTCTCCTGGTCTTCCCAGAATTCATGTGAAACTCCCGGATTTCGAAATTTCCAGCTTAAATGACCTCAGAAACAAGTGTTATGAAACCCGAAAACCGAAACTGGGTTTCAGGAAGCTTCGTGGAGCAGTTCGTACTGCGCATGTCGGAAGCGGGGGCTACTTCCTCCTGCAATCCTTTGTTTGGCGGTCTTTAGGCCTGTCTCACGCCGCCATTGAGACCTTTTTCTTTAGGCCTGTCTCACGCCGCCATTGCATTTTTGCTGCTTGTAAACTTTAGCTTAGAATGACTTCAGTGAGCCTCCTGAGGGCTAGTTTTCACATTTAAAAAAAAAAGGTTTCTCAGCTTCAGGGGGCACAGCCCCCTCACCCCCGCTCTGGGAGGGGGGATACTCCCCACTCCCAAACCCACCCCCCTCCAGGATTTTGTTTGGGAAAAGTTGGCAGCTATGCTACTAGGACCGTGTTTGTCCCTTAAGTGTGTACCGTTTCTATATAGGCATAACATTATCATTATTTATCACATTCCAACCTGCGCAAGGCTCCCAATCGTCCTGCTAAACAAGGGGTCCCAGGGACTCCTTAACTTACAGTCTAGAGGGTCTTAGAGGCGGGATAGAGGGTCCCAGTGGCATTGCAAATGCTAAAATGAATTTTTGTTGTGCATCCCTGGGACCCCTTGCACATTCTTTTAGAGGGTCCTTTAGAATTTTTGTGCTTCATAGACCGCCTGACAAATTGTCGGGCACAGACCTCCATTTACTTTCCTTATCTAAAAACTATTAACTCACTCGGCACTGGCCAGTTGCTTCCCCTTACAACCGTTTCAGACGGGCCATTTGACTAGGTTCGAAAACCCATCACCACAAAAAAGTTATGGACTGATATTTTCAGATAACATTACTAACACCATGCACTAAACGATCGTAAAATATCAGATTCCATGCCTTCGTCATGTCTCCTATTGACAAAAACATGTCACACATAGAAAGAAGGAAAATTGCACATTCCGATCTTTGACCCCCCTCTACAACCAAACCTGAATGTAAAGTCTGCAACGATTGGTTGATTTCAAAAGCAAGGTCAAAGCAAACCGAAAATTGGTTATGACGTTGCACTTGAAAACTGGTTACACGCCAGAAATCAAAACCTCTTGAAAACTCTTATGAGCCGGAGCCGGGCCATTCGTCTTAAACGGTTGTGCGAGCCATGAGCCGGATCCGGCTCATTCGTCCCGAGTGAGTTAATGATTAACCCCTTCACTGCCAGCTATTAGTTACACATGCGCCGACGGTTTGCAGCGTGATTTCTAACGCGGCAAAATCGCTGCTTAGTGCCAAGAAGAACTGAAGCATTATAGTGTACGTCATCACCACTGAAGAGGTTAAAGGAAGCTTATTTTGAAACTATTTGCGTCACTGTCAGAATGACCAGCTAAACTCATCCGATTGTAAAGCAGTTCCTACTCGTTTTTTGCACACAAAAATTTGACCCACAACAAACAGAACCCCTGAATGGGCTTCACCTACTGACAAAAGATTAGACTAAATTGTAATCTAAAGTTGTTGCTGATGTAATTAAAACAAATTGTCAAGTTGTTGACGGCATGGACGTTTTGCTTAAAACATGAAACGTTGAGATAGACAATCTTAGTATGTATGAGCCGGATGGAAAAAAAGTTCTTGTTCCTTGGTTCCTTTGATTAAGAAATAATGAATAAATGTAAAGTTTTATTTAGGTTGCTTGACTGTGAAGAGGGGAAGTATTGTTTTGTTCTCTATGTCACGTTTAATTTTTTGGGAAAAAGGCATTTCTGCTGAAATAGGTTTTTTATTCTTCGTCATTAAAATAACGTCACTTTGCACTTGTGTATTTATTTGTATGACGTTTTGTTCAGCGATGTTGCAGTCCGTTTCAGGTGTTGTTTTTTGTTGTGATTTTTTAATTATGAAGAGTTAGGGACCAAGCAATATTTGCAGAAAAGATTAGTAACACCATGCACTAATCAATCATAAAATATCGGATTCCATACTTTCATCGTTTGCTAAGCTATTGATGGAAACAGCTAATACCATGTTTTCCAGACTCTAGGGCGATACGTTTTTGCTCAGACTGACCCCTGCGTCTTCTATGACCTGGGTTCCCACAAGTCCTTGAAAACTCCTGGAAAACTAGCAAGGCCTTTTCCAGGGCTTGAAAAGTGCTAGAAAAACAGCACAGGCCCTAAAGCTCCTGGAAAAGTCCTGGAATTTTCTTAATTATGCTTACCAGATTCTCAAGTTGTTATCCTTTTTTACTGTTTTTTTACCTGGATCCGATAAATGAGAGTAGCGTGGCTCCACGTTTCCAGCACTGTGTGGACTTATATGCTATAGGGTATAATAATGGAAGTGTCATGTTATGAATTGTACTACATTTTTTGTTTTCAGGTTTTGTACGCTGTTAAGATTCTTGGATTTGTGTTTTGCTATACGTGGTAGATTTTTATGTGGTGACAGTCCTGAGATAACCATAGCTGTTGACGGGACTATAATAGACTAACTAACTAACTCAAGCAAGCAAAACCAACACTCGATCTCTTTGAAAATATATATAGTAAAACTAAAAGTTAATGCTTGGTTGTTTTTTTGAGTTCAGACTTTTGACCGCCTGATATTGTGACAGCCGACGACCATGCTACTGCAAGTCGACTTTTCATGTGTGCAGGCTTTTTAGTTTTTAATAATCAGATTAATTCGGTATTAGTACACCTCTTACCGTAATGTTTATTATCCATATTACAAGCAGAATTTTTAGTCCTTGAAATTTACCAGCATGGTCCTGGAATAGTCCTGGAAAAGTCCTTGAATTTTTCTTTGAGATCTGTGGGAACCCTGTATGACTTACAATTTAGTAAGAAAGTATACAGTGGAACCTCCCTTATAAGACTCCCTCCCACATAAGACCTACTTCTGAGACATTGTCCTTTGTAAGTATTAAAATTACCTCCCTTATAAGACCCCTCCCATATGACTTCATTTTGGATGATTTTTGAAGGTCTTATAAGGGAGGTTCCACTGTACTAACAAATTCTTAATTTTGTGTAAAATCTGGGAGTGCGCTTTATAGTCTGAAAGTTATGGTACTTACATAAAATGTACGGAATTCCCATCACTCCTATTTACTTCATCAATGCGGATATATATCATATGTATTTTGTTTTGTCTTCATGCCATGTAATTTGCATTTTAATGGGAAAAATTGTTTAAAAATTAAAAAATGAAATTTCAAGTCACACAATCCAATAACGCAGATGTCAATTCTGCAATAGATTGGTTGATTTCAAGAAAGGTCAGAGCAAACTGAAAATAGATCATGACGTGACTGGAAAGCTGGTTATATGCCAGAAATCAAAACATCTTAAAAACTTTCATGAGCCCAATCAGGCTTTTTTTTCCTTTCTGTCCCATCTTCTGGGCCGTACAGTGGCGTTGCTCCCACACCGCTCATTCCGAATCCCAATTGTTCAGGTTGCAGAATCCGAGACAAGCAGTCCAAGGGGAGCGAATCTATGTTAGGCCGTCAGGAGGCAACCAACCTAAACGGTTGTGCAGGCCATGAACCCGACCGGCCCATTAAATTTTGTCCGAGTGAATTAAGTTTAACCCAATGACTCCCAACCATTCGAACCGGGAATCGATCCCAGTTCCCGAGAGATGGGAATTAACTCTGAACGTCACACCAAATCTTTTCATTAAAAAAATCACCCAGAATAAAGTCTAACTCACATTTCATTTCTGAAAGATGCATATTGAATAGCAATGATGATATTATTATTCCAAAGCTAACACACTGTCACACAACAAACCATGAATTGGAATAAAAAATCCGTAATGGCACCCCGAGCATCGCGCCGAGTCAAAACTGCATCACTTCACGTCGAAAGAAGAAAAAAATTTGGGGTCACTTCGAAAAATCCGTTCAAAAAGACTAGTGGGTGCTTTCCCTTGCTGTAAGAACCAAAAACGGACCAGCGAGACTGAGGTAAAGGAAGAACTAACTTAGTATATTGCATTGTGGGTAGGGAGAAAGTGAAAGTGAACGTACTAGACCTGGCGTTCAGCGGGCGCAATCGGCGCATGAGTTGACAAAATTCGGTCGAATTTGGCGTCTGTGTCCTAGAGAGGGTTAAAGAACAAATTACGACAAAGGATGCTGAAACGTACTTTCCTGTTCCTAGTGCTAAATCAATACTTACTACTAGGATTGTTATAGTGCTTGTTTTCATCACGACTCATCATCAACCCTCGGAGAGAGAGAGACCCAGTCTGGGTCTCTCTCCCTCTGTCTGGGTTTGGGTTTACTTTTTTTCTGACATTCCATATTGATTGAAATTCTGTGAATACATTTTTTTTTGGGGGGGGGGGGGGGGGAACGTCAAACTCTGAATGAAAAAACTTGAATTGAAAGCGTTAAACTTGTATGTGATTGTTTGTGTAATGCTATTAATATTCAATTTTTCTTTTAGTGCATGAATGGAATAATTTTGTAACGCTGTGAATAAAGTTGTAATTTACGTTTTCTGGTTTTACTTTTTGCGTGGAAAGAGGAAGTACAGTATAACTTATAACTTATACTATAAGGCGATACTTTTTTTTCCCCAGACTGACTCATGCGCCTTGAGTAAAATACTAAAAAAAATTGTAAAAATAAATTCTGAATTTTGTATTTATAACAAAATTGGGTGTGCGTCCGCCTTTTAGTAAAAAAAAAAAAAGGTACAAATTTTTGCTATAAAAGTGATAGGTTGGCGTAACATGCCATAATCAATGGTTATTATTGTCGCTTCTTCTTTCTTGATCTTTTTATTTCCTTTAACTCCTCTCTCTCTTATGTGTGCATGCTCTCTCTTCCTCAATCTCCCTCTGTCTAGGTCTCTCTTTCTCTCTGAGTCTCTTTCTCTCTCCCAAACTCTGAGTCTCCCTCTGTCTAGGTCTCTCTTTCTCTCTGAGTCTCTTTCTCTCTCCCTCACTCTGAGTCTCCCTCTGTCTGGGTCTCTCTCTCTCTCTCCCTCACTCTGAGTCTCCCTCTGTCTGGGTCTCTCTCTCTCTCTCCCTCACTCTGAGTCTCCCTCTGTCTGGGTCTCTCTCTCTCTCTCCCTCACTCAGTCTCCCTCTGTCTAGGTCTCTCTCTCTCTCCCTCACTCAGTCTCCCTCTGGGTCTCTCTCTCCCTCACTCAGTCTCCCTCTGTCTAGGTCTCTCTCTCTCTCCCTCACTCAGTCTCCCTCTGTCTAGGTCTCTCTCTCTCTCCCTCACTCAGTCTCCCTCTGTCTAGGTCTCTCTCTCTCCCTCACTCAGTCTCCCTCTGTCTAGGTCTCTCTCTCTCTCCCTCACTCAGTCTCCCTCTGGGTCTCTCTCTCCCTCACTCAGTCTCCCTCTGTCTAGGTCTCTCTCTCTCTCCCTCACTCAGTCTCCCTCTAGGTCTCTCTCTCCCTCACTCAGTCTCCCTCTGTCTAGGTCTCTCTCTCTCTCCCTCACTCAGTCTCCCTCTGGGTCTCTCTCTCCCTCACTCAGTCTCCCTCTGTCTAGGTCTCTCTCTCTCCCTCACTCAGTCTCCCTCTAGGTCTCTCTCTCCCTCACTCAGTCTCCCTCTGTCTAGGTCTCTCTCTCTCTCCCTCACTCAGTCTCCCTCTGGGTCTCTCTCTCCCTCACTCAGTCTCCCTCTGTCTAGGTCTCTCTCTCTCTCCCTCACTCAGTCTCCCTCTGGGTCTCTCTCTCCCTCACTCAGTCTCCCTCTGTCTAGGTCTCTCTCTCTCACTCAGTCTAGGTCTCTCTCTCTCTCTCTCTCTCAGTCTCCCTCTGTCTAGGTCTCTCTCTCTCTCACTCTGAGTCTCCCTCTGTATAGGTCTCTCTCTCTCTCTCCCTCACTCAGTCTCCCTCTGTCTGGGTATCTCTTCCTCTCTCTCCCTCTCTCCGAGTCTCCCTCTGTCTAGGTCTCTCTCTCTCTCTCACTCTGAGTCTCCCTCTGTTTGGGTCTCTTTCTCTCTCTCACTCTGAGTCTCCCTCTGTTTGGGTCTCTTTCTCTCTCTCACTCTGAGTCTCCCTCTGTCTAGGTCTCTCTCTCTCTCCCTCACTCAGTCTCCCTCTGTCTGGGTATCTCTTCCTCTCTCTCCCTCTCTCCGAGTCTCCCTCTGTCTAGGTCTCTCTCTCACTCACTCTGAGTCTCCCTCTGTCTAGGTCTCTCTCTCTCCCTCCCTCACTCAGTCTCCCTCTGTCTAGGTCTCTCTCTTTCTCCCTCTCTCCGAGTCTCCCTCTGTCTAGGTCTCTCTCTCCCTCTCTCCGAGTCTCCCTCTGTCTAGGTCTCTCTCTCCCTCTCTCCGAGTCTCCCTCTGTCTAGGTCTCTCTCTCTCTCTCCCTCACTCAGTCTCCCTCTGTCTGGGTCTCTCTTCCTCTCTCTCCGAGTCTCCCTCTGTCTAGGTCTCTCTCTCTCTCACTCTGAGTCTCCCTCTGTTTGGGTCTCTTTCTCTCTCTCACTCTGAGTCTCCCTCTGTTTGGGTCTCTTTCTTTCCCTCTCTCTGAGTCTCCCTCTGTTTGGGTCTCTTTCTCTCCCTCTCTCTGAGTCTCCCTCTGGCTCCGTCTGGGTCTCCCTCTCTCTGAGTCTCCCTCTGGGTCTCTCTCCCTCTGTCTGGGTCTCTTTCTCTCTCTGAGTCTCCCTCTGTCTGGGTCTCTCTCCCTCTGTCTGGGTCTCTTTCTCCGAGTCTCCCTCTGTCTGGGTCTCTCTCCCTCTGAGTCTCTCTCCCTCTGTCTGGGTCTCTCTCTCTCCGAGTCTCCCTCTGTCTGGGTCTCTCTCTATCTCTCTCCGAGTCTCCCTCTGTCTGGGTCTCTCTTCCTCTATGTCCCTCTCTCTGAGTCTCCCTCTCTCGGTCTCTCTCCCTCTCTCCGAGTCTCCCTCTGGGTCTCTTTTCTCTCTCTCTGAGTCTCTCTCACACACACACACACACACACACAGAGTAGTATTTGCTGTCAGGTTCAGGTGACAAGATTCTGGCATTTACAAAATGTTTTAATATCACTGTACAATAATGAGAAACATACATTTGTGATTTGGTCGATATAACGCTGGCACTTTTTTTGATATCTCAAAACATTCAATTAGTCAGAAACTAATGCAGTCATCATAACAAAAATAAGACCCCAAAAAAGAAAGCAAGAAAAAAAAAGTTAAATGTTGCTATAGTAGTACTGACAAGCATTTTTTTAAATTTTATTTCAACCCATCAGACAAAAATCCTGTCAGAACACAGTGCAAAACAAAACTGCAAAGTTGTGAAAGATTGAAACCAAGCTTCTGAGTCATAGACTGGATTTCGGCAAGAGATCAGGGACAGTATTCCCGTTGAGATAGCATGAGACTTAGCATGATGCTAACTTAGAAGCTCTTCCAATGTCCCATAGGATTTAATAGGACTTTTGGAAGAGCTTCTAAGTTAGCATGATGCTAAGTCTCATGCTATCTCAACGTGAATACAGGCCCTGGAAAAGACAATACTGATAAGAGAAACAAGGACGTTGCAACAAGCCCACAGCCTGTTTGGTTATTTACTTGACAAGACATATCAGTTACTAACATCACTGAACAAAAAGTTAAGGGAGTCCATGCAACTGATACAGCGATCCACAAAACAATACATGGACAAAAACCCACGACAAAACATTCATAAAGAGGCAAAGCCTTCAAGGCTCACTCGAATAGGCACATATGGAACAACAAAGATTGAGGGGGGTGTCAGTACAAGACGGACAATAAAATTTAAAAGTACAAATCAACAAATGAAACTATCGTTAATAGATACAACTAAAAAAAAAGAAGAAAAAAGTGCCCGTGCCAAGAATCGAACCCGGAACCATTGGCATGACAGACAGATACAATACCAATGAGCTATCGAGGCTTTCAGTGTTGATGAGTTTCTTAACTCATGTTGCCTGTTGAATACTCTCTAACCCACTAATCTAAAATGTTATGTTTACAGTGTTGTTTTAAGTATTTAATTATTCAAACCATTATTGTTTGAAAGCTTGCATAAACATCTTGATCTATGTGTATGCAAAGTTTGAACAATGTACGCCTTCTATTTCCCGAGAAAATGCCAACGTTAAAGTTTGGAGATTAGACCACAGACGCAACACTCACACACATACACACAACCGAACAACTATCAATAGTATCATACTATAGACTCACTTCGTGCTAACTTCGTTAACAAGAGTGAGCCCAAAATGATCTATATTTCTGTTGGAACTTGGATGGGAAGACAATTCAAAATATTAATGAGCTAAAAAATTAATGGTCTATTTTCCCCTCAGTCCAAACAATCTTAGTAAATAAAAATAAAGGACACAAAAAGGCATATTGGTAATGTTCACATGTCTACCCCCGTGCTTGCTTTATACATGTACATTTAATGTACTCAATTTCAAATATTTTTGAATGAAGAATAGCTGGTTGCTGTGCTTTGCTCCAAGGGTGGATGTTGTGACCAAAGCATGTGCCTGAACTTTCCATCATAACCCTTGCTAAAAGGGTCCATAAAAGAGCACGAGAAGAGCCCTATCTTCAGGCAGACCACTGCCTGAACCTGCATCAAACTGCCTGAATTCAGGATTCAGGCAGACCCACATGCACCCCTGTTTGCTACTACTTGTACAGTGGAACCTCCCTTATAAGACCTTCAAAAATCATCTAAGATGAGGTCTTGTAAGGGAGGGGTCTTATAAGGGAGGTTTCACTGTATTAGTACAAATTCGTTAATGTTAAGTTTCAGACTTGGTTATTATAGTTTTCACACACACACACACACACACACACACACCCCACTTACATTATACTCAGTATCCTTCATTTCTTTCTATCTCACTCTCTCGTTGCTACACTCTACACACAAACTAACAAAGACATGTAGATGACATTGTGACTGTCTCAATTTTCAAAACAAGTTGGAAACGAAAGCTAAAAAAAAAGAAAGTGTCTACAAGGCCATAAGGGGCTCTATCTCGTTCCATGGGTGTGGAAACAATTTGTCATCTTCAGCTTTCAACAGTGCAGACCTGTTTACCACAAATCTTCACTGTCAGTAATCCCAAGCTCTGAAAACAGTAATTTCAGGCATCTGTCCGTAATTTTGCTGTCCAAGAAATCCTTTCACCAGAATTTTTCGCTGCCGTCAAACCTTTTGACTGCATCTTCCCATCCAAACCCAACTTCGACAACTGCCGAAAATGGCGGCATGGAGAATTAAACCGGAAGTATTCATTCAAGGGACATCACTCGAAGTGATACCTTTGATAGCAGACGACAGAGTAGCGAGTACGCTCAAACGCCTTCTTTTGATTTCTTCTTTTTTTTCCGCACTCATTCAGCAGAAATGCGGATTTTGTTGTTACCGACCGTAATAGCGTATCAGTCTCAAAACTTAATATTTACGGACAAATCCGTAGGGAAAACAGGTCTGACAGTGTATTGATCACAAAAGGCATTATTCAGTTTACGCGAACTGGGTTGAATTAAAAAAAATACAAAGGAACAGCGCAACAAAACCCTGTCAGGCCCGCAAAACAAATTCCTTTTATTATTATTTTTTTCAAATAACTTTGTAACATCAACAACATTGTCTTTTGCTTCTCGTTTTCGTTTAAAGGGCAAAATTAGGACTCTGATAAACCCTAACCCTTCTGAAAAAACAATTTAAACATTACATCAATTAAGAGTTCTCACTCTCAGACTTCTCTTTGAAATAGCCTTTTTCCTCCGAAATCAGAATCTGTCGGCTGAATGCAGCGGGGAGACCAGTGAAAACTGAAAACTGGACACATACGTACACCACCCATTATGCCCTTATGGCCTGCGAATGCAGAAGAATAGTTTTGGGGGTGTGGTGTTTTTTTTACAACAAAATGACAATTATCTCGTATGTTACCGATGTTAACAGTTCAAATGCCATTTAATCTCAAAACTTCAGTTTGTTTTAACCAGGAAATTCCACCTTTTTTTCTGAAATCGAATTACAAATCAAAAGTTTGTATCTCAAAAACCTCCTTTTGTCAACAGTGAACACCACAACACTCGTTTGCTAAACTGCACCAAATACAGTGAATACAAACTACAAATGAAAAAAAGTTTGTACATGTACCTCAAAACATTCCTTCATCAATAATACCTACCCCCACTATCCCGAAAATTGTTCTTAACGGGAATAACCCCAAACGCATCCATCACTGTTGTTTCCTTAACGCCATACTTGGGACAAACCGAACGCAAACGTTTTGACTTGAACACACAAAAACACTTGAGCACCATTCAATCATGACCTGTTTTTCTCGTCTTGAACACTGGAAAAAAATTGCAAAATGTTGACTTGAAAACTGATGCAGGCGCAACCAATCATTACATGCGTTGTTTTTGCAAAAAATCATGCTCTGATGCAGTCTTGTCTCAAGGTGCGTAAACAGAGATCCAGGCAAACTTACAGCCCAAACCATCAGCCTGCAGAAGGGGTTTTTTTCCCTTGTATTTTTTTTTCTTGTTGTTTATCCCTTGCTGACCAATAGCTGGTTGCCCGCCATTGCATCGCTGTTGGAGGAGGGTTGCTGGGACCGGGCACGACGAAACAACAGCACATGGGGCTCTGCAACAGAAAGGGATGTATTTTTTTAAAGTTTACTTGCTCAAATACATTTTCACTACCCGAAGAAAATGTTATAAAGTTTTCAACATCCCTGAAAACACACACACACACGAACGCACGGGGGAGACGGAAGGAGGTAGAGGAAGACAAAAAGAGTAGCATAGTAGTAGTAAAGAAAGAAAGGAGAGAAGTACGGAGAAATGATGGAGAGGTGGGGGAGAGAGAGGTGGAGGAGATTGAGGAGGCTGCCTTTCCTTTATTTTTGGTACCAGTGTGGCATTAAAATCTTAGCAGCTGAGCTAGCTTTGATAAAGGGTTA
The DNA here is from genome assembly GCA_017654935.2 of Phymorhynchus buccinoides. Classification (NCBI taxonomy): domain Eukaryota; kingdom Metazoa; phylum Mollusca; class Gastropoda; order Neogastropoda; family Raphitomidae; genus Phymorhynchus; species Phymorhynchus buccinoides. Next base: position 19,224,921 of record CM065709.1, on the reverse strand, counting down.
GAAAGGAGAGATAGTGTGGGGAGACTCAGTGGCAAACAGGGCAGTGCAGTACTGAAATTTACAGTCACCCATTGGGCTATTGACTTTTAAAATCTCATCGCCCAGACTTTTGCACTAGCCATGGGCTACCTGACTAGTAGTCTTGGCCAGTCCTGGTATGTACACTAGCGAACAAAAGTTAAGGCCCAGAAAGACAATCATCTCCGAAAACTCGTTCTGATTATTGATTTTTTTTAACTCACGAACTCAATAAAAACGCACCCAGCTCGTAACAAAACTGAATTTATTCTTTTAACATTAAGTTCATTCCAAAAAATCAATAATCAGAACGAGTTTTCAGATATGATTGTCTTTCTGGGCCTTAACTTTTGGTCGCTAATTGATTCTGAGTGTGACTTTTCAAGAGGAGGGGGAAGTTGTTGAAAGGGGCATTTTGTTGACTGAACTCGTTCTGATTAATGATTTTTTTGAATGAACTTAATGTTAAAAGAATAAATTCAGTTTTGTTATGAGCTGGGTGCGTTTGATTAAGTTTGTGAGTTTTCGGAGATGATTGTCTTTCTGGGCCTTAACTTTTGGTCGCTAGTGTAGTATAGACTGGACCCATAACATAAGTCTGCTCAACGTCACTTATGGCTAGTTATGCATAAGTTTCTACACATCACCATCATCATCACTGTTATCACCACCATCATCACTACCAGTACCACCATCATCACCAGCATCCATCATCTTCATTATCACCACCCGCATCATTCTCCTTACCAGGGGCGTGCACCATGTAGTGGATCCACCCAGGGGACTGCCTCACTCCCAGGTTTCTCCATTCTGTCTCCGACATGAGGCGCTGTTTGGGGACCAGCTTGGCAATGTCCGGGGGAAGGATCACATGTCTGTGCGCAGAAAACACGCATGAATATGCAAATCAGGCGCTGTTTGGGGACCAGCTTGGCAATGTCCGGGGGAAGGATCACATGTCTGTGCGCAGAAAACATGCATGAATATGCAAATCAGGCGCTGTTTGGGGACCAGCTTGGCAATGTCCGGGGAAGGATCACATGTCTGTGCGCAGAAAACACGCATGAATATGCAAATCAGGCGCTGTTTGGGGACCAGCTTGGCAATGTCCGGGGAAGGATCACATGTCTGTGCGCAGAAAACACGCATGAATATGCAAATCAGGCGCTGTTTGGGGACCAGCTTGGCAATGTCCGGGGAAGGATCACATGTCTGTGCGCAGAAAACACGCATGAATATGCAAATCAGGCGCTGTTTGGGGACCAGCTTGGCAATGTCCGGGGGAAGGATCACATGTCTGTGCGCAGAAAACACGCATGAATATGCAAATCAGGCGCTGTTTGGGGACCAGCTTGGCAATGTCCGGGGGAAGGATCACATGTCTGTGCGCAGAAAACACGCATGAATATGCAAATCAGGCGCTGTTTGGGGACCAGCTTGGCAATGTCCGGGGGAAGGATCACATGTCTGTGCGCAGAAAACACGCATGAATATGCAAATCAGGCGCTGCTTGGGGACCAGCTTGGCAATGTCCGGGGGAAGGATCACATGTCTGTGCGCAAAAAACACGCATGAATATGCAAATCAGGCGCTGTTTGGGGACCAGCTTGGCAATGTCCGGGGGAAGGATCACATGTCTGTGCGCAGAAAACACGCATGAATATGCAAATCAGGCGCTGTTTGGGGACCAGCTTGGCAATGTCCGGGGGAAGGATCACATGTCTGTGCGCATAAAACACGCATGAATATGCAAATCAGGCGCTGTTTGGGGACCAGCTTGGCAATGTCCGGGGGAAGGATCACATGTCTGTGCACATAAAACACGCATGAATATGCAAATCAGGCGCTGCTTGGGGACCAGCTTGGCAATGTCCGGGGGAAGGATCACATGTCTGTGCGCATAAAACACGCATGATTATACAAATCAGGCGCTGCTTGGGGACCAGCTTGGCAATGTCCGGGGGAAGGATCACATGTCTGTGCGCATAAAACACGCATGATTATGCGCCATCACAATGTACGCATACAGTGTACACACAGACGTTTATTCCAACGCTTCAAGGCAATAACCACATTCATTCTAGTACCGTATTTTTTGGATTATAAGGCACACATTTTTATATGGAGCACCCCCCAAACTTTAAACAAAATTCAGATTTTGTTAATGTTATCGTTATTATCCTTTCTTACTACTTTATCAGTCAAATAACTTTATAACTATAATATAAGGTGCAGGGCTCTCAATCTGAACAAAATACTGCCTTCTACTATACTAGTCTATACAGTGGAACCTCCCTTATAAGACTCACTCCCATATAATCATATAAGACCTACTTTTCTGAGACATTGCCCTTCTTTGTAAGTATTAAAATTACCTCCCTTATAAGACCCCTTCCTTATAAGACCTCATTTTCGATTATATTTGCAGACCTGTTTACCCTAATGATGAAAAACCTGGAATTTGCCACACAAAAACCTGGAATTTGAGAAGAAAAAAAAACAGAATTCACATCGGTACACGACTCGCGATAAAAGACCGATTCAACTCGGCGCCATCGCGATCAATTTTCACTTCATTTTCTATTGAAAAGTTCAAAATTCTTACATCATCGTATTTTCTAGTGATAATATAATCTAAATGGACTCATTTCAAGCCCTAATTACAATCTCTACCATTAAAAAACTGCCCGGAAAGCTCTTCGAATCGACAGTAAAAGCCTGGCCGCCATTTGCATTCGGTTTCGGTCAACCCTTGCGTCTTTTCATACGAACGGAAACAAATAATAGACGGTTTTTCGAAATCCCAGAACTTTCAGCATTCACCCGGAATTTACTATTTTACCCAGAATTTTAGCAAATTTCCTGAATAATTCCGGCAAAACCGGAAGGGTAAACAGGTCTGTATTTGAAGGTCTTATGGCTTGTACCCACGTGTCGTCATATCCGGCCACAAGGAGCGTGCCATATTATGGGAGACCGCCATCTTAGTCAGTATCTTTGCTTAAAAAATGCCAGATCGATGCTGTTTACACACAAATCTGACTAAGATGGCGACACTTCCGTTGGAAGGGTTGAGATGCGCACGCAGGTGGGGGGGGGGGGGGGGGGGGGGGGGGGGGGGGGGGGGGGGGGGGGGGGGGGGGGGGGGGCCATAAGGGAGGTTCCACTGTAGTCCCAAAAATATGGTATTAAACAGTAAGAGTAAGTAATCTATGGCTCCCCCCCACCTGCGTGCGCATCTCGACCCTTCCAATGGAAGTGTCGCCATCTTAGTCCTTATTTGTGTGTAAACAAAGTGAAAATGTTATCTAAATGTGTAAAGAAAACATCCAGATGTTATAAATACAGTTTAGATAAGTTTCGAATTGGAACAGCCAAATATGCAGCATCGATCTGGCATTTTTCAAACAAAGTTACTGACTAAGATGGCGGTCTCCCATAATATGGCGCTCCTTGTGGCCGGATATGACGACACGTGGGTACAAGCCATTGACTAATGTCACTAGACAGCTTTCGACTGCACTTTTTTATTTTGCGAGTGTGTCAATGAATTGGCTTCCTTTGTGGGGATGAATGTGGATATTCCTTTATTAGCTCTGACTTCTCAAACTTTAAAAAAGAAGAAGAAAAAAAAGCATAAAACTTTGAAAGTAACTACAGTACAACACACACACACACAGTGACACACGCACAAAAATAACAAAAACGTCATTCATTCTTTCTTTCTTTTTTCTGCGTTCCCAGGCAATATGGCCATAATGGACAAGGTATTATGTGTCCGGCTTTAAGTTTTCACTGGTCTCCCCGAGCACTGCATTCAGCCGACACATTCTGATTTTGGAGGAGCTCAAAGGAGAACATTATTTGGAAGACTTTTTGCACACAACAAAGGCAGGAGAATGGGCCAATAACTACTTACTAATACTAGTCAGAAAAATAGTAGATCATAGATGACAGAAAGCAAAGGGAAAAGGCAGAGTCAAAGACAGTGACTGAGTGAGTTACAGATTATTAAAGGAAGTTACTAGCACAGTTGAAGTTGCTAGCACAGAACTTCCAGTTAGGGGAACTATTTGTGCAAAAGACCCCTCTGTGAAAAAAGTCATTCATATACATGTTCAACAATACCGTAGTTTTCGGACTATAAGGCGATACGTTTTTCACTGACTCAGACCCCTGCGCCTTATAATGTGACTGATGAAATAGTAAGAAAATATAATAACATCTGAAATTTGGGTAAAATTTGGGGGGTGCGTCATACAAAGGTGCGCCTTACAGTCAGAAAAACACGGTACTATTTATGATGTCATACAGAATCCTAATATTTTTTTAATCACAAAGGGTCTGGCAAAAACGTTTCAGATCTGAGGAGTCCATTTACTAGTTGATATAATAATCTAAGAAAATATACAGAAATAAAATTATAAAGAAATCTCATAAAATTTTTAGCTTGCCTGAAACAAAGAAAAAAAAAAAATAAGAACAGGTAATAATCGGACTAGTTACTACTAATAATATATACAGTTCTAAATAAAGAAAGCACATGAAAACTTTATTTGCTTGTACAAAATAGTAAAAAATAAATAAAAAAGAAGAAAAATAAGAACGGGTGATAATCGGATCCCGAACTCACCTATATTCATACGTATCATCGTAGTATTTCTCAGAATAGGCAATTTGGTCAGCCGGCATACTGGGGTTGTGGAATACCAAGTTCACTGTTCAGTTCTGCTCCAGGAATCTAGAAAAATTCAAAGCATCATTCAAAAATTGTGATTCCTTTTTTGAGTCACTTATAGCACCTAATCTTAAAAAAGCCATAAGCGCTTACAATAATAAATGAATAAACCAGCAAGCAATATAAATAAAGAAACGACAAAAATATATTATACACAAAAAATATATTTAATACAGCAGAACCTCCCTTATAAGTTTAAATATAAGACTCCCTCCCATATATAACTATAAGACCTACTTGTCCGAGACATTGCCCTTCTTTGTAAGTATTAAAATTACCTCCCCTTATAAGACCTCATTTTAACAGAGATGGTGCTAGAAATTTTCACTTTAGGCCATTTGGCCTAAACAGCCACAAAACCTTAGGCCAATTTCAACAATGTTAGGCCCTCTCACCCGAGTGAACTCAATGACAATGAATTTGATTTGTTTTTTTAACTGTCAGATCACTTCATTTTTTTCTCTCAGATTCTCTTGCTTATAAGTTTTGTCTTCTTTTTGGGAGGCATTTCAATCAAAAACCAGTGAAACACTGACGCTAAAGGACGACAAGATCACACAGACTCACACTACGGTGTGGCAAACGTCCACCATAAGCAGCAAGGGAAGCAACTCTCACGAGGCAATTGGCCTTGTGCTAGCAAAATCATGACGCGACACAGTTAGCTTTTTGATCTCGGTCACACGCGGTGCAAGCAAACTTTGTTTCACTTCGTTGTTCATTAAAAAAAAACCGGACATACTCGTGCCGATTTGGTAATCAAACCTTCGGCCCACTGGGCCGACAGGACGGTTGACTTTTAGAACATTTTTTGTAATTTTCGGCGAATCGCCGAAGGCCGACGGCAAACCCTGTTTTAAGCTTAGGATGATTTTTCAAGGTTTTATTTAAATAAGAGAGGTTCCACTGTACCACTTTTACCAGGCATGGGAATTGGAAGAGTTTTAAAAAAGCGGGTCTATGGGCCGCAGAAAGCCCAGGGGGCAATGCTGAAGCTTTTGGGGTAATGAGAGACTTAGTCAGTTAGTGCGATTTTTTTCATGCCAGAGGGCATGACGCTCGTGTGGGGCTAATCCTCTCTATATTCTTAGTTGGATAAAGAAAATGAGAGAGAGAGTGAGTAGTCCTACCATCACTCTCTCTCTCACTACGCCCAACTAAGAAAATCGTGTGATAAGCCCCTAGTGCATTGACTGCCCTCTGGCGTGAAAAATATCGCCATAAGTCGACCATTGAAATCTTAAAACAGCCATTAGACTGGGGTTGTTGTTTTTTGTGTGGAAAAGCAATGTCATTTTTGCGGAAATTTGCTGTTTGGCGGACAATTCCCATCCCTGTAATACACAAATGTAGCAACATGTACATTTTTAAACAATTAGTAATTAGGTTTTTTTAATTATCATTATTATTAGTGTATTTATCAATATCTTTTTCTTAGAAAGAAAAATCTGGTAATACTAAAACTAATACTAATATTCACATAACAAAATATATTCAATAATGAATAATACATCAATCATTCAATGGATTATCTAAAGATAGTCCGTTTTGACTCTAACTAAGCCATTATTTTCTTCTTCTTCTTCTTCCGGTTAAGTAACCACAATCAACACTTTGATTTTTATGGTACTATTTCGGGCGAGGTTCAAAGTCGGAAAGCAGGAGGAAAAAAAGAGAGAGCGAGCGAGGGACAGAGAAAAAATAATCCTAATCTACAATGGCTCAGCCAGTCGGTTCTCCCTGTGGATTCCTAACATGATGCCGCGTCAAACAGGAAGTGAGGAGTGTTGTATGCAAAAAAGTAGCATCATGTAAATACTTCGCTCGCTACTATGAGACTTAGCATTTGCAACATTGAGCAATTTTTTTTAAATTTCACTTTTTTCCGCAATGTCATGAAATATGAACGATTTGAGTACGGAAGTGTTTCAAATACGGAAAAAGTGAAATTTGTCGTTCATCCTAATGTCGCAAATTATTATGCTAACTCATAGTAGCGAGCGAAGTATTTACAGTTACACGATGCTACTTTTTTGCATACAAGGACTTGAAGGAGCACCTACAACTTTTTTTTTTTTAAACCACGACAATAGTTATTCAGTCAGTTTGACGGAAAAGAACAAACCGGTGTGAAGAGAATATTCTACCTCATGAAATAAGTACCCATTCCTCATTCCAATTGTTTGCTTGTCCGCTATTGTGAATTTTACGAAACTAAGTGGCATGGCTTTGTACATCGATTTATCGGCAAAGATGTAGATCTACACCCTCCTGCTCTCTTTCTAGGTTCTTTCCTTGGTTAGGGTTAGGGTTACGATTGTCATAGTTCGCATGCGAAGGGTACTTATTTCATGGGAGCTACTTATTTCTCATGACACCGGATTGCTTTCTCATCTCAGTCAGCAGGTTCTCTCCCTTGTTCTGGGAAAGAAAAGACAATGTTGGCTATTGATTTTTAGTAAAAATGCAAAATTATAATACATACATACATGTAATGATGTATACACTATATATATGTAACAGTTATTTGTTGAAATTGTTAATGAATGATCTCTTGTGTAAGAAGAAAATGGCACCTCTACATTTTGTCATTTGTTTTTATCTAGATCTCGCACGCATACATGTGTGTTTATTGATGTGTTGTGTGTGCGCATGTGTGTGTGTGTGTCCGTGGCTGTGTGACTGATGGGAGTGGGGCAGGGGAGGGGGAGGGCAAGGGGTGGAGACATAAAGTAAACAAAAACTTAACTTTGAATTTCATTTTTTTTTTAAATAGGAGGAACTTTGTGAGACTCAGTCAGAGAGAGAGGTGTGTAGATAGATATAATTATGTAACAGTATGTTGGTGCAGGTCTAGTGAATTGCACAGTGAAAGACTGAAAATGAGTACACATTCTCACGATGTTCAACAAGTCAAACACCAACACTACACTACTGACAGTACTAGGCCCTACAGTGACTAGTCTACACAGTTACAGTACACTACTACTGAGTACTACTGTTTCAGTGTTTGACTCCGAGTTTGAGTGTTTCAACATCCAGAACGTTCTTGGGCATGCATGACATACCTTGCTTTCATTCAAACTGGCCTTCTATGAAATTAGTAAACCCTACTAGACAAAGAAAAGTACAAAGATTGTGTCTTACCAATCATTCACTCACTTAGTCACTATTTTACTGTAAAGTTTTAGCTGTGCCACGTGCAGACCGTTGAAGTTTGCGCCTTTACGTCTGTTAATTATTACAAAACTTTAATCTTATTTTACATAATGGCCTAGTTTTAAACGCTTTCTTTAAAAACAGATAGGTTTATCTTATGATTTCAATAGAATATTTTTCATGCTAAAAATTGTACATGCTTAATATAATCTTCTATTGTTTTATAGTTTAGTTGTATTTTGGCTTTCTTTGTTTCTTTAACAAAATCTATTCCATAATTTGCATTTATTGGTTACGAAACATGGCTGCTTTAGTAAGGTCAGTGAGGGATTGTTTCTTTGCGTCTTGAATTAGTTGAAATAACAAATGCGTGCCACTCTTTATCTTGATTCTTTTTGCTTTGATAAATAATTATCAATGTTCCGTTTATTATATCATTGAACTGCGTAAATATTTTGGCCTTGTATGGTTTAGTTAATGTGTGGAAAGGTGCAGTTGACAGTTGTCGAGAAATCGAAAGTAGATCATGACAAGTTTCAAACTTGTTTGCACACATGATCATGATGATTGATATTGTTACATCAAATAAACCAAAAATGTTCACTCTTCCATTTTCAAAAAGAAATATAGTTAGTGATTTGGTTACTTGAAACTGATGTCACTAAATTAAATGTGGTTTAATTGTTATGAAATGTGATTCATACTACTAGTGAATTTGTCCTTCAGTGTTGACCCCTGGCCCTGGCACTTGACACAAGACTGACTGAAATGACAGTGATGGCTCTCTGTCTCTGTCTCTATGTCTATGTCTCTATCTCATTCTGTCTTTCTCTTGTGTTTGTGTGTGTATTTACTATTTGTGTATCCCCCCCCCCCCTTTCTGTGTGTGTGTGCATATGCATGTGTGTGCAGGCATGTCATGTGTAATCAATCCCTCAGATATGTATGTGTAATGAATGCATCTAATATATATATATATATATGTGTGTGTGTGTAGGTGTGCATACATGTGTGTGTGTGTAGGGGTGTGTGTGTATGCATATGTTTGTGTGTGTATCATTATCAGTGTAGGTGTAGGGGGGGGGGGGGGGAGTTGTAGGTGTGTGTGTAGGTGTGTGTGTAGGTATGTGTGTGTGTGTTGGTGTGTGTAGGTGTAGGTGGGTATATGTGTAGGGGTGTGTGTGTGTTGTGCATGTATGCAATTGTGTGCAGGCATTTATTTGTAATGCCTACCTTGACTATTCTTCTCGTTTTCCTTGCACAGGTCGTTGGGAAGGCAGTGCTTGCTGCGGCAGCACCAGTTTTCCTTTGTCCAAAACAGGTCTGTAATTTTTATTATTTTAAATTTCAGATTTGTCGCTGTCCGACGCTAACCCGGAGAGAGAGAGTCTTTATGTTAATACAGCAGAACCTCCCTTATAAGACTCCCTCCCATATAAGACCTACTTGTCCGAGACATTGCCCTTCTTTGCAAGTATTAAAATTACCTCCCTTATAAGACCCCTCCCTTATAAGACCTCATCTGTAAAGAACCTAATTAGATCTACTAATTGTTTCAAAATATAGATGTTGCTACATTTGTGTATTACTATTATACTATTACAGGGATGGAAAATCTGATTTTACAGAAGCATCAAAAAACATGTCATCTGCTATGTACAATGTCATTCCCCATTTGATATACACTTGACTCTTCTTCTTTACAGATTTATGAGTAAACATGTGACACAGTAAAAGTTGCCTAACACCTAAAGTTTTCATAATAATTCAGTTACACGCTTCGCGCCAGAGTTGTCAAACAATGGGAGATTGACAGCTGCAATCTCTGTACCGGCAGCTACACGGTTAGCGTGTCAAGACTAGGATTTCTGGTGAATCACTGAATGTGTTTAGATCATGTGAATGTTTTCATTGGTCGCAGACACAAGATATTTAAATAGAAGACCTGTGTGAGGTCGTTGGAAGGGGTTTCAGTGGAAAATCTATTTTTTGTAAAATTTTGCAGATACACGGTTAGCGTCGGACATCGACGTTATTCTGTCCAAAAAAAAAAGTACTGTAAAGTTTTTTTTTTTTAATTCTTCACTTTGATGTCAAAGTGCTAGAACAGTGGAAGGGTGTGACCACACTATGGAAAATACTCACTTGATGATTATTAAAAGTAAATGAAAAAATTGTTACTTGAATTAAAATGTTTCAAATAAAACAAATTTGGTAAAATAATGAAATTTGAAATAAATGTTCTATAAATGTATGTATATCTTTGTTTAGACAGTATGCTATATAAGCATGAGACCTGCATTAAAATATAATGCATCATTCATATTTATCAAAAGTATCCATGTGTTATAATGCCCATGTGCATAATTTTTCATTGTGTTGCTATAATTTCAATTTGTTATATATTAACAAAATAAACCCATAAGTCATAAGTTTCTTTATTGTCCATTGACATTGTACAAACGCACATGGAAACTTGTCTTCCACCGTGTAAAATAAAAATATTAAATAAAATTATGAAACATAAATTTACATTAACAAATATGTAACTCTCACACCACACCCAATCATTCATCCGCTCTCCGCTATCTTGCTCACTCATCATGCAACCCACCACCACTTCCGCCTTCATTTTTTACCCTTCTTTTTTCCTTCCTTTCCTCCTTTTTTTTCTTTGTTCCTTTTCTCTCCCCCCCCCCCCCCCCCCCCCCCCCCCCCCCTTTTATTAAAAAATAAATAAAATAATTTTTTTAGGTAGGCTTTTCCCCCGCTCTCTTTCATCCTATTATCTGTGTGTCTGACTAAGATGTACAGAGTCAGAGGCCTTCATGCCAATCATTGGGTGCAAATTGTATCTTATAGACGTATATGGTCTGTCTTCATGCGTCTGTTTAGGAAGGAAGGAAGGTGGCTGAGTGGTCAAGACGTTCGCCTGCCTGGGTTTCAATTTACTCTACCATCAGGTAGATCCCCAGCTCTCGCCTCGTGTGTTTGAGTAGACTTACATCACTTAGAACACCGTGCGTCATTCTAAAATTGATGTCATTTAGATTTTTACGTCACATTTTGCAAGTTCTTTCAATATGTGGACACTGGCCGCCCCTCATTTTTCTAAAAAAAAATGTTTGCAAGTCGCTGACTGGCATCCTGCGGTTTCAAGCTTCGACGCCATGCCGTCATGGTTGCTATGGTTTTGACCGAGTAAGTCGAGGTAATCAACTCTAATTTCACGAAGTGCTCTCCCCTATTTTTTTTCCAGAAAATCGTCTATTGATACATCAACATGATCTAGCTAAGTTTCCCATATCCCCCTCCTCCCTCCACACACCCCTCCCCAAAACAATTAGGTGGTACTGCGCTGGTGGTGACAGGCTTTCCATGAGCCCAAATAATACATGTACAAATACAAATACATGGATGCTCCTGCTTTCAGGATGTCCTGAAATTCAGGATTTTTTTTTTATTGCCTGGAGCCGGCGTCGCCAGATTATGAGAATTTGAGAAGATGCATTTTGCTGGTTATAGAGGTCATGAAGTTTAACCAGAAGTGAAAGTGCAACGAGAGCCTGTCAATTACATTGGAAACTGTTGTTTCCTTTCAGCTTCCAGGGGGCATTGCCCCCCGGAACCCCCAGGAGGGGTGCTGTCCCTGCACTCCGTATATGATCTGTTCTCTGTGTCAGTATGTGTGTGTGTGTGTTATGTCTGCTGACAGTGTGTCTACCTCTCTGTATATTCGCAGAGTGTCACAGGCCAGTTCCAAAGCCTCGCAGCCGTACGATGAAATGCGCCGATACTGGGACAAGAACCGGAAGCTGCAGCGGCCCATTTCGCCCCATGTCACCATTTACGGGTCAGTACGATACGTTTCAGATCGCTTTCCATTTTCATGGGTCACGTTACAGAAAATGATGGGTCAGTTTCCCCCAAAAAGATAAATGTGCCCAGGACTGTGTCGATGTAGCATTAAACTTTAAGTTTCAGTGCAGACTTTGTGAGTCGTACCGACCCCTGGCTGCATAAAATGAGGGGTCAATATGGGCCATTGACCCGACCTGGGGGGAGGTGTAGGTGTGTGTCTGGCATTCAGTGACAATCTGAAACTCTGGTGCAATAGACGATTTCGCAAAAAAAACTAGGGGAGAGCACTTTGTGAAAAATAGAGTTAATTACCTCGACTTACTCGGTCAAAACCATAGCAACAATGGTGGCATGGCGGCGAAGCTTGAAACCGCAGGATGCAAGTCGGCGACTTGCGACCAGTATCCACAAACTGATAGAACTTGCAAAATGTGACGTAAAAATATAAATGACATCAAATTTAGAGTGACGCACAGTGTTCTAAGTGATGTAAGTCTACTCAAGCACACGAGGCGAGAGCTGGGGATCTACCTGATGATAGAGTAGCTTCCCCTGTTTGACCGCTTGAATTAGGCAAGATGAGAGATCACTCCCACACACCATGAAATTACTCCCCTTAATTATTTCCGAACAATTCCTATTAGTTTCTGTGTTCACTTGAAAGAAACAACTTGGAAACATTTTATTCTGAAGGAAAAACACATGGGTAGTTCTTTGTAGCCTATGGTCTTGACTGACCAGCCGTGAAGCGAAAGCTGGTTCATTTCAGTGGTGTGTGTATGTTTGTGACTGGCTGGCTGATTTCAATTGTTGTTTGTTTGTCTTCTTCTTCTTCGATCGCTCTTTCCTTCAATTATGAGCGCAGATGCGTCTGCTGCCGTTATGCACCTACTAAGAAATTTAGGCCCAGCAAGTCCGACTTCAGGAAATTATTTTGAAAGCGTTTCGTGAAAAAAGAGGAGAATGGACCGTCAGAAAGCTAAGCCAGAGTCAAAGAGAGTGACAGATTAGAGGAAGTTACAAGCACAGAACTTTGATATTTATGCAAAAGACCCCCCGGTATCCCCACAGGGAGTTGTTTGTTTTTTGGCGTGTGTTTTTTGCAGCGGCTTCTGCCTGCATATCAGGTTTTGACAAATTGTCGGGCACAGACTTCCACTACAGTGAATCTCTTAAAGGCACAACTGGGCTATAAAAAGCCGATCCCAGGAATCGGGTAGTCAGTTGTGAGTGGGAGAGAGAGAGAAACAAGCCAGCGACTCTCCTAGCTGTGGGCTTTCGCCTGCACCAGTTTAGTTTTTCCCTTCTTTTTCGTTTGAAAAAAGGATGCTTTCGCTGCGAGCGCCAAGCAGAAACTGATATTTTTTAGCCTGCTGCTTGCTTATATAGTACCGCGCTGGCTTTAAATACTAATTAGTAAATGAAGCTTATTCTGCAATCATTTGCTTTGAACAGAATGACGGGCTGAACTAGCGGTGTAGTTTTGAAGCACTATTTTCTGAGAATGTTTTGCTCAGCTTTTGTGAGTTTTTTGTTTGTTTGTACAAACAGTAGTCTTTTTCTTAGAGACTGGGGGTGCAGTCCGCAGGATAAATATCTGGAACATAAAGGGTTAATTAATTTTTAGCCCTTTTGTTGTTGTGTTTCTGTCACAGGTACCACTTACCCATGGTGTCGTCCATCACCTTCAGAATTACTGGGGTGGCAATGCAAGTTGGTAAGTGTGTGTGTGTCTTTCACTGTGTGTGTGTCTGTGTCCGTGTGTGTGTGTGTGTGTGTGTGTGTGTGTGTGTGTGTGTGTGTGTCTCACTGTGTGTGGTGTGTGTGCATGTGTGTGGGTGTGGTGTGGGTGTGCGCATGTGTGTGTCACTGTGTGTGTGTGTGGGGGGGGGGGGGGGGGGGGTGCGCATGTGTGTCTCACTGTCTCTGTGTGTGTGTGTGTCTAACTGTGTGTGGGTGTGGGTGTGTGCGCATGTCTATGTTTGTAAAATTCTAAATGAAGTCAAAATCACTCATAAATAAAGTTTGTACTTGTGTGTGTGTGAAATACTGCAAATGAGGTGATTTAAATGTTAAGTCAAAATCACTCATATGGAAAGGTAACAGGACAGTTTGTGGAGGGGGGGTCATTTAAAAAAAAAAATAGGTGTTGTTGGGGTGTTTTGAAAGAGATACATGATTGTGTTTCATTTTTCTATTTAAAATATTGACCGTAAAGTAATTTTTTGCTAACTCGCGTGTGTGTGTGTGTTGTGTTGCCTGTTGCTACTTAATCAAATGACAACACTTTACACAAGTCATTCTACTTCAATTTGTGTTTAACTGAAATTTCTATCTTCTGTATTACATTCTGTTTAAAGTGTGCAAATATGATTTTATGAATCTTAACCCCTTTCACTGCCAGAGAAAAATTGAGTTATTATCTTTTTTTGAACTACCGTAGTTTACGGACTATAAGGCGATACTTTTTTCCCAGACTGAGACCCCTGCGCCTTATAATATGACCACTAAAATAGTAAGACAATATAATAACAGGATCTGAATTTTGTGTAAAATTTGGGGGGTGCGCCTTATAATCAGGTGCGGCTTATAGTCCGAAAACTACGGTACTATAAAAGTGGAAAGAGACCTGTTACACCTAATCTGACAAAATGGTATTGAGATCTAATTATCTTTCCCGACTCTCCTAAAACAAAAAACAGCATTGAAGAGTTAAGACATCAAAAACTGTAACATCATTAATGACATCATATTGCCCTCAGTAAACTCGGGGCTGGAAGGGAAGGGGTTAATGCTAGTTTGAGTTTCAGGCATGTTTTTTAAAGCAAATATCAGCTTTTTTTAGATTTAAAAAGAAACGGAAACCAACTGAGTCAGATTTTCTTCTTATGAATGCAAAATGACCTAAATATAATTATCAATTCTATTTCTAATGCTGTTTTTTTAAGGCTTAGATTACAAAGAAAAAAAGCTTCCGCTTCAGGGTGGCTTTGTCCCCTGACACACGCTTTTCAGCTTTTTTCACGACTCCTCATTCCCATGTCTGGTGTTCTATATTATGTGTTTTAAACATTTTAATTATTATGTTTTACACTCTGTGTGTGTGTGTTTGTTGCACCTGCTATGAAGCTCTCTGTTTTGAGATGTTTGTTGTTTTCGTACCCTGGCTAAAAGACTCCAGGGATCATCTGAGCAGCCGAAGCACTTGGAACACTTTCATGACTATAGTACAAATGCATCAGCTAGGGATGAGAACATTATGTGTGTGACCGTTTTTGATTACCCCGCCACGTGGGCAGCCACACTCCGACTTCGGGGGATGATGTTATGCTAGGAGCTTGTCTTGAGATAATAAGGTATGCTTGATTAAGTTGATATGACATGACTTTACTTGACTTGTTTGTGCAGTGGCTACTGGCGTTTCGATCTCTCTGCTGGCGTTGCCAGGGGACTTCACCCACTATCTGGAAATGATCAAGAGTCTATCGCTGGGACCCGCTTTCATCGGTGGCTGTAAAGTGCTCATCGCCTTTCCTTTCCTCTATCACTTCATCAACGGATTCAGGCACCTGGTAATTATGATGCGTGTGTGTCGCTGTCGAAAGTTGTGGGTGATTTAAGCCAGCGAAAATAGCGCATATGGAATTCCAGCTTTAGTCCTTTCATCTATCACTTCATCAACGGATTAAGGCACCAGTATGGCTGAGAGCAGAGAGAAAGAGAGAGAGTGTGTGTGTGTGTTTATGTCCCTGGACAAGTTGTCATTGGCATCTGTAAAGCCCTGATCACCTTTCCTTTCGTCTATATGCACTATGTTCACTTCATCGATGCAATGGATTTACCCGGTAAGCATCTGGTGAGGTAGAGAGAGAGAGGGAGACAAAGAGATAGAGTATGCTTGTGTATATATTTCTGCCTTACCGGTCCATTCTCCTGCCCTTTTTTCACGAAACGCTTTCAAAAACATTTCCTCCATCCGAAGTCGGACTTGCTGGGCCAAATTATTTCTTAGTTAGGCGCATAACAGCAGCATGACGCATCTGCACTCATAATTGACAGGAAACTGTCTGAGTGATCGAAGAAGAAGAAGAAGAAGTGTCAAATTTGTGGGGTGCGCCTTATTGTACCAAAAAACTAGCGTTGTTCAGTAATTATCAATGAACTGTGCATTTGCAGGCTTGGGATATGGGGTTTGGTTTCGGCGTACAGAGTCTGTACAAGAGCAGCATTGCAGTGTGGGTACTGACGGTCATTTTCACCGCATTCTTCGCTTTCCTCTACTGACGTCATCGCTGGATTGACCGTCGCTTTTGCAGTAGATGACACAACGTCAGGCATTAGTTGACATGTCATCATGCCAGATGTCAAATACATGTATGTGTAGAAAATAGTTGTGCGTGACCATTGTGTTTTGTTTGTTTGATGGTTTATGTCAAACAGCGAATATTTTGTGTCATTTTATTTTTTATAACTTTACTGGGAATTAAAACTTAATCTGGATTGTTCTTCAGACACTTGATGTTTTTTCAATTATTTATTATTTTATAAAAGATTTGCTGTTGATATCAGTTATCAGGAATGTTTCTTTAATGAAATGTTGCTTGAGCAATTTGAATGTCATGGATCACAGTTGTGACCCACCACCACATTAAGGGACATTAAGTGTCAAACTGACCATTCTGAGAAAATTATACATTTACAAACTTCAGACAATTCTCTTTCTAATGATACAAGAACCATTCTTGTATCTTTTTCCGTTCCAGAGGTATGAGCATTTAAAGTTAGTAGGGCGAGCATCGGCCATTTTGAGAAAACAGTCTAAAGTCTAGCCTAGCTGAACAAAATGCATTGACCTGCTCGTTTTAAAGCATTTATAAGACCATTTAGAGACCATATTAAAGATTGCCCTTTAAAAATATGAAAGATAAGATGTTAGAGAACATGAAAATACCCATATGTCAAAAAATGAGATTTTTGACTTTCCAAGCCTGTTGTGGGAAACTAGCCCAGTGACTTAATGTCCCTTTCATGGCGCTGGGTCACATTTCTTTTAAGTTTTAAGATTATGGAATTTGTCTTTCAGAAAATCGCATCTATATTGTTGTTCAGTTGCGTTGCTCAGTTTCTTTGGTTTTGTTGTTGTTGTTTTTCTTACAGTTTCCATTATTTTCTCATTCAATTTCAGGAGATGCAGAATTCTGTACTTTTCTCTGTGATAGCACAAATCAATATTATAATTATTGTTGGTTGATATTCCAGACTTCATATGAAGTGAACCAATATCATGACGCATATCATTGCATAGCTTTACACTTGTTACCGGTATCACGCTTTATAATGTGATAATAAGGGTTTGTCTCAGGAACTTGCTTAACTGTTAAACCATATAATATGTAAATGTTACTTACTGAAGTGCCTCAGTTTTCAATGCTTCCCTCATTGAGTATTCTTACATATATTAAAACTATATTCAAATTTTATTTTTAAGTCCCTCACTTTTCAATATTAGTTTCCTCAAAAGTTGTATTGTTCTTATCAGTATGAAAAATTGTTTTGTTTATTTAACTTTTTTTCTTTTATTTCAAAATGAGGCCCTTTTAGATAGAACATAATGAGCATAACCAGAATTACATCCCATAATAGTTTTTTGCTGTTTAATTGCAGTTTAGTCTGCTGTTTGAACAAAATGAAACCAGAACTTGCTACCTGAAATTCGAGTTACGGTTCTTGCTTTATTGAAAATATTTTTGTATGTATTGATCTGTCAGTGTTATACTGTTAAAATGCATTTTTTTAACCTGTAGATCTGGGAGTGTTAAATTATGTGTTACTGTGAATGATCTCGATGTTTGTGTGAACTACTTACATTCAGAATAATGCATTTATTTGTGTGTTTGTTTGCTTGTCTCTCTATCCCTGTTAGAGACCTGTTATGCTTGAAAAAAAAGTATTGTGGTTATTGATTTTTTTATTTTTTTTTAATCTCTTCATTTATTTGTGCTCTCTGTCTATTTATTTATCTAGACTCAATAATCAGACAATTGCATTTATTTAGTCATCTGTTTATTCCTCGTCTTTTACGGACACATATTTTACTCAGTAAGCTGCATTTATTGCCCCTTTGACTGTTGACTCGGTTCTTTAAATAAATTAAAAAAGAGAGAGAGAGAGAGTTATTTGGTCTTTACGCCAAGATTTGCATGAACAACATAAAGAGGAGGGCAAAATGGAAGGAAATGCCAGAAGATTTAACATCAGGGTTTTGAAAGGACCAAGATTTGTAAACAGTGTTGTGGGGTTTTTTATATGTCGATTGAAAGTGGAGGGATGGGGTGGGAGTCCAGCTCTCCCTAGAGTTTCTTTGTTAGCATGATTTATTTGTACTCAGCAACAAAAGATCTGCAAATTATAAGTTTGGAAAAAAGTTTCTTGTTTCAACGCTCAAGCTTCATTGTAAAATGTACGGTAAGCTGAACACTTTGTATTATAACATAGTAGCAAACCCGCTCGTTATGCTTCGGATGCACACACACACACACACACACACACACACTCTCCCTCTCTCTTTCATTGTCAGGTTTACAGACCAAGGGAAGTAAGCGCTGCCAACCAGTCCAGCCCATGAGTTACTACCCAGTCCTTGAATTACTACCCTTTGCTACTACAGCATATACGATCTTAGAGAAAGGTGTGTCTTCCTTGGCGGAGATTTTCACTGGAGGATCAAAATTTCTTTGGTTCCGTCTGTGTACCATGATACACCACCATACAAAATTTGAAACGATTCCATCACCAGTTCATGAGTTACAGGGCGAACAAACACACAGAAGCACAATGCATGTTATTATAAAGGCGTAGATGCATTGAACTTGAAGAATATTGTTCAGAGACCATTCATGCAGAATCTTGTGGAAAATCTTTGTCAAGCATAAAATAAATCTCAAAACAAGAGCAAGTGACTGAACTTTCATGTTGCATTTCTTTTGTAGGTGAGTATATTTTTTAAATCATTGAATATTGATCTTTTAGTTATATTACTTTTCTGTGAATCAGAATTGAGCACAAAATATAACATGTTTAGAATGCTGCTGGAATTATTATATAATAATAGCCGTAAAATACTTACATATAGTACATATCTATATTGTTAAAAACTCGGGACTTTACTGGTGTTGCACTGCCTCCGGGCATTGCAGCCAGTATTGTTCCCACCATCTTTGTATTTACAAATGTCCCATATGTGTCTATGACCGAGAGGACGTAAAACACCATTTTTCATTCATTATATAATAAAAATGAAAAAAAAAATGCTTCGTTGTGATCTTTTTTGTAATATATTTTATCTGTTGAATCTAATATGAGTTGCTTACCATGGCTATGTAATTAAAATCAGTGGGTGACTAAAAGAAAATTATGGATTTAAACAAATGTGATAGTGTATGGGAAAAACAGACATAAGTCACATGGAATTTTTTAGCAAAAGACAAAAATAGTCAACAACTCCCCTAATAAACATCAATTTTCTGTTTAGAGCATATTTATGTCTATTTTATATATTCTACCAGTATCAACAACATGAAAGATAATTTTGAATGATTTCTCTGTTTATTTGATTGTTGTTATTTTTTATCAAGTCAATAGAAACAGAGGCAAACTCTTCTGTCTTCTATGTCCGATTTCTGCAAAAGCTGTGATGAAATTCTGCTTAATGTCCTCCAGTCTGGAACAGACACATATGGGACATTAGTAGATATAAAGATGGTGGGGGACGATCCTGAAGGCAATGGCCGGAGGCAGTGCAAGACCAGGAAAGTCCCGCATTTTTAACAATACAAACATACATTGAAAAAAATACATTCAAAATCAAAGCTAGACAAGATAACTCAATTCTGTTTTATGTGTATTGACTAGGAATCTTTGTTTCATCCTGAGAAAACAAAGACGCAATTTATGCCAAAGTGACATTATGTCTGTTTTTCCCATGCACTGTCACAGTCTTCCAGGCACACTAATTATTATAATGCAGCCATTGGCGCATGGACCTAACAAATGGTTGGACACAGTCCTTCACTTTCTTTTACAATCAAGCATCGGAATAGTCAGAAGTCCAATCCTCTGAAAACCACGGTACACGGGCCACCAAGGCTGTAGAGGGACAACGCTGAAACCAGTTCCCAACAAGACTGAGAGTGCTTAAAGACCCCCCACGTCACGTGTCACATTCCCTCTTACGCTAGGAAGATTTCTTATGATTTCCTACCGACTAAAAGAGGGAAACATGTGAAAACCGGGATTTTGACACGTGACATGGTGGGTCTTTAAATGCTATTTAACAGAAAAGATAATGCTCAATAAAACCCATGACCCCTAATTTTCTCTCAATAAAACCTCTGACAGAAGAAGCCAATCCTCTGTCAGACATTTTTAATCCTCTGAAATTAGCAAATCTTCTGACAATTCTGATACCTGTACAATCAATCTCATAAATATTAAATGAGTAAAGGAAGCTCATTCTACGTCCAGATTCCTGCGGAATGACTTGCTGAAGTTGTGGTGTGGTTTTGAAGCACTTAGTGTATTTCGGTCAGTTTTAGCTTTTTGCAGTAAAACTAGTAGCTCACTCTCAGAACACACAGGTTGGGAGTGCAGTATGCAGGTCAAATGTGACCCAGCACCACGAAAGGGACATTAAGTGTCAAAATGACCAGTCTGAGACAATGGTCCACTTACAAACTTCAGACAGTTCTCTTTCAAATGATATAAGAACCATTCTTGTAACTCTTTTTCATTCCAAGGTTATGAGCATTCAAAGTTGGTAGAGTGACTGTCAGCCATTTTGAGAAATCGCAGTCTAAAGTTTAGCCTAGCTGAAGAAAATGCATCAACCTACTCATTTCAAAGCACTGTTTGGAGCATTTAGAGACCATAATAAGGATTTTCCTTTATAAATATGAAAGATGAGATGTTAGAGAGCACGAAAATACCAATAACTCAAAATTGAGAAAAAATGAGATTTTGGGCTTTGCAAGCCTGTTGTGAGAAACTAGCCCAGCGACTTAATGTCCCTTTCATGGTGCTGGGTCACAAATACTTAGAACCCAAAGGGTTAAGCATTTCAGGACAACATTACATTCTCACCAGACAACCTTTTATTGAAGATGTAAAAAGCTGATGTTTATTTCTCTTAAATCGGTGACACTATTTCCATTTTTGTGCATAATACTGGTTGTTGAGACAGAAAAAACAGAAAGTACTCCTCAAAAATCAGATTTCATAATTTCCAAAATTAGAGAATGAAATAAAAACAAGTAGATAACACAAGAATGAAATACAAGGAAAAGAATAAATAGCATGCTCTGAAATGAGACAATACAAAGATAACACAATGATTTGGTAACAGTGAATGACAATCCGTTTAACATCCTCCGGTCTGGAACAGACACACAATGGGACATTAGTAGATATAAAGATGGTGGGAACGATCCTGGAGGCAGTGCAACACCAGGAAAGTCCCGCATTCTTAACAATACAGATGTGTATGAGTTGATTTGGTAACAGCCGATCATTTCACAATTTTCATTTTATAATACTGGCTATTAAAACAGGACAAAAGAATTGATTTTTTATTCTTACTTTAAAAAAAAAATTCCATTCAATTCAATAATACTGAAATTAGAAATACTTTTCAATATTTTTCGGACACACTGTTATTTTATTGTTTTTTTATACACAGATCTCATAAATGGCCAAATACTGATTAAAGAGGGTGTATTTTATAAAATCTATAACAAGCCTGGTAAAGGCTTGTAAAACCAGTGATCTTTCTTTAAACATTTTTTTTCACACAAATCTCATAAATCGTCAAATACTGATAACAGAATATCTTATGTGCCTCCCACTCCACCCACCCACCCCTAAAAAAAACCACCTAACCAAACAAAAAAGCTACAAAAAATGTACTAATACTTTAGCTATGCTTTCTTTATAAATCACACTGTTGCATTATTATAAAAACAACAAGAAACAAATAATTAGCGCAAGTTAAACCCAGTGACAACGAAAAAGTGGCTGTGACGCGCTCTCCAGGTGGGAGCAACCCGAATTTCACAGATACACCTCTGTGACTATAAGTATAAAGTACATAATACCTAATACATAACTTGTAATTGAAAACACAGAGCAAAAACATTATGCCCCTAAACTCAGCAGTATAACAGATAGTAAAAAGACAAAAATCACAGCAACATTACATCTGCTGCTAACTGTGTTTTAGTAGGTACCGTAATACAGAAAGGTTAATACTGACCATTATAACATAGATTGTAACATACATTTTGGGGGGTTTCATGCACGAGTAAGCAATGGAAGTGTTGAGATATTTAAAGGAAAAGCTACACTGTGATTCACATTCAGAATTGTCATATAAAAACAAAATCAATACAGTGGAACCTCCCCGTGAGACCTTGAACAATCAGCCTGAAAAAGGTCATAGTAGGGAGGGGTCTTAATAGGGAGGTGGACACTCGGTAGTCAGGATATGATGATGAAAAAAAATGGTGAAAATTTTTTGGGGTCACACTTATAGGGAATGTCTGACTAGGGAGGTTCCACTGTACTGGACCATGTGCAGATCTTTAAAACAGATTTCCAATACAATATTGAGAGACTATGTACATATAAGTAGAGAGCCGCAACATAGAGATCATGAGAGGGAATAGAAAGGTTTTAAAAAATATGAACGATTACAAAATGAAATGGGTAGCTCACGATTCTTGGGAGCACGTTTATTGGGAGCTTTTGTTCTCAACGATGACCTCACTCATGTTCACCCAACCGGAAAACCCGTACAAGGTGTAGCGTTTTCTGGGAGCATGACTAGCACGATTCCTGGGAAGTTCAATTTTTATTTCGATGATATATACATTTTGACTGTTAGTAGGCCTACTCGGTGTAATGTTGTTGAAAAGTGGGTTGATTATATGGCTTTTTTTTGTGTGTGTGTGTGTGTGTATAATATGTATGCATTTGTGTGCACACTTGTGTTTGAGTGTGTGTGTGTGTGTCCCAAGAAACGTTCTAATTGTGTGAGACGGTTTCCCTTCACCAAGAAACGTGCTCCCAACAAAAGTGCTCCCAACAAACGTGCTCCCAAGAATCGTGAGCCCCCGTTACAAATAGGCAAAGAAAAAGTTGTAGAATTGGTGAAAATGTGGCACACGTTTTTGTTTGAGCAGAGACTCAATCCTGTCTACCAATCTTTCTATTACTTCAACTACTTCCAACCATCATTGAATCAAATTGTTCCACTCAAAAAGAGTCACAAATTTGACCAGTAGAGTTTTGCATAGTATTGTTGAAATATGTACCCTTCTTTTTTTTCATCAGAAAACAAAAAGCACTCACGATAGCCTAGAAAACCCTGTTTTACACAACATAAATAAGCACACATTCAAAGCAGTTGCATGCTATGTGTTTCAATAGACAAGTCTCACACATTAAAAAAAGGCCTTCAAGGGTGTGGGGGAGAAGAGGGAGATACAAAGGGGCAAGTATTGATGAAATGGAAGTGTCTCCTCAGGTGGTTGCCTCTTGACGGCCTGACATACAACCGCTCCCCGTCAACAGCTGGATTTGAGGTCTGCGACCTGACCTAACCGGGGTGTGGCTGCGAGTTGGGACCTAGAACGAGTGACGTGAAAGGGAAGCAAGCAATCCCACAGGATGGCACATAAGATGGGACATTAACCTCTTCAGTGCCGACGAAATATAAATATACGTCCTCTATAATGCTTCAGTACTCGCCACCGACGTATATATATATGTACATCGCCGCTTGGCAGTGATAAGCCGAGGTCCCGGTCATAGGCCATTGACCTACTAAAATTGAATATGTCCTATTGTGTTCTCCCCTGTTAGGACAAATGTCTGATTAAAATTGTAACACTGGCACGCTTTGTCTTGTTGATTTCTGCAAGAGCCAGGCCATTGTCCTATTGATTTCTGCAAGAGCCAGGCCATTGTCCTATTGATTTCTGCAAGAGCCAGGACATTGTCCTATTGATTTTTGCAAGAGCCAGGACATTTGTCCTATTGATTTCTGCAAGAGCCAGGCCATTGTCCTATTGATTTTTGCAAGAGCTAGGACATTGTCCTATTGATTTCTCTGGTCTCAGGACAGTTTGTCCTACCACTTTCCCATCCTCCGTACATCACTGGTTTGTTCACAATTTTGCCACATTCAAAAATTGCGCGGCAAACTGACGGCTCATGCTCAACTACTAGACGGGACTGAAGCTTAAAACAAAAATTATGTTACTAGTATATCTGAGCTAGGGCATTTTACTATGACAAAAGTGCTTTTATCCCATACACATTTTCCCCCATTGTTTGTTTGCTTGGGCAAAAAAATGAGCCCTTCTGGTGACTCTACGGTAGATAACTCTGCTGACTTATTCTTTCTTTGTCGATTGCTCGCTTTCCTGTCATATGAGCACAGATGCGTCATGCTGCCGTTATGTGCCTAAGAATTAGGCCCAGCATGTCCGTCTTCGGATGGAGAAAATTTTCGTGTTTCGAGAAAAAGGCAGGAGAATGGACCAGTAAGGCAGAAAGATAGTAGAGGGAAGCAAAGAGAAAAGGCAGAGTCAAAGAAAGTGACAGTATGGAATGTTAAAAGCGCAGAACTTCCAGAAGGTGGGGTAACTATTTGTACGAAAGACACACACCCCTGCCGGTACCCCTATGGGAGCCTGACTTATTTTACTTTCCCTTGATCAAATAGAAGGCATAATCTATGTTTGCCACATGCGCACGAGAGAAAGAGAATGAGTAAGCTTGCCTTCACTGACCATAATGCCTTCTATTCTGGGTGAAAGGGGGGTAAATCCAACTAAAGCGTTCATTGTTTGCAGATGTTGTGGAGAAAGAAAAAGGGAAGTGTGGAGAGGATAGGGAGGTGGAACGATGGGGGAGAGAGATAAACAGGGGAGATTACTGAGCGGTGTTGACGGGCTGTTTGCGGATGTTGGGGTTGAGATAGTCTGCCCTTTGTGTGGTCTTCCAGCTGTTGTACACCGCCTTCAGACTGTCGTGATCCAGCTCCGGTTGGTGACCCGGGTGAGCATGGGAATGGCGACCTGAGATCATTACAATAGTTGTCGTTGTCATCATCATCATCATTGTAGTCATCGTCATCATCTTTTTTTGTCTGTCATCTTCCTCTTCATCATCATCATCATTGTAATCATATCATCATCGCCATCATGATCATTCTCGTCATCAATAGCAGATCATCATCGTTGTCATCATCATCGTCATTAGTGTTATTATTATGATCATCGTAATCTGAATGATAATATTAAACATCCATATTAATTATTAACATCTCGCTGTATGTAATTTTACAAGCTTTTTGCGACATTAACAAATAAGAAGATGAAAATAGAAATGTAAACAGATGTCTTATATGCGTAGGCACATAATTATGGAGGTGCGTATACACACACACACGTTTACATTCACTATATGCACACCCACACACTCCCTCATACACACATGCACACAGAGACAGAGCAACACGCACCGTTCAGATTCTTCAAGGTCTCTGGCACTTGGGACTTGGGCACTGTGTTGTAACTGCTGTTGTTCACCGAGTTGAAATAATGCCCCGCCTGAAACAGTTAAAAAATGATGAATAAACAATAGATTTTTTTGGTATTTTCTAGTCACAGAAACTCATCTGTGAAATTCGGGTTGCTCCCACCAGGAGAGTGCGTCGCTCTAGTACAGCGCCACCCATTTTTTGCATGCTATGTGAGTTTGTGTCATCCATCCCACCGGCACAACACGGCCTACTCCTACCGAATAGTGGAATGGGCTTTAACGTGTGCGCAAGATCTTGTGCATGCGCTCACACACGGTACCTCACCTTGGTTTAAGGTCTCATCCGAAGGACCAAATGAAACAGTGTGATTGATACGATGGTGAAAATGTTTCAAAACTACTGCTTTTGGGGCTATTGCCATTTTAGACCATTGCCTTATGCTTGACTATGAGCTGTTTAGGTGGTGTAATGGTACTTAGCCCTTGACATTCGCCGGGGTTCCATTATAGAAGTCAGGTTTTAGCAATGGTGAAGTCTCTGTCTCTCTCTCTCTTGTGCGAGTGAATAAAAAATAGATTTTGCCTTCTATTTGATCCAAGGAAGTAAAATAAACCACTCAAGAGTTATCTCCCATCAGCCCACCAGAAGCACTCATTGACACATCAGACTATTGACATGTGGCATGATATGAGAAATACCCTCTGTGTGTGTGTGTGTGTGCGTGTGCGTGCGTGCATGTGTGCGTGTACGTGCGTGTGTGTGACACTTCTTCTTCTTCCAATTCGGGATGTTTATCCTGCCCTACGCCCACTGGTCTTCATTCAGACCATTATTGGCGTACAGCATGCGTAATGTGAGTGTGTCATCCATTCCACAGGCACTACATGGCCTACTCCTACTGAATAGTGGGATGGGTTTCAATACACACAAGATTTTGTGCATTTGATTGCAAACGGGACCTCGGTTTTAAGTCTCATCTGAGTGGAGTGATGGAATTGGAGTAGTTGTTGTTGTTTTTCTCTGGCTTAAAGACTCCAGGGTTCATCCCAACTAGAATACATCCCGAGCCTGAAGCACTTAAACACTATGGTACAAATGCACTGGTCAGCAAACCTGACTGATTACAAGTCTGCGACTAACTGAGCCACACGTACAGTGGCTGTGTATGTGTGTGTGTGTGTGTGTCCGGCCGTGTGAGTGTGTATATGCGTGACACTGTGTGTGTGTGCCTGTATACTAAAACTTGTATAGTGTATATCACAGTATCTGTGTCAATCTGTATGCGGTAACTGTATGTCTCGTGTGAACCTGTGTATCTGTATCTGTATTTGCTACGTTGAAGGAGCCTATGAAGGCTATTACTCAACGGAAAGGGGAGAGCGCTTTGCGAGTTTAAAAACTTGTACTGTCCTGATGGTATGACAGTGTGTTTAAAATACTGTCCTGGTGGTATGGCAGTGAGTTAAAAATGTTACTGTCCTGATGGTATGACAGTAAGACAATGGGCCATAGACCTTTCTTTTGCGGCATCTAGGCAATACCACTCCGGCTAGCGTAGCGCTCACCGAGGACAAGCCCCGACTGGCACAGCCCCTGCCCTTCATTTACCACTACTGGTCAGGTCAGGTCAGGTAGTTAGGATATTAGGCCTCGCGGCCTCTTCACTACTCTTGACATGTCTTCTTCGCCTTAGGCAGCCAACTTCATCATTTGTGCATTTGATTGCAAACGGGACCTCGGTTTAAAGTCTCAGGTCAGGTCAGGTTGATAAAGACGACTAGGCCTCGCGGCCTCTCAAGCGTCTTTTTTTTTCTTTTCTTTTTTTTCCTTTTCCTTTTTTGGGGGGTTTTGGTAGACTATTCGTCATACTGGTATTTTAATTTACCAAGGTTTGGGTCTTTGTCCAGGAGGTTTTTGAATTTGTTATCTGAGTGGAGTGATGGAATTGGTGTGTGTATGTGTGTTTCAGTTCACTTTGCTTACCTGAGAAGGCAGACATTCCGCCACTTTCCTCTTGCTCAAATCAAACCTCTCCTCGCCCCAGTTTCCGATCAAAGTATCGTTCCCATACGAGCTCTCTTTATTCGTACAGCGCCATCCAAACTGAGTCAATTTGACGTCGTCTGTCGAGTGGGTCCAAACCTCGGCTGCCCCACTCGCTCGCACCATACTACGAAAAGACGGGTCAGAAACTAATTCCTGGTGGCTCATTTTGATTAAATTACGTGTCTGTTTTTCTCTGATAAAAAAAAAGACTCAGCCTTTTGATTTGAGGAAAAAAAATGGAAGAGAACGGAGTGCACCTGTCAGCAGACGACAATTAGTGGTGGCCGGAAGTTGGTGTTCAGTTGCTCGGGGTGATGATAAAAAAATCATGTGGTGTGTCACGTGATGGAATCTAGTGACACAAACCGGGGCGAATGAAACTCTCTCTCTCTCTCTCTCTCTCTCTCTCTCTCTCTCTCTCTCTCTCTCTCTGTGTCTCTCTCTCTCTCTCTCTCTGTGTGTGCGTCTCTGTGTTATATTAGTGTTTTGTGTAAGTGTGTGTGTGTGTGCGTTACATGTTGCGTGTGCGCGCGCGTGCGTGCGTGCGTGCATACGTGCGTATGGTTAGACGTAGGATTATATATGCGTTACGATTCATGTTACATGTTGTTCTTCAAACGAGCGTTAATGTCTAGCGTTCCTTTGATTTAATTGTTATATCTGACTGTTATAGTATTTGTAGTATTGTGCCCATCCTTTGCATATTACTGTTTTATTATTATCATATTATTATTATAATTATTGGTGTTACTATTTCGTCGTTCTTTTGCTGTCGTGTTTAATGATGATGTTATAATATTGCTGTTTGTTTGTCTATTCATTTCTCTATTTTGCTTGTTTATTATTTTATTTGTTTGAGGACCTGATGAAAAGAAGTGTTGTTATGCTTATTCAGTTCATCCTCATTAAACAGTTCAAGTTCTCTCTCTCTCTCTCTCTCTCTCTCTCTCTCTCTCTCTCTCTCTCTCTCTCTCTCTCTCTCTCTCTCTCTCTCTCTCTCTCTCTCTCTCTCTCTCTCTCTCTCTCTCCTCTCTCTCTCTCTCTCTCTCTCTCTCTCTCTCTCTCTCTCTCTCTCTCTCTCTCTCTCTCTCTCTCTCTCTCTCTCTCTCTCTCCCTCTCTCTCTCTCTCTCTCTCTCTCTCTCTCTCTCTCTCTCTCTCTCTCTCTCTCTCTCTCTCTCTCTCTCTCTCTCTCTCTCTCTCTCTCTCTCTCTCTCTCTCTCTCTCTCTCTCTCTCTCTCTCTCTCTCTCTCTCTCTCTCTCTCTCTCTCTCAGCTTAACCAAAATTGAAAAAAAACATCAAAACGCTACGCATGTACACTCACATAAACACATGAAGGTGAAAACATACACGAGGTAAAAACAACAACTTATCTCTCTCTTATTTT
The DNA here is from genome assembly GCA_017654935.2 of Phymorhynchus buccinoides. Lineage (NCBI taxonomy): Eukaryota > Metazoa > Mollusca > Gastropoda > Neogastropoda > Raphitomidae > Phymorhynchus > Phymorhynchus buccinoides. The sequence goes on along the minus strand of CM065709.1, from coordinate 19,196,110 downwards.
GTTTATTTAGGAAACATATAGCGCATCTTGTAATAAATTATGTTGATGGATTCCAATGATATTCACTGATTTTCTTTATTAGTCATATTTATGCTCAGTATATCCTTGATATATTTTCATGCTGTACGATTATCTGTTGTCATGTCACTTTGGTTTATTTCTTTCTTTTGCCCCATGTTCCTTCATGACATGGGCAAAAAGGCCTACATATTAAATTGTTCGTTCGTTCTCTCTCTCTTTCTCTCTCTCTCTCCATCTCTCTCTCTCTCTCTTTCTTTCTCTCTCCTTCTCTATCTCTCTTTCTCTCCTCCCCAACTCTCTCTCCGGCTCTGCTATGTTGTACTTTAGACACCCCCTCAAGTCAGTTTCCGACATTCAATCTCAACGTCTATTGTGTGTGTGTGTGTGTGTGTGTGTGTGTGTGTGTGTGTGTGTGTGTGTGTGTGTGTGTGTGTGCGTGTGTGTGTGCGTGTGTGCGTGCGTGCGCGTGCGTGCGTGCGTGCGCGTGTGTGTGTGTGCGTGTGTGTGTGCGTGTGTGTGCGTGTGCGTGCGTGTGCGTGCGTGCGTGTGTGTGTTTTCAGCAACAGCAGTGATAGAAGTCAGGGTATATAATCAACAGAATAATCAATCTTATCGCGGAGGCAATAATATCAGTAGTGGTACGTAGCAGTAGCAGTACTAGGGGAAGACGGGGTAAAAAGCGCATGGGCGGGTAAGAAGCCCACCCCAATTATCTCATGAAATGAAGCCCACAAATTTCAGTCTCATTTTGCCCATGAGACGAGCGTTAATGTCTAGCATTCGTCTCATGGGCAAATTTGACTGAAATTTTCTTTATTTCATGAGATAATTGGGGTGGGCTTCTTACCCGCCCATGCGCTTTTTACCCCATTTGCCCATGAGACGAATGCTAGACATTAACGCTCGTCTCATGGGCAAAATGAGACTGAAATTTGCTTCATTTCATGAGATAATTGGGGTGGGCTTCTTACCCGCCCATGCGCTTTTTACCCCGTCTTCCCCTAGTAGTAATAGTAGTAGTAGTAGTAGCAGCAGCAGCAGTAGAGTCGCCGCAAACAGCAGCAAGAACAGTAAGCTTAAGTAGCAGCAGTTATTATGTAGTTTTACAAATACATTTTGGTTTTCTAATAAACAAGTTTCCATTTTGGTAAGTCCTAACAGGTTATTTACCCGACGCTCGTCACTAAGCAAACACGCACTCCGCGCTACACACAGTTCAAGCCACCGTCATCACCTTACATCTTCCAAAATAAAGCATTGAAAATAACATCCGTGACATCTCGAATAGCCAAAAATATCGTTCTAAACAGGAGAAGATTGTTCGAGAACTTTCTGCAGATCGTCTTGTGACGGTAACTAAATACACGATTCCTTGATTCTAATCTCGTTCTAATGAAGGATTACCAAGACTTTTGGCGGGAGTAAAATTAGCTTTGCTTCTAACTTCCTGCTCTGTTCATGCGTGCGTCTTAAAAATAGTTAACACGGGTATTATTAATAATAGGGGAAGACGGGGTAAAAAGCGCATGGGCGGGTAAGAAGCCCACCCCAATTATCTCATGAAATGAAGCAAATTTCAGTCTCATTTTGCCCATGAGACGAGCGTTAATGTCTAGCATTCGTCTCATGGGCAAATTTGACTGAAATTTTCTTTATTTCGTGAGATAATTGGGGTGGGCTTCTTACCCGCCCATGCGCTTTTTACCCCGTCTTCCCCTAATAATGAGGAAGATTTATATAGCGCCCATCCTACTATGTAGGCTACAGGGCGCTTTACACAAAATTGAAATGGAATAAAAACATGAAACAAAAATCCAATAACATGAGCAGACAAAACAATACCGGTCAGACTTCGTTTGGCCGGTAAAATTGCACATAACAATCAGCTACAACAACTGATGTGACTACTACTACTACTACTACTACTACTACTACTACTACTACTACTACTACTACTACTACTACTACTACTACTACTACTACTTATAATAGGCCTAATACACGTATGCATTGTCACACAATTCACAAGCATGAAATAAAAGCATAATATTCACAACAACATACACACGAAAACAACACACACACAACCAGCACACGCACACGCACACACACGCACACACACACACACACACACACACACACACACACACACACACACACACACACACACCAAAACAAAAAACCACACGCACACACACACGCACGCACACACACACACACACACACACACACACACCAAAACAAAAAACCACACGCACACACGCACGCACGCACACACACACACACACACACACACACACACACACACACACCATGCAAACATACACTCATTTAGGGTCCTACATGAGCGCATCACATGCACACACACAACACAAACATGCGAACGCACACATACACCACACACACACACGTGCGTTTATGCCAATTTACATGTTATTACCCGTGTTACCTGTTAAGGACGCACTAATGATTACCGCACCTGAACCATTATATGGTTACGGAGCATCGTGCCCCCGTTCCTACGTGTCCAACCTCTCTTAAATATCGAAAATCATTGAGAAAATATGAAATAGTGAGGCCAAGAGAGGAGATAACGAAATTGAACAAAGGGTGAATACTCTCTTTCTAATGAACTCCATTCCACCAAAGTTGATTACGATGCCAATCACCTAGCAGTGCGTGGGTCAGAACCAAAGTGAGACAAATAAAGCATCATTCTCAAAAAATGAATGTGCCAAGTCCGCCTTTATGACCCTCCACCCACACAGTACACATCCACAATGGTGGAGAGGACAACATACAAACAAATCAACATCTATCCAAGAGTGTCATAGCCTTCTAATCTTGAATATGTTACACATAAACAACACTCAACACAGAACAAACTGGTAAGCTTCGAAAGAGAGTATTCACCCTTTGTTCAATTTCATTGAGAAAATAGTTCTTCAACAACTCCTAGGCTATCTCAATGAACATCAACTCATCAGTCGTTCCCAATCAGCGTACAGGCCATTTCACAGCACTGAAACGACGCTATTGAAGGTAACTGACATTCTCTTGGCACTTGATCCAGATGACGCATAGAGCTTCACATTTGGCGGAGGAGTGTGATATATAAATGCTTTACCATTATTATTATTGCTATGTGTCACCAATGTTGATTCTATGTGTCCCCGTCTCTATGTGTTCCCCGTCTCTATAATGTCCCCGTTATAATTTTATTATAGTCCTATCTATCTGTCTGTGTATGTGGCACAAAACCCTAACCCAAATCCAAACCCTAAACCTAATCTGAAACCCTGTTCCTATCCCTGGCAAAGAAGCAGATTAGCAGCACCACCCCTCCTCCACCCTCCCCTGACACACAGAGACAGGGGCACAAGGAAGGTGACACACAGAGACAGGGGCACAAAGAAGGTGACACACAGAGACAGGGGCACAAAGAAGGTGACACACAGAGACAGGGGCACAACGAAGGTGACACACAGAGACAGGGGCACAACGAAGGTGACACACAGAGACAGGGGCACAACGAAGGTGACACACAGAGACAGGGGCACAACGAAGGTGACACACAGAGACAGGGGCACAACGAAGGTGACACATAGAGACAGGGGCACAAAGAAGGTGACACATAGAGACAGGGGCACACAGAAGGTGACACACAGAGACAGGGGCACAACGAAGGTGACACACAGAGACAGGGGCACAACGAAGGTGACACACAGAGACAGGGGCACAACGAAGGTGACACACAGAGACAGGGGCACAACGAAGGTGACACATAGAGACAGGGGCACAACGAAGGTGACACACAGAGACAGGGGCACAAAGAAGGTGACACATAGAGACTGGGGCACAACGAAGGTGACACATAGAGACGGGGGCACAAAGAAGGTGACACATAGAGACAGGGGCACAAAGAAGGTGACACATAGAGACAGGGGCACAACGAAGGTGACACATAGAGACGGGGGCACACAGAAGGTGACACACAGAGACAGGGGCACAAAGAAGGTGACACACAGAGACAGGGGCACAAAGAAGGTGACACACAGAGACAGGGGCACACAGAAGGTGACACATAGAGACAGGGGCACAAAGAAGGTGACACATAGAGACAGGGGCAAAACGAAGGTGACACATAGAGACAGGGGCACAACGAAGGTGACACACAGAGACAGGGGCACAAAGAAGGTGACACATAGAGACAGGGGCACATTTGGCGGAACGAAGGTGACACATAGAGACAGGGGCACAAAGAAGGTGACACATAGAGACTGGGGCACAAAGAAGGTGACACATAGAGACAGGGGCACAAAGAAGGTGACACATAGAGACTGGGGCACAAAGAAGGTGACACATAGAGACAGGGGCACAAATAAGGTGACACATAGAGACTGGGGCACAACGAAGGTGACACATAGAGACAGGGGCACAAAGAAGGTGACACATAGAGACAGGGGCACAAATAAGGTGACACATAGAGACAGGGGCACAAAGAAGGTGACACACAGAGACAGGGGCACAAAGAAGGTGACACACAGAGACAGGGGCACAAAGAAGGTGACACACAGAGACAGGGGCACAAATAAGGTGACACATAGAGACAGGGGCACAACGAAGGTGACACATAGAGACAGGGGCACACAGAAGGTGACACATAGAGACAGGGGCACAACGAAGGTGACACATAGAGACAGGGGCACAACGAAGGTGACACACAGAGACAGGGGCAAAACGAAGGTGACACACAGAGACAGGGGCACAAAGAAGGTGACACATAGAGACAGGGGCACAACGAAGGTGACACATAGAGACAGGGGCACAAGAAGGTGACACATAGAGACAGGGGCACAACGAAGGTGACACATAGAGACGGGGGCACAACGAAGGTGACACATAGAGACAGGGGCACAAAGAAGGTGACACATAGAGACAGGGGCACAAAGAAGGTGACACACAGAGACAGGGGCACACAGAAGGTGACACATAGAGACAGGGGCACAACTAAGGTGACACACAGAGACAGGGGCACAAAGAAGGTGACACACAGAGACAGGGGCACAACGAAGGTGACACATAGAGACAGGGGCACAACGAAGGTGACACATAGAGACAGGGGCACAAAGAAGGTGACACATAGAGACTGGGGCACAACGAAGGTGACACATAGAGACAGGGGCACAAAGGTGACACATAGAGACAGGGGCACACAGAAGGTGACACATAGAGACAGGGGCACACAGAAGGTGACACATAGAGACAGGGGCACAAAGAAGGTGACACATAGAGACAGGGGCACAAAGAATGTGACACATAGAGACAGGGGCACACAGAAGGTGACACATAGAGACAGGGGCACAACGAAGGTGACACATAGAGACGGGGGCACAACGAAGGTGACACATAGAGACAGGGGCACACAGAAGGTGACACATAGAGACAGGGGCACAAAGAATGTGACACATAGAGACGGGGGGCACAGAGAAGGTGACACATAGAGACAGGGGCACAAAGAAGGTGACACATAGAGACAGGGGCACACAGAAGGTGACACATAGAGACGGGGGCACACAGAAGGTGACACATAGAGACAGGGGCACACAGAAGGTGACACATAGAGACAGGGGCACAAAGAAGGTGACACATAGAGACAGGGGCACAAAGAAGGTGACACATAGAGACAGGGGCACAACGAAGGTGACACATAGAGACAGGGGCACAACGAAGGTGACACATAGAGACGGGGGCACACAGAAGGTGACACATAGAGACAGGGGCACAAAGAAGGTGACACATAGAGACAGGGGCACAACGAAGGTGACACATAGAGACAGGGGGCACAAAGAAGGTGACACATAGAGACAGGGGCACACAGAAGGTGACACATAGAGACAGGGGCACAACGAAGGTGACACATAGAGACGGGGGCACAAAGAAGGTGACACATAGAGACAGGGGCACAACGAAGGTGACACATAGAGACAGGGGCACACAGAAGGTGACACATAGAGACAGGGGCACAAAGGTGACACATAGAGACAGGGGCACAAAGAAGGTGACACATAGAGACAGGGGCACAACGAAGGTGACACATAGAGACAGGGGCACAACGAAGGTGACACATAGAGACGGGGGCACACAGAAGGTGACACATAGAGACAGGGGCACAAAGAAGGTGACACATTAGAGACAGGGGCACAAAGAAGGTGACACATAGAGACAGGGGCACAACGAAGGTGACACATAGAGACAGGGGCACAAAGAAGGTGACACATAGAGACAGGGGCACAAAGAAGGTGACACATAGAGACAGGGGCACAAAGAAGGTGACACATAGAGACGGGGGCACAACGAAGGTGACACATAGAGACAGGGGCACACAGAAGGTGACACATAGAGACGGGGGCACAACGAAGGTGACACATAGAGACAGGGGCACAACGAAGGTGACACACAGAGACAGGGGCACAACGAAGGTGACACATAGAGACAGGGGCACACAGAAGGTGACACATAGAGACAGGGGCACAAAGAAGGTGACACACAGAGACAGGGGCACAACGAAGGTGACACACAGAGACAGGGGCACAACGAAGGTGACACACAGAGACAGGGGCACAACGAAGGTGACACATAGAGACAGGGGCACAAAGAAGGTGACACACAGAGACAGGGGCACACAGAAGGTGACACACAGAGACAGGGGCACAACGAAGGTGACACACAGAGACAGGGGCACAACGAAGGTGACACATAGAGACAGGGGCACAACGAAGGTGACACATAGAGACAGGGGCACAACGAAGGTGACACATAGAGACAGGGGCACAAAGAAGGTGACACATAGAGACAGGGGCACAAAGAAGGTGACACATAGAGACAGGGGCACACAGAAGGTGACACATAGAGACAGGGGCACAAAGAAGGTGACACATAGAGACAGGGGCACAACGAAGGTGACACACAGAGACAGGGGCACAAAGAAGGTGACACACAGAGACAGGGGCACAAAGAAGGTGACACATAGAGACAGGGGCACACAGAAGGTGACACATAGAGACAGGGGCAAAACGAAGGTGACACACAGAGACAGGGGCACAACGAAGGTGACACACAGAGACAGGGGCACAAAGAAGGTGACACATAGAGACAGGGGCACAAACAGAAGGTGACACATAGAGACAGGGGCACACAGAAGGTGACACATAGAGACAGGGGCACAACGAAGGTGACACACAGAGACAGGGGCACAACGAAGGTGACACACAGAGACAGGGGCACAAAGAAGGTGACACATAGAGACAGGGGCACACAGAAGGTGACACACAGAGACAGGGGCACAAAGAAGGTGACACATAGAGACAGGGGCACAAAGAAGGTGACACATAGAGACAGGGGCACAACGAAGGTGACACATAGAGACAGGGGCACAACGAAGGTGACACATAGAGACAGGGGCACAATGAAGGTGACACATAGAGACAGGGGCACAAAGAAGGTGACACATAGAGACAGGGGCACAACGAAGGTGACACATAGAGACAGGGGCACAAAGAAGGTGACACATAGAGACAGGGGCACAACGAAGGTGACACACAGAGACAGGGGCACAATGAAGGTGACACATAGAGACAGGGGCACAACAGAAGGTGACACACAGAGACAGGGGCACAACAGAAGGTGACACACAGAGACAGGGGCACAATGAAGGTGACACATAGAGACAGGGGCACAATGAAGGTGACACATAGAGACAGGGGCACAAAGAAGGTGACACATAGAGACAGGGGCACAACGAAGGTGACACATAGAGACAGGGGCACAATGAAGGTGACACATAGAGACAGGGGCACAACGAAGGTGACACATAGAGACGGGGGCACAACGAAGGTGACACTTAGAGACAGGGGCACACAGAAGGTGACACATAGAGACAGGGGCACAAAGAAGGTGACACATAGAGACAGGGGCACACAGAAGGTGACACATAGAGACAGGGGCACAAAGAAGGTGACACATAGAGACAGGGGCACACAGAAGGTGACACATAGAGACAGGGGCACAAAGAAGGTGACACATAGAGACAGGGGCACACAGAAGGTGACACATAGAGACAGGGGCACACAGAAGGTGACACATAGAGACAGGGGCACAATGAAGGTGACACATAGAGACAGGGGCACAAAGAAGGTGACACATAGAGACAGGGGCACAAAGAAGGTGACACATAGAGACAGGGGCACAAAGAAGGTGACACATAGAGACAGGGGCACACAGAAGGTGACACATAGACAGGGGCACAAAGAAGGTGACACATAGAGACAGGGGCACAAAGAAGGTGACACATAGAGACAGGGGCACAAAGAAGGTGACACATAGAGACAGGGGCACAAAGAAGGTGACACATAGAGACAGGGGCACACAGAAGGTGACACATAGACAGGGGCACAAAGAAGGTGACACATAGAGACAGGGGCACAAAGAAGGTGACACATAGAGACAGGGGCACAAAGAAGGTGACACATAGAGACAGGGGCACAAAGAAGGTGACACACAGAGACAGGGGCACACAGAAGGTGACACATAGAGACAGGGGCACAAAGAAGGTGACACATAGAGACAGGGGCACAAAGAAGGTGACACATAGAGACAGGGGCACAAAGAAGGTGACACATAGAGACAGGGGCACAAAGAAGGTGACACATAGAGACAGGGGCACACAGAAGGTGACACATAGAGACAGGGGCACAAAGAAGGTGACACATAGAGACAGGGGCACACAGAAGGTGACACATAGAGACAGGGGCACAAAGAAGGTGACACTTAGAGACAGGGGCTCAAAGAAGGTGACACATAGAGACAGGGGCACAAAGAAGGTGACACATAGAGACAGGGGCACAAGAGAAGGTGACACATAGAGACAGGGGCACAAAGAAGGTGACACATAGAGACAGGGGCACACAGAAGGTGACACATAGAGACAGGGGCACACAGAAGGTGACACTTAGAGACAGGGGCACAAAGAAGGTGACACATAGAGACAGGGGCACAAAGGTGACATAGAGACGGGGGCACAAAGGTGACATAGAGACGGGGGCACATCGAACTGACCTCTAAATAAGTGCGGGGGCGGGTGTTGTTGTTTTTCAAATTTAAGCTCGTGCGTGAGTAACGGGTACACGAGACGAGACTATGAATGAAATCGAAACAGGGGTGGAGAGGAGAGGGAACAGACAGTATTAGGGAAGGGGGAGGGGGGATTAATGCGCATGTCGTGCATATATAAACAAAAAAGCCGTAATTTCAAGTCAGACATCATAGTTATCCAGACGAGAACTGGCGACGCATGCTAACAGAATGATGCAAACTGAACGTAAAACTCTCCGATCGTAAAATCGAGAAATAGCTTCCCGCTCGTTCTGTCGCTAAACCGTTCACGTGCGCGTGCACTACAACACCTGCGTTTTATACCTCTTCTGCAACTTAGGTAAGTACGACAATTTGAACGTTCAAAACTTGAAAAAGATTGTCTCTTGCTAAGTGCCAATGCGAGTCCTAATAGGACTTAAATGAGTATTTCAAGCAAAGTAGGCCTACTAATTTACTCCCCATACGCTGACATTTTGCCATTGAACAGTTTTACTGAGAAGCAACATTCTGCCGTATCCTCGAGCAAGAAATAGGGTAAGGATCAGCCTACAGTTATGTTCATAAACTGGAAGAAGCAGTGTCTGAGATTTGGGATGCGTAAACGTGAAGGGGGTGTCTAAAGTACAACATTGCCAATAAAAAAAAAGGGTGGAAAAGAAGTGCTGCTTTTTTTTTAAAATAAAGGAGCACCCTGATGGATACGTTTTTTGCAAGAAACACGTCGAGATCACCCGGAAAACACCCTTTACAGAGATCGCAACACTCACTTTGCTCTGGATTCCGAAAAATCAAACCGTCAAATCGGCAATTTCTCTTTGGCAGAGGTGCTGGAAGTCAAATTATTTCAGTGAAAGAGAAGACATGTGCCTTCTCTTTTCTAATGGTCGCCTGAGTTAGACCAAATCTTGCCCCCCCCCCCCCCGTGGGGATACCGGGGGGTCTTTTGTATAAATAGTTCCCCTACTTTCTGGAAGTTCTGTGCTTGTAGCTTCCTTTAATCTGTCACTCTCTTTGACTCTGCCTTTTCCCTTTGCTTACTGTCATCTACCATCTTTCTGCCTTACCGGTCCATTCTCCTGCCCTTTTTTCTTCTTCAAGAAACACTTTCAAAAAGATGTCCTCCAGCACAAGTCGGACTTGCTGGGCCTATTTCTTAGTTAGGCGCATAACGGCAGCGTGACGCATCTGCGCTCAGTATTGACAGGAAACTATCTGAGCGATCGAAGAAGAAGAAGAACAGGAGTGCAGACTTCTGGGTATGCGTGACAGTACTTACATTTGAGGAAAATACCCAACTTCTACTTTTAGAACCAGAAACTAAGCATAGCCGTAAGAGGATGCTTAAAGTTTTGTTTCCATAATACTTGTATTAGTATCGTATTTAATGTACCATAATGGCTGCCGTCTAATAAGCGGGTTTTTTGTTTGTGGCTCAAGCCACAAACCTATAACTCACTTTGTCGGTCTGTCGGTCTGTCGGTCCAAAATTGTCGCACATTTTGACAAAATTGTCGCACTTCAAATGGTGAAAATGATGTTTTACGTCCTCTCGGTCATAGACACATATGGGACATTTGTAAATACAAAGATGTGGGAACAATACTGGCTGCAATGCCCGGAGGCAGTGCAACACCAGTAAAGTCCCGAGTTTTTAACAATATAGATAGGTGTAACGGTAACCACGCCTCGCACTTCAAATCGAGGCTACACTTCTGGCCGCTCTTTAAAATGATGTATTTTAAAAGCGTACAAAATAATAAACATATGTAATACAGACACTAGAACAGACACGACGAGTATGCGGTGCTTCTTTTGATGAGTATAAGTAGGATACATAGTTTTAAATGTTTTCCAAAAGATATAAAAAGTTACGAAATGGTGCAGAGATAACATTCTGGTTTACAGATTAAAATTATTGAAAAGCCAGGGGAGGTAACTCATGATTGGAGTGGTAAAAATAGACCGCGTGCCGCAAACTATTGCGATTTCGCGCTTGTTTTCTTATCAAGTTTCTTATTTATTTGTTGCCATCTCTTCTTTTTTTTTTACCAACAGGAAGGCCTTCTAGAATCTGGACCTTACGTGTCAAAATGTATGGGGACTAATTTTGTACCGTTTTCTTATCTTTTAAAGCAAAATGTCTCGTCTTTTTGTCTCGCTTCTTTTAAATTCCGAAGAATGGAAAGATGAGCACAACATTCCTACAGAAAAGAAATGCTAAAATTCGGAAGACAGACAGAAAGGAAACAGACAGATAGACAGACAGACAGACATGGACTTGCCTATCAGACGGAAATAAAAGAGAGAGACAGACAAAGACTTGCCTATCTACAGACATAAAATAAAACAGACAGAGACTTGCCTATCTATAGACATAAAGAAAGCAGACAGAGACTTGCCTATCTACAGACAGAAGGAAAACAGACAGACAAAGACTTGC
>CM065709.1:19166993-19174493 GCA_017654935.2 Phymorhynchus buccinoides | reverse complement strand
CACCAGTACATCACTCTACATTCCCACCAAATGCAAAGACATTCACTGCCAAGCACCCTGCCATGTGCTTGTCCATTTTTAAAGCTTATGTCACTGTTTCTTCCGTTAAAGCTAAAATGCGAGCGCACTCAAAAATATAGTTACTCCCCTCTTTTCGGTTGAGATGCAACGGGCAACCAAGAATGTCAAAAAAATACATGGCGCTAGGAGAGTTAAGGAGAGAAAGAGGGGTGGGGGGTGGGGGGGGGATGAAGACGCAATGGACAGAAATAAAAAGGAAAGGCTCTTCGAGGCTACAGGAAAAACAGTCAACAAGGAAACAAGAACTGACGGGATCATTATAAATAGAATCAGCTTTGCGCATCAACTTACAACCGAAACCCAACGAAAGCAGACAACACTGAGTCACACTTCTTCGTCACATTGAAACTGCAACGCCGGTGTACGTCATTCACGTGCGCGCGCGTGCGATCTGTTCGTTCAAAAAGGTTTTAAAAAAAGAATGCCGATTAAAATTGATTAATGGAAGACTAATAGAGGAAAAAAGCAACGCCGAGCGGCTGCAAAGTCCCCTCGCAGCATCGCCGAGCTACTCCGAAATCGGAATCTGTCGGCTGTACACATACATAAAAACGCATCAAAACAGCACGTAACTACACATCAAAACTGAATAGTTTTTTTATATATAGCCTTGGGGTTCGGACCCGTGATTTGAGCGCGCGCGATCATGCGCACACGCGCGCACAGAACAATTCATGACAACTGCGTTATAGACCATTCATCAAGAAATGTTGTCAAAAAAACTGCATTAAAATACATGCAAACCTTCGCGAGATATTAGCGATTATGTGTCGGGGTTTGAACCCCGTAACTGGCGCGACCTTGACCTTAATGCAAAAAACTAAATATATCAGTGGATAGCTTGCATCTTGGCGAACTCGTATACCAAATTTGATGATGATACACTGAATAGTTTTTGAGAAAAACGGACGAATAGCCGGACGGACAGAGGCACGCCGGACGGACACCGGACGGACACCGGACGGACACCGGACGGACGGACCAGACTAAAAACACGGAAGTAAGAGAAGAAGGCCTCGGGGTGTACGAGTTGCCGGGAGTGGGAGATGTGTGTGTGTGTGTGTGTGTGTGTGTGTGTGTGTGTGCGTGTGTGCGTGTGCGTGTGCGTGTGCGTGCGTGTGCGTGTGTGTGTGTTAAAGACCCACCAGATCACGTGTCAAAATCACGGGTTTCACGGGTTTTCCCTCTTATAGCTGGTAAGAAATCTTGTTTTAAACCAGGTTTGACTCCCATACAAATGCCCCCAAATTCAAAAACGAAACAACATTTTAAAGAGCAGCCTCAATTTTTAAGTTGCGGGGCATTTCTATGTGGGTCACAGCTACCCAGAAAAAACCACGAGGGATTTAATCGTGGTGGGTCAGTGGGTCTTTCAGGGGTGAGGGTAGAATTTTAAGCACAAACTGGTTACGAAAGAAACGTGGGGAAGAGAGAGAGAGAGAGAGAGAGAGAGAGAGAGAGAGAGAGAGAGAGAGAGAGAGAGAGAGAGAGAGAGAGAGAGAGAGAGAGAGAGATCGATCGATCACAGGAACGATGGATGGAGAGGGGGGGGGGGGTAGGGGGGGGGAGAAGGGAGGAGGGAGGGAGAGAGAGAAAGATGCCCACACATACCACCCCTCCCCCATCCACACACCCACTCCCTTCCAACTGACATACAAAAGAGACCGACTCAAAAGCAGGTGATGCGATAACTAATTAGTGGTGAAGCAAAATCTCTCGATCTTCTTTTGTTTTGTTTTCTAATAATTATTTGATATTTTCACTCCCCCACCTCCCGACCTCCACCCCCTCCCCCTCTTACCCCTTTCGCTCCACCTTCTCTCTCCCCTTTACCCCTTTCCTCCTCCCTCTTTTGAAAAGGAAAAAGAAACACACACAAAGCGAAAGGCATCCATCCACCACCTCCTCATCATCATCATCATCTTCGTCGTCGTCGTCGTCGTCGTCATCATCATCATCATCATCATCATCATGACCATATCATCGTCGTCGTCGTTATTATCAGCATCATAATCAGCTGCAACAGCATCATCATCATCATCTCTCTCTCTCTCTCTCTCTCTCTCTCTCTCTCTCTCTCTCTCTATCTCTCTCTCTCTCTCTCTCTCTCTCTCTCTCTCTCTCTCTCTCCCCCTCTCTCTCTCTCTCTATGTCTCTCTCTCTCTCTCTCCCCCCCCCTCTCTCTCTCTCTCTCTCTCTCTCCTCTCTCTCTCTCTCTCTCTCTCTCTTCTCTCTCTCTCTCTCTCTCTCTCTCTCTCTCTCTCTCTCTCTCACACTTTTTTCATCTGGATCGTATCCTGAGGACTGGACAGATGCTTTAATTCATCCCTTGTATAAGAAAGGTGATCCCGAAAATCCCGATAACTATCGAGGAATATCCTTACTTAACATTTGCAGCAAATTGTACAGTTTCATTCTTAATAAAAGACTTACTTCTTGGATAAATGAAAATGATTTGGTAAGCGAGTATCAGGCTGGTTTTCGCAAAGGCTATAGTACTATGGATCACATATTCACTTTAACTGCTATGATACAACGTCAACTGTCATTCCACCGTAAACTGTATGTGGGTTTTATTGATTTCAAGAAAGCCTTTGATTCTGTTGTGCGTGGTAAACTTTGGAAAATTTTGAAAAAAAGAGGCGTTAAAGGTAAAATGTACAATGCAATTAAGGGAATGTATAAGGCTGTTAAAGGAAGAGTTATATCAAATAATGATTTAACTGACTCATTTATGTGCCCTCATGGTGTAAAGCAGGGTGGAATTTGCAGTCCCACATTGTTCTCGCTCTTTATCAACGAATTAGCTAATGATATTCAGGAATGTGGTAGACATGGCATTCAACTGTTCCCAGATCTACTTGAAATTCTAATCCTTTTGTTTGCTGACGATGTGATTCTTGTCTCTGATACTGTCAGTGGTCTTCAAAATCAACTCAGTATTCTTTATGATACAGCTACTCGTCTTAACCTTATTGTAAATCTAGATAAATCAAATATTATTGTGTTCAGAAATGGTGGGCATATAGCGTCTAATGAATCCTGGTTTTATGGTGTACATTGTATTAAAGTTGTCAACGCATATAAATATTTAGGGATAATCTTATCTACAAGGCTATCATTTACGCATGCATTAAATGATCTTAGAAATCGTGCCCAAAAAGGAGTCATTAGAATTCTAAAATTACTGTGGACAATTGGAGAACGATCTCCTCAAATCTTTTTTAAACTCTTCGATACCCAGATTCAACCCATGCTTACGTATGGGGCTGAAATCTGGGGTGTCATAGCAGATGTGAGTCCCATAGAAAAAGTTCACTTGTTCGCCATGAAAAGATTTTTAAATGTAACTATAAGAACACCAAATAGTCTAGTTTACGGTGAGCTAGGACGGCACCCTTTATATATCAATTGTCTTTTGAAATCTGTCAGATTTTGGCTTCGCATTATTAAAATGCCTCATCAACGCCTGCCCTTCAAAGCGTATAAAATGTTGCTTTATTTGCATGAACAAAATCGGTTAACTTGGGCGTCCTCAGTTTTCTTTGTTTTATATAAATACGGATTTGATCAGGTGTGGCTAAATCAGGGTGTTGGTGATGAAAGATATTTTCTTGCTGCACTTAAAGAAAGACTTGTCTTATCATACACAGCAGATTGGTCAAAAGAACTTTCAACGAAAGAACGATTTACTTTTTATTCAACATTTAAAACAACTTTGTTCTTGTCTCCTTATTTGTGCGAATTAAAACACATAAAAGCAAGAAACTTTTTGATACGTTTAAGACTTGGTGTTTCCCCCTTAAAAACACATAGATTTCGTTATTCCAATTCTAACACAGATTACTCTTGCCCCTTTTGTAGAGAAGAATCAGAAACAGAGGTGCATTTTATACTCAAGTGTCCTAAATATGCTGATATTCGAGAAAGATACATTCCAAGAAAATATTTTAATCGTCCGTCTTAGTTTCAAGCTTTCTATTCTTCTTGCCTCAACTCACAAACCTACAATAATGCGCCTCTCTTTCTATGTGTGTAAGGCTTTTGAACTCCGTAATTCATTATGAGAATTTCATGTGTCATCGAATATGCATTCAATGTGCTTTCTTTAGTATAACAAGTCAGCCTTAAACTTCTTGCGCGATATTACTATAAGGCATGTATTTTGTTTCATTGTGGTCTTAATTATGTATCTGTTCCGTGGCTATAGAATTAATGAGTTTATTTGTTTTCTATTTTAACATTTTATGCCTCCTTGTTATATTGTAATTCTTTCTATTTTATTCTTTTCATTAATTAATGTTTTGTGGATGTATGTTCCTTTTATGTACTCATTCTTTGAAATGGGCCTAAGGCCTAATCAGTAAATCATTCAGACTCAAACTCAGACTCAGACTCTCTCTCTCTCGCTCCTCCCCCCTCTCTCTCTCTCTCTCTCTGTTTGTTTGTATGCGCGTCTGTCCGTCTCTCTGTATGCATGTGTGTATGTCGTTAATGTCTACCTAATGAGAGACTTAGTGCGATTTATCTCACGCCAGATGGCATGACGCTCGTGTGGGGCTAATCCTCTCTGTATTATTAGTTGGGGATAAAGAAAGAGAGAGAGACAGTGAGTGGTCACTCTCTCTCTCACTACGCCCAAGTAAGAAAATCGCGTGATAAGCCCCTAGTGCATTGACTGCCCTCTGGCGTGAAAAATATCGCCATAGGTTGACCATTGTTTTCCTACTCACCCACCCACCCTATCCACCCGTCTCTACCCACCCCCTCTCCCTTTCCCTTTCTTAATGTCATTCTGCCCGTCCCTTCTCCTTCTCTCTTCTTTAACGTTTATCCTAATGTCACGTAAGTTGATTTCTTCCACTTTCATTCATTCATTCATTCATTCATTGTGTTGACGTCACGGATTGAAAACGTGTCGAAATTCCTGATTTAAGTTTGTTTATTTGTTTGTTTAGTTTTTTTTAAAGTGTTTTATTTTATAGAGATACATACTTGAACGTGACACTAAATCATGACACTACACATGACACAAAATCGTGACACTAAACGTGACGCCAAATCATGACACTAAACGTGACACAAAATCACGACACTAAGCGTGACGCTAAATCATGACACCAAACGTGACGCTAAATCATGACACTAAGCGTGACACTAAATCATGACACTAAGCGTGACACTAAATCGTCACACTAAACGTGACACTAAATCGTGACGCTAAATCGTGACGCTAAGCGTGATACAAATCATGACATTACACGTGACACAAAATCATGGCACTAATTCGTGACACTAAATCATGACACTAAACGTGACGCTAAATTATAACACTAAACGTGACACTAAATCATGACACTAAGCCCTTCCCCCCTGTCCTCTCTGTTATTCTACGTATTCTCAAAGATATTCTAAAAGGGTCAGATGGATTACTTAAAAGCTCGGCGAACCGGGCTGATAGAGTTATCGTTAGTGCGGACGTGTACACTATTCACAGTGGAGGCTATCCAAAAACTCGGACTGGAATTTGAACGGAGAATTCAACTGGCCTATCGATGTGTAAAGTGTGTCACGTGTCAAAGGGACATAACCAGTGTTTCTGTCCTCACTACTCATATAGGGAAAAGAGACCGGATGCTTATCTTCCCCTGTACAGTCTTTGGTATTCTTGCAGCCTTGAAACTTTCAATGAATAACATGATTGTGTTGCTTGTTGGCCTATTATCTATTTCACATATGTGGAAGCTACAATGCTTAATTTAATCAATAAACGCAGGTGGGGGGTTAGGGGGGGAGGAGGGGGGAGGGAGGAGGGGGGTGTCCAGGCTCAGCAATTCCTTCCTTCTTCTCGCTCGCTAACTATGTCCAGGAGTAAAGAACAAACAAAAACATGACAGGCGGAACATTTCATTTAATTTCCTTTCTCTTTTTTTCCTTCTCAGTCTAATGTTATCCATCTGCAGCATTGAAGTTGACCTTGAAAGCGAGTGGGCGCCATTCATGACACCTGTATCTACGTTTAAAAAAAGAAAGAAAAAAGTTTTCATTCTTTATTTTTTTTATTTCCTCGTTTTTAATTTGGTTACTTTGGAACGTTTACGCGAAACTTGCTGTAGTGTTGCTTTTTATTTTATTTTAATAAGTTTTAGTTTTAAGCTCACAGAGAAGGGAAGTTAGACCTGTCACGTGCGCGCGTGTGTGTGTAAACTTTTGTGAATGAAATAGGCTGTCTGTACCAGATGAGGCCTTGCACGTGTTCTACAACAGGAACTTAAAGTGCTGTGGGAGTGGAGAGAGAGAGAGAGAGAGAGAGAGAGAGAGAGGGGGGGGGGGGGGGAGAGAGAGAGAGAGAGGGAGAGAGAGAGATACTTGACACTTGACAATGTTTTATTGATTAGGCCATAGATCCATATCACAAAAGTGAACACAAATCAGAGACCATGCATGCAAGAAATATAGTTTTACACCCAGCCCTGAGAGAGAAAGACAGAGAGAGACAGAGAGAGAGAGAGACAGAAACACAGACACGCAGACAGACAGAAAAACAAACAGACAGACAAGCACAGACGAGGCAGACAGACAGAGTGACACACTCTACGTTCTTGTTTTTTCCCTATAGATATTTTATTTAAATGAGCACGAGAACTCGGAACTTGGAAAATGTAATTGTACATTGGCTTTGGGCCACAATGCAACAGGAGGGAGACAAGGGGTGAGGGGGAAAAATCATTCAACATTATCATCAGCAATAGGCACAACAGGGTGCACATTCGTTCTTACAGTTATTATTGTAATAGTTATATAAAATAACAATTGTATTATAACATTTACGCAACAGTTTTATAGCAAAATTACCCCTTTGTGTCAGTTACCTTCAGTTGCTGAAACAACTCAGAGTAATGGCAATGACTCTAATGTTGTTTGTTGTTTTCCTTCCCCAGCTTAAACGCTCTGGGGGCAAAACCCAGTGCCATGTGAACATTTCACAAGGCCTTGGGTGGGAAGATTACGTGTATGGCTGCTTTCAAAGGCCCCCCGCCATATGGGCGGCCATACTCCGACTTCAGGGGACTTTCGCTCCATTCGTGGATCCACCCACACATTCACTCCACCCGTGGAGTGACAACAACCAACAATTCTTTACGGCGTGTAAGGAGAAGGTAAAGACAGCGTCCATTGGGCACAGCCGTATAATTTTAATATTGACCATGGGTCAATTTTGCTTGCATCACATGTACAGACACAGTGAATAGCCAAGGACCCTTGGCCGTGATGACTCTAATGACTCTAATGACAATGACTCTAATTTAAACATATTCTTTTTCTTCTATTTATTGCATGACATACAAACCTGGACAAATTATGTCTGTAGCCTGAATTTGTTGCTTTAAGTAATGTACAGATGGAAACAGTAGCTGA
>CM065709.1:19151993-19159493 GCA_017654935.2 Phymorhynchus buccinoides | reverse complement strand
GATGGTGATGCTGATTGCTAATGGCGCTGGTGATGCTGTCCCACCGTGGATTAATAACGGGTGTGCGAAAGGTAAATGGTATTTTCTACTCTCTCGAAACTGCTTGTTATCAGTTTGGTTCATAACAAGCAGCGGGATTTCTCCCTGCTCGAATGTTTTTTATTTTTTTTATTTTCTTGCTGCCGTGGGTTTTTACGTGCGAAAAGCACACGGGTCAGACTTGCTTTGAGTCCCCTTGATGCTGTCCCACTTCGGATTAATAACGGGTGTGCGAAAGGTATTTGGTATTTTCTGCTCACAGAGACACGTCTCGGAAGTAGATATCAGTTTTGTTCATACCAAGCAGCGGGATTTCTCCATGCTCGACTCTTTTTCTTTTTACTGTCGTGGGTTTTTACGTGCGTAAAGCACACGGGTCAGACTTGCTTTGAGTCCCCTTGATGCTGTCCCACTTCGGATTAATAACGGGTGTGCGAAAGGTATTTGGTAGTTTATGCTCACAGAGACACGTCTCGGAACTAGGCATCAGTTTTGTTCATACCAAACAGCGGGATTTCTCCCTGCTCGACTTTTTTGGGGGGACTGCCGTAGGTTTTTACGTGCGTAAAGCGCGCGGGTCAGACTTGCTTTGAGTCCCCAATCGAAGGTAGCCAGTGATGTTATTTCAACTTTTTGTGGTCAGTGACTGAGTATGTGCTTGAAATGTTGGTGTCAATTTTTTTTAAAGACTTGTTTTATTTTCTTGTTCCTTTTCCATTTGAAAATAAAACAAAACGTGGAGTAAAATAGTGATTATACTTTCAAAATATCTTGTAATTTAGACATAAAGAGTGGGGTGTTTTTGTTTTTTAAAGCAATGCTCAGTTTTTTTAAAGCTTACTCAGAATTTTGTTTATGTAATTGTCAGTCGTGTGCTACTAATATTTCCAGAAAGCACTGAAGTAGATTGTCTTTTTTTTTGTAAGCCTGTTGAGAAATTTGGATTAATTTAAATCCCCCTAGTTCTGAACCCTATAAATCTGTAATGTTTTTTTCTGCACTGTATTGTTTGCTTTTATCCTCCATGTCCTAAAAGGGATGACAGAAATTGAAATACTGAAATAAATACAGTTGACTTTGACAATAGGCTTCTGCGTGACATTTATTTTCAGAGGGAAATATTAAGGGATGTTCTTTCTTCGTCGTCTGAAAGGTAATATGGATCACCAGAAATATATTTCATCATTTGTGTATTTCTTTATTTGTTTCTGTGTGTATTTCTTGATTCATTCGTTCGTTCGTTCGTTCGTTCATTCATTCGTTCGTTCATTTGTTCGTTCGTTCGTTCGTTTGTTCATTCGTTCGTTCATTTGTTCGTTCGTTCATTCGTTCGTTCGTTCATTCGTTCGTTCGTTCGTTCGTTCGTTCGTTCATTCATTCATTCATTCATTCATTCATTCATTCATCCATTTTACGTTATTTCTAGTCACAGAAA
This sequence comes from Phymorhynchus buccinoides, assembly GCA_017654935.2. Lineage (NCBI taxonomy): Eukaryota > Metazoa > Mollusca > Gastropoda > Neogastropoda > Raphitomidae > Phymorhynchus > Phymorhynchus buccinoides. The sequence continues at coordinate 19,158,019 of CM065709.1, read as the reverse complement.
TATACAGAGGGCAATATTCGCCAGTTATTTGACCACTTGCGTTGTTTTCTGAATGGAGATACAACAGTTAAGATTGAAATAGTGAGGCCAGATTTGTGTGTACACAATTCTTTATACCATATCTTACCACGTTCTGTGTGGGTGAGTGTGGGTTTTTTATGCTGTTCTCTCTCACTTTACTTCTACACAACACACATGATAGACTGTACTCAGTTACAACATACCTTACTCCACTGTTCCCAAACAACACATATAATATTTATTCAGTTACAACACACTTTACTACACAGTTCTTAAACAACACACACAATACCTATTCAGTTACAACACACTTTACTACCCCGTTCTCAAACAACACACACAATACTTATTTAGCTACAACACACTTTACTACACTGTTCCAAAACAACACACACAATACTTATTCAGTTACAACACACTTTACAATACAGTTCTCAAACAACACACACAATACTTATTCAGTTATAACACACTTTACTACACAGTTCTCAAACAACACACACAATATTTATTCAGTTATAACACACTTTACTACACTGTTCTCAAACAACACACACAATACTTATTCAGTTACAACACACTTTACTACGCAGTTCTCAAACAACACACACAATACTTATTCAGTTACAACACACTTTACTACACTGTTCTCAAACAACACACACAATACTTATTCAGTTACAACACACTTTACTACACAGTTCTCAAACAACACACACAATACTTATTCAGTTACAACACACTTTACTACACAGTTCTCAAACAACACACACAATACTTATTCAGTTACAACACACTTTACTACACAGTTCTCAAACAACACACACAATACTTATTCAGTTACAACACACTTTACTACCCCGTTCTCAAACAACACACACAATATTTATTCAGTTACAACACACTTTACTACACAGTTCTCAAACAACACACACAATATTTATTCAGTTACAACACACTTTACTACACAGTTCTCAAACAACACACATAATATTTATTCCGTTACAACACACTTTACTACACAGTTCTTAAACAACACACACAACACTTATTCACTTACAACACACTTTACTACCCCGTTATCAAATAACACACACAATATTTATTCAGTTACAACACACTTTACAACACAGTTATGAAACAACACACACAATACTTATTCAGTTACAACACACTTTACTACTGTGCTGTTTGTACTAATTCAGTTAATAATTATGGGACGAATGATGCGTGATAATTTCTTAATTTCTCTTACCCGTTAAGGACAAGTTCAGCCTTTTGGGACATCCTCCCGTGCACGTGCTATTGTATCGGTTTCCGATCGATCTGATTGGCCGGTCGGTGTGTCCCACGCGCGTGGTTTATTTTTGGAATATAGAAGGCATTAAAGCAGACAATAAGGTGCAAATCTCTGGCCCCGAATGCAAAAAAAAACCCACGAAAAAAAAGAAAGAAAAATACAGGAAAACACGAGAGAGAGAGAGAGAGAGAGTCAGTGAGAGAAGAGTGATTTTTTCAGAAACTCTTTCATTTGTCTTTTTATTTTGTATTGATTGATTGATTGATTCATTCATTTATTTATTCATTTATTTATTGGTTGATTGATTGATTTGTTAAATCCATTACCCAATGTAAAGTATTGACTGCAGTGCATGATGTTAGTTGTCAAGGGTGATTTTTTTTTTTTTTTTAAAAGGTGACCTGACGAATTTTTTTTGGATTTTTTTTTCTCCAATATAATAATAGGAACAAAGGTGTGTGGGATTGGCCCATGTAATGTTAGTTTTTGTGTGTTTTTCGCTTCCATTTCTTATAAGTACGGGAGCACATTACAATGGAAACGAGAACGTTTGTGCCTCAGTCTGGCTGTCTGGCTGTCTGACCTCCCCCCCCCCCCTCTCTCTCTCTCTCTCTCTCTCTCTCTCTCGTCTCTCTCTCTCTCTCTCTCTCTCTCTCTCTCTCTCTCTCTCTCTCTCTCTCTCTTTCTCCTCTCTCTATCTCTGTCTCTACAATCTGTCTAAGGATAACAATTGTTTTTTTTGTCTTTCTTTTTGCCGTCTTTTTATCCATTTGTCAACTACAATACTGTAATAAGGATAACAATTGTTTTTTTTGTCTTTCTTTTTGTTTCGTTTGGTATTTCACCTCCAGTAATTTCATATGGGCCGAAATCATCAAACCATTTTGCTCATTGTTCATTGCTCTCTCTCTCTCTCTCTCTCTCTCTCTCTCTCTCTCTCTCTCTCTCTCTCTCTCTCTCTCTCTCTCTCTCTCTCTCTCTCTCTCTCTCTCTCTCTCTCTCTCTCTCTCTCTCTCTCTCTCTCTCTCTCTCTCTCTCTCTCTCTCTCTCTCTCTCTCTCTCTCTCTCTCTCTCTCTCTCTCTCTCTCTCTTTTCTCTCTCTGTGAACAAAAAATGCACTCCACCTTAGAGAACCTAAACTATTAAACAGATCATGACGAACATTGAATAGATCTAACCCACCACCATCCCCGTACCCAGGCAATAATGCTCGTAGATGTAACTTATCCTTCGAATGGAAAGCCATAAAAACGTAGTCCCAGTATATTCTGTTTCTTTTTTTTCTCTCTTTGAATTTTAAATAACAGTGCATAATATTGTTGACTTTGCTGAACCGGTCATGAATAAAAAGCAGAAGAATTGGTATTGGCATCCATTCATACTGGTTTTGGTAGGCCCTGTTATTTTCTAGTCACATAAACTCTTCTCTGTGAAATTCGGTCTGCTCCCACCTGGGCGGGTAATCACGAGTGCGTCTTAGACAGTCAACACGGGTAGTAGTATGTAAATTAGGCTAAAACTCCCCAACCGATTGGCTGTTTAGCCTAATTTACATACTACTACCCGTGTTGACTGTCTAAGACGCACTCATGAATCCCCTGGAGACTACAATATTGGCAGAGCAGTTCATGATCATCCTCTGGTTCGTTCGTTATTATAGGATTCTGTCCTTTAGGTAGAGTACTATTGTATTTGTAAAAATTCCATTTTTTTTCTTTTTCTTTTTCTCCACGCGCGAAGCGAAAATGGTGTTTTACGTCCTCTTGGTCTGAATCAGACACATATGGGACATTTGTAAATACAAATATGGTGGGAACAATACTGGAGGCAATGCCCGGAGGCAGTACGAAACCAGTAAAGTCCCGATTTTTTAATTAATACAGATAGCTGTAGCGGTGACCACGCCTCGGTTAAACCTCATCGGCTATGGCACCGCCAGAAGTAAAGGTACATGTAGTATTTTCTCCACGCCCTCTCGATCTCCTTTTTTATATGTCCAGTTTGGCTGACATTTTCAGGAAAGTTGCAGGACCATGAGGATATGCGAAATGTTTTGAAATATTAAATGATTCTGTCGAATTTTCGGCGAGTTATGCTCGGAAAATCAAGAAATCGGCGAATTTTTTATCTTGAATATCTCTAAAAACGGATGAACGGAATGCGTTGATACTTTCAACACATATTCACAAGTAAATTTGCAACACTTCCAGTATAAACCGGAACCGGAAGTGCTCCAGCTAGGAACGTACTACTTTTATTTGGCTCGCAGAAAAGACAAAGCTGGAAGTGACGTCACAAAACTAACTGTTGGATATTGTAGCCATTACGCTAGCCCAGGTCTGAAACGTTAAATGTATGTATAACTGTTAAATATTTTGGAATTTATTCAAATTTATGTAAATTGGGTTGTGTCACATTCACTGATTTCCACTTTTTGGAAGTTCTTGTTTTGGTTGTTTATTGTTGGTTTTTTTACCTGCTTTTCCTGAAATTTGCAGGAAAGTTGAAGGACGCTATTCTTATGACAAATTTGCAGTATTAATGCGATATGCAAATCTTTGGCCGAAATATGGCCGAAAATGGCAACATTTGGCCTAATTTTAACCTTGAATAGCTTGAAAACAGTTGCACGGAATACATTCATATTTTCAGTATTTATTACAGATTTACTTGGCAACACTTCCGGGATGAAACCGAACCAGAAGTTGGGATGAAAATGGCCAAATTGTAATCTTGAATAACTTAAAAACGGCTGCACGGATTGCATTAATATTTTCAGTATTTATAAAAGAGTAAATTTGCAACACTTCTGGTATAAATCCGAGGGGAGAAACCTACCATGTTTGCTCTGAAATGCAAACCTAAGTCCTCTAGTTTATTTTAATGTATTTTCAATTTTAGTTATGTTTGGTGTGTGTGTGTGTGTGTGTGTGTGTGTGTGTGTGTGTGTGTGTGTGTGTGTGTGTGTGTGTGTGTGCGTGTGTGTGCGTGCGTGTGTGTGCGTGTGCGTGCGTGCGTGCGTGTGCGTGCGTGCGTGCGTATATATATATATATATATATATATATATATATATATATATATATATATATATATATATATATATATATATATATATATATATATATATATATATATATATATATATAGTTAAACATAAACAACAAAATTGAAGATCAACACCAAGCCTTCTTTCTTTCGTTTATTTTCTGAATTTTCGCCTCACTTGTCGTAGGCTTGATCGCAGATTGACTGAAAGTACATATATATATATATATATGTGTGTGTGTGTGTGTGTGTGTGTGTGTGTGTGTGTGTGTGTGTGTGTGTGTGTGCGCGCGTGCGCGCGCGCGTGTGTGAATGTGTATGTGTGTGTGCATGTTTTTTGTGTATGATGTGTGTAAGTAAGTGTATACCAATGCATGATAAAGGATGACGAGCAAGATGTAAGGTTTACCAAAGACAAGACGTAACACTAAAAGCATACCACTGATTATCTAAATACTTAACAATAAGGGCGGGTTCACATTAGACGCGTAAGTTCCGTACGGAAACCCATAAGTAAGTCAAAGAAAGAAGGGTAAAAATGTACGGATTAGGGGAAATTCGGACACGTGCGCAAATCTTTTCCCTTCTTTCTATTACTTATTTACGGATTGCGCACGGGTTTCCGCACAGAATCTCCGCATGTATGTGTACATACCCTAAGACTTGATAATTAAGAAAAAGTTAAGCATTAAGTGATTGAATATTGTCTGCAATATCCCGACACCGATGCTCATTATCTTAAAGGGGCACCCTGATGGATGAGTTTTTGTAAGAAACATGTCGAGATCACCAGGAAAACACCCTTTACAGAGATTGCAACACTCATTTTGCTCTGGTTTCCTATAAATCAAACCGTCAAATCGGCGATTCCTCCTTGGCGGAGGTGCTGGAAGTCAAATTCTTTCACCCAAAGAGAAGGCGTGTGTCGTCTCTTTTCTAATGGCCGCCAAATCATTTGCACGAAAGTTTCGCAATGCAAGCCTTTTCATTTATTTATTTTTAAATTTCATACAGTTTATCTAAAGGACTTTCGCTCACATAAAGGAAATAGCTCCAATTTTTGTGTTTACTGCACTACGAAAAAAGAAAACGCTTCAACCACAATGAGTGACCTCCACCCACCCCATCCAAAACGGCTACTCTCTCCGGCATCTCCGCCAAGGAGGATTCGCCGTTTTGACGGTTTAATTTCTAAGAAACCAGAGCAAAGTGAGTGTTCCGAGCCTTGAAAAGGCTGTCTTTCTGGTGATCTCGACGTATTTCTTGCAAAAACTCATCCGTCAGGGTCCACCTTTAAGGGACTAACTCACACAAGCGATTTCAATCCGACTGTGACGACGTCTGTGAGGGCATGATTCTCGTGAAATACTTCAGTCTAAACGAATCCGATGAAATTCTACTATTTTCGTTCACTATTCTCATGTAGACACCAATAATTTCACCAATCTCATAAAGTGTGTACTACAAACGAACAGATATTTCATCAGATTCGTGTACGCGGGACTAGAAAATATAGTGAACAAAACTTGTAAGATTTCATTAGATTCATGTAGACAGTCGTGTTTCACGAGCTGCATGCCTTACAAATGTCGCAGTTGCATCGAACTGCGAGTCAGCCCCTTTAGTCCACTTAAAGACCCACCAGATCACGTGTCAAAA
>CM065709.1:19071993-19149493 GCA_017654935.2 Phymorhynchus buccinoides | reverse complement strand
ATTATCAACATGGACTCTCCCTGTGACGAATTTGCATAGCTCGAATCGTCTGCTAATACCGATGGTCATGGAGTTGAGTAGCCTAGGCCTAGATCCATGGCTAGACGTTGCAAGTGGCACGCTCAGAATGGTTTGTGTAGATCTGTGACAGCTGGCACTGTTGATTCAGTCGAGCCATGAATCTTCTTGAGAGTGGCTTCGTTGTGTACCAGCATTTGTCGTCAGCGCTGAATGAATCCTAGGGGTAGCACTATACAGCTTGTCAAATTCTGGGTCCAGCTTTGGTAGGAACAGCTCGCGTTCACAAAATGGTAATGATAACAAGCGCGGATTCGCAATCGTTTGTGGCGTGCGACAATTTTGGACAGACCGACAAAGTGAGTTATAGGTTTGTGGCTTGTGCCACAAACAATAATGCTATGTGAAGATAAATACTGTGACGTCAAGTGTCTTAGCAATGGACTCTTACACCTGTTTCTCACGTGCACCTTTTTCTGATGCGCAAATGATAATAATGCTGTGTGAAGTTATGATTTTATATCCCACGCTTGGCAACCTTCTTTGGAGATCGATATATTGTGTTTTTTGTTGTCCTGTATTGAAATATAATGAGCATAATTCCTCAGGAATACTATCGACAACCTTGCATGGTTAGATTGTATATCCTTTTAGGCCGTGAGCCAGAAAACGAAATCATGCACTGCCCTGCGGATTTTTGCAGACCAAATTTCGTTAGTAATCTGGACCCTAACAAACTTAAATCAGGATGTTTGCCCTCAATCATCCACCGGGTGAACTGTCAGGGACGTCTTGAAGTTACGCACATGCCGATACTTGAACCCCGTCATCCAAGACACAAATTAAATCTAGGACGATATATGCTTCCAGATTTCTTTTATTTTATTTTTTGATGCTTCCATTTTTACAATAGTTTCTGACTTCATCTTTGCTAAAATCACTTTTTACTTCTTTAGCAAAGAACATTAATCACATTTTGATGGTTGAATTGCCAAACAGTGGTGTCAACATTCTCTTTTGCCGGTATAGTACCTTTTTGTGTTTTACTGGGAAATGTGATAGTCCTTTTGGTATTCAACTTTCAGCATTATATTTTGAGCATTATAAACATTAATTCAACATGGGGTAAGAAAGGCACAAACTGCCAGCCATCACATGGTTTTACGATGCCATAAACCTGGCACATGTCAACTTTCATTTTTGTTCTCCCAAATGAGGTGTTTTCTTAGGTTGTTTAGGTTTGTTTTCAATTCTAAGTATAGGATATTCACTATTCGTGCCATACAGTTCTAAAACAATCAGTTACATTCCTTTATGTTTAGTTGTGCTCTGGCTTATGGGATTCGAGTATATGCATCTACTGAATATGGCTATGCTGCAAAGGCAAGAAATTGAAAATATGTGTTTCTCAAAAGATATTTGGAACCAATTTAAGTTGTAGCATCATGCCTAATGCATGGACATCAAGATGACTGCCCTTCATCACCCTGTAGTATTTCACAGTATGAACCTCACTAGAGTTACCACTGTCAAAATATGCAGATTCAACGCTGCAAAACCACAATGGAAAGTGATAACAGAACTGATGGACACTTTGTCTACATGTTATGAAAGACAGACGAGGTACAGAAATAATGCCACTGATTGGCACACATTTTAATACATTCACGGAAACTACAGCTGTAGTCACTTCAGGTAGTCGCTTAGTTGTATACTGACAAACGTAAAAGGCATTTTGAGATTTGCAGTCAACAAGAAGCATTCTATTACCGTTTTGTGGATAAGAATATTTTACAGTTCTAGAAAGAAGCAGATTTGTGAAGTGTGTGACTAAATCAGCAGAAAAAGAAAGTGACATTTCAAATTTACAGCGTGTGTCTGGTGAAAGGCAGAACAACTCTTGAACTCTGTGGGACAAGATCGATGTCAGGCTTTTTCCTGAGAGTTGGTGGATAATACCTAAACATTTCATGTTTGACATTATATGACTCTTCCATTCAGCTGGTAGTGCAGAGAAGATAATCTCTGGTGTACTCTTACACTTTGCTTCTGGAGCTTGGAGACTGCTTTGTGCGGAGCAACCATGGTGAGAATGTCGGTGCTGCCGCTACCATCTCTTCAGTGAGAAACATTGTCACCCATAATAAAATTTAAAAAATGTGCTTGGGCGATTTTTGTATATAGAAGAAACACCTTCTGGATTTGGGGCAACGTGCATCCTTCAAGAGCTAGTCTAGAAATATTCAATGTGTCACAAATGATGGTAGAAATGTCCCTTCTATGAATCCCACAATGCAAACATTGAACACCCATCAAAATGTACGCATAGTTGTAAGATGCTCGTTTGACTGGGACAGAATACCAGTGCATCTTAGGGCATGTAGCCTTATCCTTACTTTAACCCTCAGATGTATTTCTAACCAATTTAATCATGTGGCTCATTAGAAATTTGTGGTATCATTTTCTAAAATGACCATGAACATGGGAGAAGTGTGCTAGAGGAAACTGAGAGCGAATCTTGGAGTGGTTCTTGCATATGTCACAACAAAAAGCCTGATTTGTTGTGCCCTTGCGTTTATTAAGTTTTAATAATAATAATAATAATAACAGTACATTTAGATAGCGCTTTACCTCAGATGAGCCCAAAGCGCTTTACAATCAATTATTCATCAACAGATAACAAAAAACAAGATTCAAGAGTGACACCAACCACCAACAGCGCATATGCAAAGCAAGTCTCTCTCTCTCTAAGTTTTGTGTCAATTAATATCATCAAAGGGGTATATGTCTCATAAAATCGGCAGGGGGGTACGGAGGGGGGGGGGGGGGGGGGGGGGGGGGGGGGGGGGGGGGGGGGGGGGGGGGGGGGGGGGGGGGGGGGGGGGGGGGGGGGGGGGGGGGGGGGGGGGGGGGGGGGGGGGGGGGGGGGGGGGGGGGGGGGGGGGGGGGGGGGGGGGGGGGGGGGGGGGGGGGGGGGGGGGTGGGGGGGGGGAGGATATGGTGGCTTACGGTCTATTATGAGTTCAAACAAATCATTATGATGATATTAAAACATTATGTGTGTTTTTACGTAAAGCATTTAGGTTAAGAGAAGTGCTTACTTCGTAATACAAGTTTCTGCATATTTTAACTGCTAAATTGTTTTGTTTATCGTTTAATGTAAATTCCCATTGAAATGGACCAATGGACTCTTTGAATAGACCACTGATCTTCAATCTTCAGTCTTCTTCTCCCCTCTCTCTCTCTCTCTCTGTGCCTCTCTGCCTCTCTCTTTCTCTGCCCTTAAAGACCCAGTGACACACCACTACTAAGTCCCTTGGTTTTTTTCTGGGTTGCTGTGACCCACATACACATGTCCCCAACTTCAAATTGAGGCTGCTCTTTAATTGAAGTTTCGGTTTGAATTTGGGGGCATTTGTATGGGAGTGAGACCTGGTCAAAACAAGATTTCTTTCCAGCTATAAGAGGAAAAACACGTGAAACCCGTGATTTTGACACGTGATCTGGTTGATCTTTATCATACCCTAAGAACTAATGCATTAATCAATGCCTGAAAGTACGCGTGCGTCGACAAAGCAGAGTACTACTAATAATACTGTGTAGCTTAGCTGGCTTGCTTCTAGTATAGTGTTTAGCTCAGGAAATAGCCCCCCCCCCAAAGGCATTGTGTCGTGTCGTGCACGTGCGTAAGTCTCGCGCGCAGCAGACAAAAGCTTGAAATGGATCTATGCCGGTTATAGAGGTAGTCGCTTTTTTTTCTTTTGTTTGTTTCTTCCTTGCACTTTTTTTTCTCATTTCATTCATTCATTCACCGGCAGTCCATCCCGCCCACGTCATTTATATACCTTTCAACAAAAAAAAGTGCAAAATCTTTGGCTGTCTCAGTCTATGTGCGTGTCTGTCTCTCTGTGTCATTTTCGGTTTCTATGTTTCCCCCCCCCCCCCCCCCCCCCCCCCCCCCCCCTATCTCTCTCTCTCTCATTGTCTCTGGTTGTGTTCCAGTCTCTGCGCGCGCGCACACACACATACACACGCGCTCTCTCTCTCTCTCTCTCTCTCTCTCTCTCTCTCTCTCTCTCTCTCTCTCTCTCTCTCTCTCTCTCTCTCTCTCTCTCTCTCTCTCTCTCTCTTCTCAGGGCTGGGTGTATAAGAAAGTATGTATACTTATATCATTACCCTGTATAAATAACATTTTGTTCGTTCGTTTCGTTCTCTCTCTCTCTCTCTCTCTCCTCTCACATCTCTCTCTCTCTCTCTCTCTCTCTCTCTCTCTCTCTCTCTCTCTCTCTCTCTCTCTCTCTCCGTATGTTTTCCCCCAATCTTGCGCTTCTTGCACAAAGTATGCTATTCCTAACCCCAAGATGTGTCTTGCTTTTTAAATCCTCTTGGCCGAGAGAGTGGAGTTGTACCCTTGGCAAGGCAGAATGGTCAGCTCATTGACCGTGGGCCCTTAAGAGAAGAATATAAAACATACTTTGATACGTTTGTGCGTTTCTTCGTTTATATATGACGCGCCCGCGTGTGTCTTGCTTTTAAAGTCCCCTTGGCCCAGAGAGTGGGGATATACCCTTGGAAAAGGCTGTTTCGCGATACTCCAATTGCAGCCCCTCCAAAATAACAGTTGTCTTACCTGGATGCCGTATTCGGAAAGACTAACTAAAACAGTAGTCAATATTTCTTTCTTTTTCTTTTTCATCTTCGCAAACTTCTTCTTCTTAGTGAATTATGAGAATGACAGTCCAATATTATCCAGCCCTTTCGTCTTTGATATTGTTACTGTTATAGCAAATTCTGAAATTGTCAAATTGTTATGATTTTTTGACGCCTTGTTACTAGAAATTGTTGTATTTTATGCATTAGTTTTGTTAATTATGAATACGTTTTTTGTTCTTTTTTGATGAAAAGACGTTAAATTAAACTACCGAACCGAACAGAATTGAATTAAATAAAAATATTTACGATTTGATTTTTCATTTGAAGAAGTAAAGTAGAGGGGGAAATCTAAAGGGATACAACTAAGTACAACAACAAAAAAACTAGCCTGTTCCTGCGTCGCATATCTTCGCGTACAAGAAAAGTATGAAATTTGAAATTGTCAGTTATTTCCCTTTTTTTAAAATTTGAATTTGTCCGTCAAGGATCAGTCGTTTTGTTTCTGTAAATGCTTACTTTGCATTAAAAAAAAGGTGGACTTTGTCACGATTATATGTTTAAAAAAGCAATAAAATAAATTTAAAAAAAAAGGATTGATTACAAAATAAAATAGTTGCGCAAGTGGACAGAGGCAACTTTCTGTGAGAAAGAATAAGAAAAGAGTTGGTAGCAACTAAAAAACTGTCAGATTCTTCCATTCCCTTTATGAATTCTGATCGCTTCTCGGCCTTTTGGCTCATATACAGTACATATAGTACATATCTATATTGTTAAAAACTCGGGACTTTACTGGTGTTGCACTGCCTCCGGGCATTGCAGCCAGTATTGTTCCCACCATCTTTGTATTTACAAATGTCCCATATGTGTCTATGACCGAGAGGACGTAAAACACCATTTTTCATTCATTCGGCCTTTTGGTTAAAGGCGGCGACAGACTATGTGGCTGCCTCAACTACTTGTGGCGGTGCCATAGCCGATGAGGTTTAACCGAGGCGTGGTCACCGCTACACCTATCTGTAGTAATAAAAAAAAAATCGGGACTTTACCTGTTTCGTACTGCCTCCGGGCATTGCCTCCAGTATTGTTCCCACCATATTTGTATTTACAAATGTCCCGTGTGTGTCTGGTTCGGGCCGGGAGGACGTGAAACTCCATTTTCGTGGCTGCCTCATATGACTCGATCAGGTCGTGACGTAGACCAAATTTTGTTTCCAGCACAGAAGAGGTCACAAGCCACCTGACTCGATCAGACTCGATCAGTGAAATTTAGAACCCGCCCTATTCGGCCCTGTCACCTGACTGGGCCCGACTGAGTCAGATTGATCGAGTTAGATGGTATGCAAATGAGGTAAAACGTCACGACCTGATCGAGTCACATGAGGTAGCCACATAGTCTGTCGCCGCCTTTAGACAGTGATTCAGGAACATAAATTTTTGTTTATACCCTGGTTGGTTTGTTCAGCCCGTCGTACATGGCGAAAGCCGATACGCGACGTTAAACTGAACTTCCATCCATCCATTCGCTGGTCATCGAAAATGAGAAATGAAAATAGGGTTTTACGCCCTTTCGGCCATGTGGGGCATTTGTAAATACAAAGATGGTGGGAACAATACTGAGGGCAATGCACGGAGGCAGTGCTAAACCAGTAATGTCCCGATTTTTTTAATAATACAGATATGTGTAGCAGTAACCACGCCTCCGTTAAACCTCATCCACCACAATGAATGATGGTCATCGAAACAACTAAAATTATAGTTTTACTAGCGCAACGCCCCGTACCGGTAACGCCTAGTACCGGTAGCGCCTTGTACAGGTAACGCCAAGTACAGGCACCGCTGAGTACCGGTTTCGCCGGGTCCGCAAAACATTATATTTTTACTTTAGTGGCTGAAAATATAATTTTTTGACCCCTACCACTTTCAAGGCCTACCGATCTCCATGACCTTGACCTTGACCTTGATCGGTATGCAATCATCAGAACAACCATAAAGCCAAAGTACCTACATGCCAAGTTTGAAGTCCCTAAGACCAACGGTGTGGACGTTATAGCCCCTTAAAGATTTTCGATTTTCAAGGTCATGCGCCAAGCTGAAGGTCATGACGGCGATAATTTATGCGCGGATGCCTTCTCTTATGGTGACACGCCACCACACAAAACTGGAAACGATTCGGTAAAGCAGTTCGGGAGACATGCGTGGGACAGTAAAACCCAATGATTAGACCCCTACCACTTCCAAGGCATACCAATCTCCCTGACCTTGACCTTGACCTTCATTGGTACGCCATTATCAGAACGGCCATAAGCAAAAGTACATCCAAGCCAAGTTTCAAGACTGTAGGACCTGCGGTGTGGAAGTTATGGCCCCTTAACGATTTTCAAGGTCATACACCAACGTCAAGGTCAGGATGGCAAAACGTTTTGCACAGATGCCTTCCTCTCATGGGGATACACCACCACACAAAATTTGAAGCGATTCAGTCAAGCGGTTCGGGAGATCCTTGGGGCAGACAGAAAAGAACAAACAAACAAACAAACAAAGGAAACAAACCCGAACAGCTCAGATTTACTAATCGCAAGTGCGTGTGGAGCTGCATGTGGTTCCCCCCCTCCCCACGACCCCTTGGCGGAGGTTTCCGAAAAGTAAGGATGGCATGACCTTCCGAGGGTGCCAAGGATGCTTGATGCCAAATTTGGTGTCGATCGGTTGAGAACTGTGGCCCCCTCCAGCCCACCCCCCTGAACACCCCCCCACACACACACCCCACCATCCCACCCACTCCCCCCTCCAGACCCCCCTCCCCCCAGCCCCCTCCTCTCAACCCCCCTCCCCTCCTCCCCCTCCCCCCCCCCCCCCCACGCTCACAGCTCACAAGCACTTGCCGTTAGTAAATCCGAGCTGTGTGTGGTCCCCCCTCCCTACGACCCCTTGGCGGAGGTTGGTAAGGACATGACCTTCGGAGGGTGCCAAGGATGCTTTATGCCAAATTTGGTGTCCATCGGTTGAGAACTGTGGCCGTGCATAAGGGACACACAGACAGACACACAAACAGATTTTGAAAATATATATAAGAATACTACTGGGGTGGCGGTACCACAGCCGATGAGGTTTAACCGAGGCGTGGTTACTACCACCCTTATCTGTATTAATAAAAACTCGGGACTTTACTGGTGTTGTGCCTCTGCACTGCCTCTGGGTCATTGCCTCCAGATATCGTTTTAAACCCACCATCTTTGTATCTACAAATGTCCCACCATGTCCCATATGTCTGTTTCAGACCGAGATGACGTAAAACACCATTTTTCTTCTTCTTCCATTCGCTGGTGGTCCAAGATTGTGGCGGTACCATAGCCGATGAGGTTTAACCGAGGCGTGGTTACCGCTACACCTATCTGTATTGTTAAAAAATCGGGACTTTACTGGTGTTGTACTGCCTCCAGGCAATGCCTCCAGTATTGTTCCCACCATCTTTGTGTCTACAAATGTCCTATAGGTGTCTGTTCCAGACCGAGAGGACGTAAAGCACCATTTTCCCTCTTCTTCCATTCGCTGGTTGAGTGTCCATTTGATTTTGAATGGCAGTACAACGTGCGCATGGACGTATGCCTCTTTTATGTGTTTTAAAGACCCACCACTTCACGTGTCGAAATCACGGTTTTCACGTGTTTTCCCTCTTATAGCTGGTAAGAAATCTTACGAAATCTCCCTAGCATGAGAGGGAATGTGACACGAGACGTGGGGGGGTCTTTACGATGTTTATTCCTCATATTAATATCTGATCATTTCCTCTGTTTGTTTTCTTCGTTCGCTCAGACAGTTTCCTGTCACATGAGCGTAGATGCGTCATACTGCCGTTATGCGCCTAACTAAGAAATAGTTAGGCCCAGCATGTCCGACTTCGACTGAATAAATCTTTGTAAGAGTTTATGGAGAGAAAAAGGCAGAAGAATGGACCAGTAAGATAGCAAGATAGCGGATGACAGTAAGCAAAGGGAAAAGGCAGAGTCAAAGAGAGTGACAGATTAGAGGAAGTTACAAGCACAGAACTTCCAGAAGGTGGGGGAACTATTTGTACGAAAGACCCCCCGGTATCCCCACGGGGGTGTTTGTTTTTAATTGGAGCATTTTGTAAAAAAAATATGTTTTATTGGTATTTTTATGATTCCTAGTTTTGTTATTTTCCTACTATCTTTGTCATTACGATTTTACGCACAATAATAATTTATTATATACACATGGATTTTTTTGTTTTCATGATTAGAGTGGTTGCGGAGCATGAATGTGAGAGAGTGATCACTTGATGATGGCTTGCTCTGCTTTGTAACGTGTCTTTTTGAATAAAGATCGTTTTATGAAAAGTGAAAATAAGCAGTGTTCTGTTAATACATTTCAATGTTAGTCAAGATGTAGAGAGGAAGGAGACCCCCCCCCCCCCCCCCCCCCCCACGCTGTGCATGCACATTCATGCACAAACGCAAGCGTATGCACGAACGTATCTAAGCATCGGAATCAAGAGTATGCACGAACGTATCTAAGCATCAGAATCAAGAGTATGCATGAACGTATCTAAGCATCGGAATCAAGAGTATGCAAAGCATCAGAATCAAGAGTATGCATGAACGTATCTAAGCATCGGAATCAAGAGTATGCACGAACGTATCTAAGCATCAGAATCAAGAGTATGCATGAACGTATCTAAGCATCAGAATCAAGAGTATGCATGAACGTATCTAAGCATCAGAATCAAGAGTATGCATGAACGTATCTAAGCATCGGAATCAAGAGTATGCATGAACGTATCTAAGCATCAGAATCAAGAGTATGCATGAACGTATCTAAGCATCGGAATCAAGAGTATGCATGAACGTATCTAAGCATCGGAATCAAGAGTATGCATGAACGTATCTAAGCATCAGAATCAAGAGTATGCATGAACGTATCTAAGCATCGGAATCAAGAGTATGCATGAACGTATCTAAGCATCAGATTCAAGAGTATGCATGAACGTATCTAAGCATCAGAATCAAGAGTATGCATGAACGTATCTAAGCATCGGAATCAAGAGTATGCATGAACGTATCTAAGCATCAGATTCAAGAGTATGCATGAACGTATCTAAGCATCAGAATCAAGAGTATGCATGAACGTATCTAAGCATCGGAATCAAGAGTATGCAAGAACGTATCTAAGCATCAGAATCGAGTATGCATCTATCTAAGCATCAGAATCAAGAGTATGCATGAACGTATCTAAGCAGATCATGAACGTATCTAGCATCATCAAGAGTATGCATGAACGTATCTAAGCATCAGAATCAAGAGTATGCATGAACATCGGAATCAAGAGTATGCATGAACGTATCTAAGCATCAGAATCATCAACTAGATGAAGGCGGATGATTAATGGAAGAAGAAGAAGCAAGAGATTATACAGACATAATTATATACTTTTGTCTATTTCCAGACTCTCTCTCTCTCTCTCTCTCTCTCTCTCTCTCTCTCTCTCTCTCTCTCTCTCTCTCTCTCTCTCTCTCTCTCTCTCTCTCTCTCTCTCTCTCTCTCTCTCTTTCTCTGTCTCTCTCTCTCTCTCTCTCTCTCTCTCTCTCTCTCTCTCTCTCTCTCTCTCTCTCTCTCTCTCTCTTCTCTCTCTGGTTTAAACATTTTTATTGTCCAATAACAAAAGATCACACAATACAAAATAACTAAAGCAGCAACAAGCAGAGCTCTCTCTCTCTCTCTCTCTCTCTCTCTCTCTCTCCTCTCTCTCTCTCTCTCTCTCTCTCTCTCTCTCTCTCTCTCTCTCTCTCTCTCTCTCTCTCTCTCTCTCTCTCTCTCTCTCTCTCTCTCTCTCTCTCTCTCTCTCTCTCTCTCAAGGACAGAATGGAAGACTAGGCTCAGCCTAAATTCTTTTCCTTGTAAAATAAAGTTTCTGAGTCTGAGTCTGAGTCTCTCTCTCTCTCTCTCTCTCTCTCTCTCTCTCTCTCTCTCTCTCTCTCTCTCTCTCTCTCTCTCTCTCTCTCTCTCTCTCTCTCTCTCTCTCTCTCTCTCTCTCTGTACGCGCGCACGTGTGTGTATGTGCGAGCGCGCATGCGTGTACATATTTTATGTGTTTGTTCCTGCTTTCTGTTCAACTCTCTCTCTCTCTCTCTCTCTCTCTCTCTCTCTCTCTCTCTCTCTCTCTCTCTCTCTCTCTCTCTCTCTCCTCTCCTGTATCCATGTGTGACATTTCTGTATGTCTGTCGCTCTCTTTCCGCATGTGTGCGCGCGCGCAAATACAGATTCGGTGAAGCTCAGAGAGAGAGAGAGAGAGAGAGAGAGAGAGAGAGAGAGAGAGAGAGAGAGAGAGAGAGAGAGAGAGAGAGAGAGAGAGAGAGAGAGACAGAGAGAGACAGAGAGAGACAGAGACAGAGACTGACAGACAGACAGATACAGACAAACAGATAAACAGACGGATAGGCAGAAACAAAAATCTCAGTACTATACTATTATATGTAGTATTACTTACTGAAGAGTTAGAGGGATATGACGTCAAAGCCAACATTGCGACAGCGTCATAGCTGCTCAATAACTGTTTTGGAGAGAGAGAGAGAGAGAGAGAGAGAGAGAGAGAGAGTACCCCCAGTATTTGTGGCTCGTCGTAATAAGACTGCTTGCATCACTTTTTATTTGTGATGAACCCAGATTTTGGCTATGAATCTGTACCAGTAGGCCGTATTATTAATGTTGGAACCTAGTTGGTACTTATTAATAGTGTTAGAGATATTCTCCCATGAAGCAATGTTCCCCTATATATAGTGCAATCTCAGTTTCCTAAATTCTATATCCCTTTATCCATAAAGACATAGAATCTGAAAGTTTTCTTTTTTTTTAATCAAGCGCTAAACACAGGAGCGCCCTTGGTTGTATCGATAAAGATCTTTCTTTCTTTCTTTCTTCTTCTTCTTCTTCTTCTTCTTCTTCTTCTTTCTTCTTCTTCTTCTTTTTCTTCTTCTTCTTCTTCTTCTTCTTCTTCTTCCTTTCTTTCTTTCTTTCTTTATTGTTTTAAGAAAGGAAGGGGTTTCATTTTTCATGTTCAAAAGAGGACTCAGGAGAGAGACAAGAAGGGAGGTGTGTGTGTGTGGGGGGGGGGGGGCTGTAGATACACACAGAGAGAGAGAGAGAGAGAGAGAGAGAGAGAGAGAGAGAGAGAGAGAGAGAGAGAGAGAGAGAGAGAGAGAGAGACAGACAGACAGACAGACAGACAGACAGACAGAGGAAGAGAGGGAGAAAAAAATACAAATAAATGGCAGATGAATTCGTTTAATGTTATTAATGTCATCACAGAGAGAGAGAGAGAGAGAGAGAGAGAGAGAGAGAGAGAGAGAGAGAGAGAGAGAGAGAGAGAGAGAGAGAGAGAGAGAGAGGGGGGGGGGGGGGGGTCGGGGACAGGCAGGCATCCATTTCTTATGCATAAAATGTAGTCTAAATTAATAACCCTCTTTGTCCAAAGAGGCCATATATCATTTCGTGTTTGTTATCTCCTTCTCCTAAAAAAAAGAGAGACTTAATTAGCCCCATTATTGCTTTCCAACGCACCCACCTGTGACGCAGAAGTAAAGAGTCGACAGCATAACATTTAATTCTTGAAACTCCTTTCTTTTATTTAAGGTTCTTTATTACACTGTACAGCTTTTAATTTCCCAATTCCACACAACAAGAAAAAAAAAACCCACAAAACAGGACACGTTTGTTTCTTCCGTTATGACGTAGGCATCTCATGACGTACTGGTTCTCTCCGTCGTCATTTTTCTTGTCCTGTGTGACGAAACGAAGAGCTTTCGGTGACGTCACAAGCACATCCGCTGCAGAACCGTCAGCGCGGAATGATAGCGGGATGACGCAATAATAGAGTGCGACGTTTCGCTTGTCTGTATCTTCCTTTATCCGAGTCTGTCTTTCGGTCTGTCTATCTGTCTGTCTCTCTCTCTCTCTCTCTCTCTCTCTCTCTCTCTCTCTCTCTCTCTCTCTCTCTCTCTCTCTCTCTCTCTCTCTCTCTCTCTCTCTCCCTGTCTGTGTGTGTGTGTCTCTCTCTCTCAACATGATTTTTCCACTGTGCGTGTGCAGGCTTTTGGCTGTGCGTGAGTGTGAGTGTGTGTGCAAGGCACGCGTGCATGCGTTTCGTTTGTGCGTGTGCGCTTATGTGTGTGTGTGTGTGTGTGTGTGTGTGTGTGTGTGTGTGTGTGAGAGAGAGAGAGAGAGAGAGAGAGAGAGAGAGAGAGAGAGAGAGAGAGAGAGAGAGAGAGAGAGAGAGAGAGAGAGAGCGAGAGAGCGAGAGCGTGCGTGCGTGTGAGAGTGAGCAGAGAGAGAGAGAGAGAGAGAGAGAGAGAGAGAGAGAGAGAGAGAGAGAGAGAGAGAGATAGGAGAGAGAGAGAGAGAGAGAGAGAGAGAGAGAGAGAGTTGTTGCCAATACTAACTATGATAAGAGCCGAGAGAGAGAGAGAGAGAGAGAGAGAGAGAGAGAGAGAGAGAGAGAGAGAGAGAGAGAGAGAGAGAGAGAGTTCGCCAATACTATGATAAGAGCCGAGAGAGAGAGAGAGAGAGAGAGAGAGAGAGAGAGAGAGAGAGAGAGAGAGAGAGAGAGAGAGAGAGAGAGAGAGAGAGAGAGAGAGAGAGAGAGAGAGAGAGAGAGAGAGAGAGAGAGAGAGAGAGAGAGAGAGAGAGAGAGAGAGAGTTCGCCAATACTAGCCATAATAAGAGCCTAGATCTATATCATTATAGCAGGCTCTGAAAAAGGAAAGGTTTTAGCGAACAACTCGACTCATCCGAACAGTCAACTGATCCGCTTTGGTCCCGTTTTCTCCCTCTCATCCAAACCGAAATCTTTTTTCAGAACTCGTGACGTCATAGCGTACGTCGGTGATGCTAAAAGCGGCGCGCGAGACGAGGGAAAAAAAAAGTTCCATTCAAGAGGAGCGGTGACGTCACGGCTTTGATTGACTGGAGCTCGTGCGGGGTAAGACGCGTGCGCGTGCGCGTGCGCGTGCGCGACGTAGTCAGTTTCAAGACAAGCCGGCCAAAGCGTACGTATTAAAGGTACAGAAGCAACTTATCGATTAGGTTGTGTCGTCAGCACATTTCTGTTACTGGGTTTCATTGTACCTGACTGTGTGTCTGTCTCTCTCAGAATCTCTCTATCTCTCTGTGTGGCTCTCTGTCTCTGTCTCTGTCTCTGTCTCTGTCTCTCTCTCTCTCTCTCTCTCTCTCTCTCTCTCTCTCTCTCTCTCTCTCTCTCTCTCTCTCTCTCTCTCTCTCAACGTGAGCACGTGCATTACAATTTGTTTCCCCTCCCCCGCTCACTCTTTCTGGTTGCTGTGTTTGGTTTTCTTTATTTCTTTATTGTCTTTAACTATTTCTGTTTATTTACTTCCGTGGCTTGGCTGTGCGCACGACCAACAGTTTTGTTTTTTCTTGTGTTTTTTCTTCTTAACATCGGCAGAATCTTCAATCTGATGAAGGAGGCCGATCAACGCGAAGAAGAAGAAGAAGATCTCTGTCTGTCTGTCTGTCTGTCTGTCTGTCTGTCTGTCTGTCTCTCTCTCTCTCTCTCTCTCTCTCTCTCTCTCTCTCTCTCTCTCTCTCTCTTTCTCTCTCTCCACAGAGGGCTGGATGTAAAAAAGCATGTTATTGCTTACTCTATTAACCTCTATAAATAAAATCCATTAATTAATTAATTCTCTCTCTCTCTCCATATCCATCTCTCTCTCTCTCTCTCTCTCTCTCTCTCTCTCTCTCTCTCTCTCTCTCTCTCTCTCTCTCTCTCTCTCTCTCTCTCTCTGTGTGTATCTCTTCTCTCTCTCTCTCTCTCTCTCTCTCTCTCTCTCTCTCTCTCTCTCTCTCTCTCTCTCTCTCTCTCTGTATCCGAGCCTCTCTCTCTCTCTCTCTCTCTCTCTCTCTCTCTCTCTCTCTCTCTCTCTCCTCTCTCTCTCTCTCTCTCTCTCTCTCTGTATCCGGGTCTCTCTCTGTATCTCTCTTTCTCAGTCTCTCTCTTGGTATCAAGTTTTGTCTAGATCTCTTGGTCTCTCCACTCCTGAAGTTGTACGCAATACGGATACAAATGATCGCTTTATGGATTTATTAGAAAAAGGGCAAATGTGTACAAAGCTAGGCCAGGGGTGGGGTGGGGTGGCTTGCCCCCTCCAATAATGTGCATCATTTGCGTCACAAATGTCTCTGTCTCTTTCATTATTGTACTGTGTTTCAAAGTTTCAAGAGATCATTAGGCCTATATTGGTCGCAAAAGGATGAATTGGTTGAAAGGGCTTGCTCCAAGCAGCTTGACATAAACTAACTATTGTATGTATGCACGTGAAATGTGCTGTCATCATCATCACCACCACCACCACCACCACCATCATCATCATCATCACCATCACCATCACCATCATCATCATCTTCATCATTAGCATCATTATTATCAGCATCATTCATCATAATCATCATCATCAAGTTGGAAGATGTTCCGTATTGATTGGGCCTGCAAATTGTTTAATCTTGCACATGATTATGTTTTAAAAAGGTTTTCTTGAAAGATAAATTGAAATGACTCTTTTTCTTTTGTCTTGTTCCTTCCTCACTTCTTTTCCATGTTGCCACTCCCTCCCCTCTCTCTCTCTTTATTCATTGACACCTCCCCCCCCCCCCCACACACACACGCACATTCATACCTTGCGTAAGCTGATTACATAACTTGAATCTGGGTCGAAACAAGGAGCGCACGTGCGTAGAACTAGGTTTAAAGACGTAGGAGGTTTGGTATATCCATTTGACCTAGAAACGTTTTTTGTTTTGTTTTAATATAATTGACGACTGTCCTTTAAATGGTGTGACCTAGATTCATCCCCACTATTCCACTCTCTCTCTCTCTCTCCCTCTCTCTCTCTGTCTCTCTCTCTAAAGCTAGCTCTCTCTCTCTCTAAAGCTAGCTCTCTCTCTCTCTCTCTCCACTCTCTCTCTCTCTCTCTCTCTCTCTCTCTCTCTCTCTCTCTCCCTCTCTCTCTCTCTCTGTCTCTCTCTAAAGCTAGCTATCTCTCTCTCTCTCTCTCAAGCTAGCTCTCTCTCTCTCTCCTCTCTCTCTCTCTCTCTCCCTCTCTCTCTCTCTCTCTCTCTCTCTCTCTCTCTCTCTCTCCCTCTCTCTCTCTCTCTCTGTATGTGTGTTCGCGCGCGTACATGCGTTTGCATTCGTGTATGTGTCATTGTGTGCGAGTGCGCCCACGCGTTTGCATTCATTCTTGCGTATGTACCGGTACTAGACTAAGAGCATGCAGCTAAAATGACGACATAGTAACTACGACGTTTTGGGGTTTGTATTAATTCGATCATACACATTTATTTCTATTCATACAGATTGGGATCATTAAGCGGGTTTGGTTGTTGTAGCGTAGTAGTAATTGTCCCAATGCCCTTTTCGAAAGATCTGCCAATGGAGACTGGTAGGTTATTGAACCCAGGGTGGGTGTGTATGTGTGTGTTGCCTCCGTTACAAATTTAACCGCATTCACCACACCTTACAATAAGTTATGCTTTGGAAGTGGCCAAAAAAACACCCAACCTCAATGTAATTTATAACATTGCCTATCCCCAGTGTTATATCAAACCCTAATTGAGCGCTTTCTTTTCGCATTCAAAAAGTCGAACAATGGACTGTTCTACCAAAATAGCGTCACTATCATTATGGCTGCGTGTGATGCGTGTGTTACGCCCAGTCCGTGAAATTGCCTATTTCATGAAATGGCCAAAATGCTTTGCCCAATTTATGAAATGGACAATGTATATCACATGTTTGAATCCCCATTCACACAGGTATTGATTAAGATTGATTCAATGGTATCACACTTTTCTACCTTGTATTTGCACCCCTATCCGGCCTCCCAACTCTACCAGATGCTAAGAAGTAGAAGAAGAAGAAGAAGAAGAAGAAGAAGAAGAAGAAAAAGAAGAAAAAGAAGAGGAGGAGAATTTCACGATACGACATTCAAAAGCAAAAACGTCTCTCACGATTTGAAATCTAGTACAATTGACATTGTGGTAGTTGTTGAAGGCACGAGTTATAAACTATCTTTTGCCTGCATGCATCAAACGTCACGATAAAATCGATCCTGAAAAAAATAGTAGAAACCTATTCACTGCATTATGGACCTCGAAAAGAAATTGAAATATAATTTTTTTAAATGAACAAAACAATGATAATAGAAAGAAAGAGAAAAAAAGGACAGAAAGGGAGGAATTCTTTATGATTAATAATTAAAAAAGATTTTTCTTCTCCTTCGATCGCTCAGACAATCTCCTGTCATATGAGCGCAGATGCGTCATGCTGCCGTTAACTAAGAAATAGCTATTAGGCCCAGCATGTCCGTCTTCGGCTGGAGAAAATCTTTGTAAGAATGTCTAGAACAAAGGCAAGAGAATGGACCAGTAAGTAAGAAAGATAGTAGATGACAGTAAGCAAAAGGGAAATGAGTCACAGAGAGAGAGTGATAGATTAGAGGAAGTTACGAGCACATGACTTCCAGAAGGTGGGGAACTAATTGTACGACACAACTGTATGTCTTTCTTTCTGATGGCAAACAGCATCAGCATCATCGTCCATCCTTATCCATCCTCATCCCTTTTGTGGACATCACCTCTACACACCCCCCCCCCCCCCACACACACACACACACACCCCCCCCCTTCCTTCCTACCTCGTTTTATAACTTTTAGTCCCCCATTCCTTTTTATGCTTTATGAAGTAACGTTTTTGTCGTAATTTGAAAGATGGGTGTGCTAGATGAAGAAATTGTAAATTGAGGCCGTCTCTCTCTCTCTCTCTCTCTCTCTCTCTCTCTCTCTCTCTCCTCTCTCTCTCTCTCTCTCTCTCTCTCTCTCTCTCTCTCTCTCTCATGATTCCCCTGGTTACATAAAATTTCGTTTTCGTTTCCTCTCTCTCTCTCTCTCTCTCTCTCTCTCTCTCTCTCTCTCTCTCTCTCAAAACCTATTTATCAGCCTCACCATTCTATTCCGTCAGTGGCCACTTGGTTGCCCTTAGCAACGACTGTGATCAAAGTTGCATGGAGCATGGATTACGATTACGAACAGCACTGTCGTATGCACACGACAGTGGCATGGCACCTGACTGATTTTTTAAATCTTTTTCATTTCTTCTTTTATCCCCCCCCCCCCCCCCACCTCCCCTTTGCGCGTGCCATTCTCGATCCTTGTAGAGAAGTTGACCTACATTCTGCGCGCGCGGGTTTTCATCGTCTGCTATGATAAGCGTTGTTTGGTAAAACTTGCAACATCGACATAACTGCTACGAAAATGATTTGGTACTTTTTAACTGAACAAACACGATCAGTCTTTCGTCACAAATAGAGTCGTAATTAGTTTTAAAAAAATACCTGTAAACTAATTGCATTAGGGTGCAGTGACACTTCAATATCCACCAAATAGGCCTAAACGTTTACAAGACGTTCCATGCTGCACCTTGTCATCTCCAAATATGGAAAGTGACGCCATTCGCGTGATAAATCGGTTTTCAGCGAAACTTTAGAATGCGTATCTTTTAGTCATTCAATCTTACTCTAACCCTAACCCTAACCCTATCCCTACCCCCAAAGCCTTAAACCGTCAAATACACAAAAGAATAAAACGTCACTAAAAAAATTGAGTGTTCCGTGTTTGGAGATGACAAGGTGCAGTCTTGAACGCCTAGTACAAAACGTTTCTTCGCTGCGCGTGTGACCAATCAGCGAAAAATAGGTCGTGGCGACAGCCAATGAAAGGGCGCGGAAGTATTGACGGGATGCACGCGCACGTTCATTCATACTTCCAGACGACAGTTGCGTTTTACGTCAGTCGGTCATTTGTGTCGTCGACTTGGGCGTGTGCGTGTGTGTTTAACTTTGGAGAGGCAGAAGTGAAGTGCTGGAACTACTGAGCACTTCTTCTATCTTTGTACTACCGATGCTTCTGCCAGTTATCAGTGTGACTGTCTCGGACTTACATTGACACTCTTACGGATTAAAAAAAAATCAAGGTAAGCTCACGATTTTTATTTCAGTTTCTTGTTGTTGATAATCAGGCCTTATAAATAATCTTTATAATTTCAGTGTTGGTGTAGGGCTGCTCTTGTGTTGGAAGAGCAGGGCTTTTCTGGTTCCCATCGGCACTTTCGGATTTTTGTTTTTTATGATTTGTCTTTTTTCAATGGTTGATTTCGAGTTACACGTTAAATTAATGTTTGGTTTGAACAAAAGTGCAGTTTTGTTATAAAAAAGAAAAAGAAAAAAGTGCAGTTTCGCTACCTTCACCACATTTTCTAGAAGGTCATTTTGCCTTGATCGGGAAAGGGGTAGGATTAGGACCAGTAATGTTAACGGTTGGTTTCATGCAACCGCAGGAACGCTCAATAGTTTTAAAAACAAAATAGATAATTTTGGGGGAATATTATTGCTTCCGTACTAACATAAGTATTCAGTAATAATTAGTATGCAGATCAGTTTGCTTGTTTCATTGTATGTTGTACTCTTTAAAAAAAAAAAGAGTTCTGAATTGCGTTTTCTTATAAACTGAAAGGAAATAGCAGGCTAAAGGCTAATTAAAAAAAGCTTAGGGGAAGACGGGGTAAAAAGCGCATGGGCGGGTAAAAAGCCCACCCCAATTATCTCATGAAATAAAGAAAATTTCAGTCAAATTTGCCCATGAGACGAATGCTAGACATTAACGCTCGTCTCATGGGCAAAATGAGACTGAAATTTGCTTCATTTCATGAGATAATTGGGGTGGGCTTCTTACCCGCCCATGCGCTTTTTACCCCGTCTTCCCCTATATGCCATATATGATATGATATGATATGAAAAGGGCAACACATTGAAAGAAAGAAAGAAAATGAGCCCGGGGGAAGGGGAGGGGGGGGGGGGGGGGGGGGGGGGGGGGGACGTAGTAGCTATAGTCCACGTACCTTTGGCCGTTAAAACTAGAGCGTGAAAACGCCAGATCAACCAGCCGCGGGAGGGCATTTTCGGGTCCAGTGACCTTGCAGGAACAGTCTATGCCTGTACTTTACTGTACCCATGCGCCGGCGAGGATCTCGCGCGGCAGCATCAGTGACCTTGACCTTCATTTTCGAACTTAAATTGGTCTAGATATCCTAAGTACCTATCCGCATGCAAGATTTGAGCCTCCTCGGTTCCTCTGTTCAAACGTTATCGCATTAACATAGATAGACACATAGATAGACACCTAGATAGACACCTAGATAGACACATGGAAAGACACATATATAGACACCTAGATAGACACATAGATAGACACATAGACACATGGATAAACACATAGATAGACACATAGACAGACACATAGATAGACACATAGATAGACACATAGATAGACACATAGATAGACACACAGATAGACATAGATAGACACATAGATAGACACATAGATAGACACATAGATAGACACATAGATAGACACATAGACACATAGATAGACACATAGACAGACACATAGATAGACACATAGATAGACACATGCATAGACACATAGATAGACACATGAACAGACACATAGATAGACACATAGATAGATAGACACATAGATAGACACATAGACAGACATATAGATACACATGGACACATAGATAGATAGACACATGAACAGACACATAGACACATAGATAGACACATAGATAGACACATAGATAGACACATAGATAGACACATAGATAGACACATAGATAGACACATAGATAGACACATAGATAGACACATAGATAGACACATAGATAGACACATGGATAGACACATAGATAGACAGACACATAGATAGACACATATAGATAGACACATAGACACATAGACAGATAGACACATAGATAGACACATGGAGATAGACACATAGACACATAGATAGACACATAGATAGACACATGGACAGACACATAGATAGACAAATAGATAGACACATAGATAGACACATAGATAGACACATAGATAGACACATGATAGACACATAGACACATAGATAGACACATAGATAGACACATAGATAGACACATAGACAGACACATAGATAGACACATAGACAGACACATAGATAGACACATAGACACATAGATAGACACATAGATAGACACATAGATAGACACATAGATAGACACATAGATAGACACATAGATAGACACATAGATAGACACATAGATAGACACATAGATAGACACATAGATAGACACATAGACAGACACATAGACACATAGATAGACATATAGATAGACACATAGATAGACACATAGATAGACACATAGACACTTTGATAGACACACATAGATAGACACATGGACAGACACATAGATAGACACATGGAGAGACATGCATAGACACATAGACACATGCATAGACACATAGATAGACACATGGACAGACACATAGATAGACACATGGACAGACACATAAGAACACCCAGACTGCTCTGAAATGAAAACATTAACCACCTTTCCCTTTGCTGCTAGTTAACCCCTTGACTGCCAGAGAAAATTAAAGAAAAAAATAATTGGGCAAACCATGCCATAAAAAGACGACTGATAGAGCCAATCTGGCAAAAATGGTCTGGGGGATATAACTCTCTTGACAGTGTTAGAGCAAAAGCCAGCATATCAGGGTTATTCCTCTTCATCTGATGACGTCATCAGTGATGTCATCAGGTCAGTACGTAATACGTTGGTGGCAGTCAGGGGATTAATAACGTGCACAAAAATCGAAAACTGAAAAAACCCACAATCGAATATTCGGTTTGAATACACACACACACACACACACACACACACACACACACACACACACACACACACACACACACACACACACACACACACACACACCGTCGCCATCGTTATAATACAGGAACTATACTGTACTCTATTCACGATGGCGACGCACACACACAGAGAGAGAGAGAGAGAGAGAGAGAGAGAGAGAGAGAGAGAGAGAGAGAGAGAGAGAGAGAGAGAGAGAGAGAGAGAGAGAGAGAGAGGGGGAGATGGGGTGGAGAGGGGGGATGGGGTGGTGGTTAGGGAAGATAAAGTAAAGAAAGATTACAGAGGCGAACAGACACGCACCTACCCCCACCCCTCCACATAACCCCCCACCCCCCACCCACCCCCACTCGCTCGCTCTGTCTGTGTGTCTGTCTTTCCAGAGCCACTAGAGGGGATTACCACTACTGGCTCTGGTCTCTCTCTCTCTCTCTCTCTCTCTCTCTCTCTCTCTCTCTCTCTCTCTCTCTCTCTCTCTCTCTCTCTCTCTCTCTCTCCCCCTCTCTCTCTCTCTCTCTCTCTCTCTCTCTCTCTCTCTCTCTCTCTCTCTCTCTCTCTCTCTCTCTCTCTCTCTCTCTCTCTCTCTCTCTCTCTCTCTCTCTCTCTCTCTCTCTCTCTCTCTCTCTCTCTCTCTCTCTCTCTCTCTCTCTCTCTCTCTCTCTCTCTCTCTCTCTCTCTGGCTTCATTGTTCAAATTAACCATGCTTCTTGCAACTGAAAACAAGTCCTTACATTGCTCGTTTGGCATTTGTACCTTGAAAAGACATTTAAACCATTTAAACCCTTTCAACGCTAGCCATTCCTCAGTCAAAATGTACCATTAAACTTACCCGGGTAGAGAAAATATTTTGTCTGCAATATTGAGGATTCCTCTGTGGCATGCATAAAATAGGACATGTCCTGACCTCCCAAAATTAAGAACACAAGGTCACTGGATACAAGACCCTCATTTTATGGCTTTCATTGACATGGGTGTTAAATCATTATGGTGCCAAGAGGCGACAGTGGCGATGAAAGGGTTTTAAAACCCGTTAAAGGCATTTGAATAATTATGTAAAAGGTTTATAAACTTAAGTTATATGTTGTGTACTTCATATTTTGGTTGTCTTTTTATGTTTTGTTTTTGATACTTAGTATGTTATTTTCACATTGCTTTATTTCCACCTTGTTTCTTGCCATTGAAATGTTTCCTCTTTTTTGCTAATGATATGGGCCAATGGCCTACTCATTGAAACCATTCAGATTTCTCTCTCTCTCTCTCTCTCTCTCTCTCTCTCTCTCTCTCTCTCTCTCTCTCTCTCTCTCTCTCTCTCTCTCTGTCTCTCTCTCTCTCTCTCTCTCTCTCTCTCTCTCTCTCTCTCTCTCTCTCTCTCTCTCTCTCTCTCTCTCCTCTCTCTCTCTCTCTCTCTCTCTCCCTTCCCCTGTCCTCACACCTCTCCTAATTCGATCCTTTTATTTGTAGACCTACATGAGAATCATTTTCGCTTTGAATAAACAAGTTCATGCTAATTAACCCTTTCACCGCCAGCCATTCTTTTCAGCTACCATTAAATTTACCTGGGTAGAGAACAAAATCGATCTGCAGTATTGGGGATTCTCCTGTGACATATATAAAATAAGGTCTAACCTTACTTCCCAAAACTAAGACAATAGGGTCTTTGGATAATAGACCCCAATGTGATGCCTTTTAGTGACATAGGTGTTAAATCACTGTGGTGCTAGAATGCGACTTTGGCAGTGAAAGTGTTAATCTAATCTGTTATTCATTGACTTTAGCAACGCGTCAGTTACCTCGGCTTCATTACAATATGCTTGTTTTGCCCTCTCTCTCTCTCTCTCTCTCTCTCTCTCTCTCTCTCTCTCTCTCTCTCTCTCTCTCTCTCTCTCTCTCTCTCTCTCTCTCTCTCTCTCTCTCTCTCTCTCTCTCTCTCTCTCTCTCTCTCTCTCTCTCTCTCTCTCTCTCTCTCTCTCTCTCTCTCTCTCTCTCTCTCTCTCTCTCTCTCTCTCTCTCTCTCGGGGCTATGGCCTTGACCTGATTAGATATTCGTATTCTCTCTCTCTCTCTCTCTCTCTCTCTCTCTCTCTCTCTCTCTCTCTCTCTCTCTCTCTCTCTCTCTCTCTCTCTCTCTCTCTCTCTCTCTCTCTCTCTCTCCCCCCTTGTAAAACAGTCAAGTTGTTCAGTGTTCAGTGTCCCTCTCTTTCTTCCCTCTGTCTCCCCTCCCCTGTTTGTCTCCTCTCCCCTGTTCGTCTCTCCCTCTTCTATGCTCTCTGTCTGTCTCTCAGTTCTCTGTCTCCTATTTTTTCTTTTTCCTCCTCCCCCTCATCCTCCTTGTTCTTGTTGGTTTTGTTGTTGTTGTTTATAAGAATCTTCTTCCTCCTCCTCCTCCTCCTCCTCCTCCTCCTCCTCCTCCTCCTCCTCTTCTTCTTCTTCTTCTTCTTCTTCTTCTTCTTCTTCTTCTTCTTCTTCTTCTTCTTCTTCTTCTTCTTCTTCTTCTTCTTCTTCTTCTTCTTTGTCGTCGTCGTCATTTTGATCTCCCAATGTCTCCCTATTCATTTATTTATATATTTATTTATTTATTTATTTATTTGTCTTCGTCTCCTTTTCGCTCCTTTCTCTCTTCTTTCTTGTTTGCTTTGAAAGTAATGTTTGGTTTGCTTATCTACGCGATTGTGTATGCATGTACGTGCATGCATGTGTGCGTATGCGTGCACATGTGCATGAATGTGTATCTGCGTGCGTGCGAGCGTGCGTGCGTGTGTGTGCGCGCGCGCGTGTGTGCGTGCGTGTGTGTGTGTGCGTGTGCGTGCGTGCGTCTGTGTGTGTGTGTGTGTGCGTGTGTGCGTGCGTCTGTGTGTCTGTGTGTGTGTGTGTGTGTGAGAGAGAGAGAGAGAGAGAGGGGGGGGGGAGCGAGCGAGAGAGGTCTCTCTCTGTGCTATGTGTATGTGCACACTTGTGTTGTGCACACTTGTGTGACCGCGTGCGTGCGTGCGTTTTCTTTTGTGTTAAGCAAACGGATATTTTGCACGTGACTTTTTGCCACAAGCTCTGAGTCAGCAGTTGGGTTTTATTTTTCCCCCCAACTAACACGATTTTTGTGTGTTTGGTTTTAATAAAAATTAAGGATCAATGTGCGAAGGTTGAGACCAATCAACGGGACTGGTTTGGTGATTTAATTTATTGGTGCGTTTAATCAATCGGTTCCCCCACCTTTGATTGTGCGAGGTGCTGAATCGAACCAAAGCTCTGGGTGTGACTGTCAAATCAGCGTCCGCCATTGTTACAGAAGTGGGAAATAGCCAGTGCTTTGGGGACAACGAGAGATGTATCTCGGAATTATGCCCTGGATGTGTGTGTGTGTGTCTCTCTCTCTCTCTCTCTCTCTCTCTCTCTCTCTCTCTCTCTCTCTCTCTCTCTCTCTCTCTCTCTCTCTCTCTCTCTCTCTCTCTCGCGATGGTTGGTTTAACGTCTAATTAGGCGTAGCCTCTTATAGTCTGTAAAGCCCCAGGATGTGGCCTTGCCCTCCGCCTGTTCAGATCCCCTTAGAATGTATTCGCCTTTGAAGACCTTCTGCTGTTCATATCTACCTAAAGAAACTTTGAAGACTTCCTTCCTGTTCAGCTCTTTCTTGATTTTCCTTCCTCTCTGAAGACGTTTTGCTGTCCAACTCTCCGTAGAGTTCCTTCTGAAAATGTGTTTTTTTCTGCCCAGATTTCTCTAGAAGTTCATGCTATTACCAAACTTCCTTTAATCTGAAAACTTTGCAGTCCAGCTCTCCAAAGAGTGCTTGTAATTTCCTCTAATTCTGTCATTTTCTTTGACTCTGCCTTTTCCTTTTCCTTACTGTCATCTGCTTTCTTTCTATCTCACTGGTCCATTCTCCTGCCCTTTATTCTATGCATCCTTACAAAGGTTTCTTCAGCCGAAGTCGGACATGCTGGGCCAAACTATTTCTTAGTTAGGCGCATAACGGCAGCATGACGCATGACAGGAAACTGAGTGAACGAAGAAGAAGAATGGTAATAATACGTTCAGGCAATTCGCCCTCGATTTAATTTAAGGGTATTTGCCAGAAGGTAGTATCACCCGTCTTTACTCTTTCCCTAACAATACCTTCTGGTATATATAATGTCACGGGAAAATTTGGAATCCGGGAAAATTCGGAATGGTTGGGTCTAAGCTTATATTTATAACATGTGTTATGATTTATGTTTTATACTATTTGGATTTTGTTATATTTGACTTATTTACAGCATAATGAATCATTTGGATATTATTGTTTATTATCATTATTATAATTACTATCATATAATTGTTACTTTTGTTTGTTAATATTCCTGTCGTCATTCTTGATGATGTAATGCTTATTCAGTTCATCCACATTCAAGTTTCAAGGTTTCCTCTGTCACACACAATTCATGTAACTTCGATATAAGCTTGGGGGAAATCGGAATTTTCCTGGGGAAAATCAGAATTCTGAATTTTACCGAGACCAATCCGGGAAAAATCAGAATTCTGAATTTTCCCGCGAAGATTCCGAATTTTCCCGGATTCCAATATTTCCCGTCACATATAATTTATATACCGCGCGAAATGCGATTTTCAGAGAGCAGAGAAGACAACTGCTAACATTTTAAAGACCCATCAGATACATTAGTGAAAATCACAGGTTTCACGTGTTTCCCTCTCTCGCTGGTAAGAAATATTTGATATTTTGACCAGGTGTGACTCCCATGCATATTCCCCCATGCATGAAAACGAGACATCACTTTAAAGAGCAGCCTCGATCGTGTATGGGGGCAGACTGTATGTGGGTCACACCTACCCTCCAAAAAACAACAAGGGACTTAATCCAGCCGGGTCAGGGGGTCTTTAACCCGTTCACCGCCAAAGTCGCATTTTAGCACCACAGTGATTTAACACCTATGTCACCAAAAGGCATCAAATTGGGATCTATTATCCAAAGACCCTATTGTCTTAGTTTTGGGAAGTAAGGATAGACCTTATTTTATATCTGTCACAGAAGAATCCCCAATACTGCAGATGGATTTTGTTCTTTACCTGGGCAGGTAAATTTAATGGCAATTTTTGGCTGAAATATGGCTGGCGGTGAAAGGGTTAATGTTTTGTATTTGTATTGCATTGCATTGCGTGGTATTTGGGCGTTGTGTTTGTGAGCTATTGCATTGACTGATACAGGGCATTGAAGCCCATAAGATATTCAATGGCCTTGTTGATCTGTCTTGGAGCAACCCATTTAAATCACCCCAATGCAGTACAACAAGAAATTCATTCGGTAAAGTGTGTGGGTTTTTTTAATTATTAAGCAATGTAAAACTAACACTAGAAAAAATGGTTTTACTAACAGAGTTGCTGATTTTGGGAATTATTTAACTTTTGATCTAAAATGTGCACCTAATATTAATATATTCAAAAATCGTCTTGATAATTCTCCAAAATTGGCAAATGTATTTAAAAGCATTGATTATTAATTATTGTATTATCGGAAAATTCAACCGTAAAACCTTGACTGCCAAAAATATTAAATATCAAATTGGAAACCCATGGGACTGCTAAAAAGCTTGACGGCTTGATTAGTCCCTATTTTACTACTACTGCTACTACTACTACTACTACTACTACTACTACTACTACTACTACTACTACTACTACTGGTTATTTTGATTTCTTTTTGGGCACAGTTTTCTAGTATTTCTATTAAGTTTTTAGAAGTGTTAAATATGTACAATCTTCACCAATCTGTGTCCGGACCCACTCACAAACATGGCCACACTCTGGACTTGGTGATTGAAAGGCCCAGTGATGGAGTTCACCGATCCTCAGAGGTCAATCATGACCTCGAGTCTGACCATGTTTGTGTTGTGAGTTTGTTTGACATAGAGCTCCCTGTCCACAAACACGTGTACCGCAGCGTCAGAAATATCCGCGCAATCGACAGAACTGTTTTCGGAAAAGATATCAAAGTAGAATTATCTAAGTACACATCTAGTTCTTGTACTGCCGCCGAGTACGATAGTGCCCTTCGGTCAGTATTGGACAAACATGCTCCTGTTTCTTCACGCAAAGTTTCTTCTAGCAGAGACGCAAGTCCTTGGTCCTAACGAAATAAAAGAAGCAAAGAAAAAACGAAGACAGGCCCAAGCACAATCAGATTCTTCAGGGCTCACTGTACATAAACAAATATATAATAAAGCTAAAAATGTTGTGACTTTCTTGACAGATCAGGCAAAAACGATGTACTACAGTACCAAAATTGCAGCGGCAAGATCTAGTAAAGAACTGTATTCTATTACAAACAAACTGTGTGCAAGAGTTAAACCTACCAAACTTCCGACTGTTTACCCCCCCACCATCATTGCCATGTGTGTTTTCTGATTTCTTTCATTCCAAAATTGAGAACATTAGGAAAGAGCTTGACCTGCAGCCCACTGTCTCACACCCCCTAGGCAAAGATTGTGTAGGCTCCCCTCTTGTTGCTTTTTCTCCTGTGTCTGAGAAAGATGTCTTTGATGTTTTGAAAAGATCTGCCCCCAAGACGTGTGACCTTGACCCTTTACCAATCCCTTTGTTGTATGAATGTCTTGATGTTGTTGTGCCTGTCATGACTCAGATCATAAACGACTCTTTACTGAGTGGTGTTTTCCCTGACCTGTACAAAACTGCTCTTGTTAAACCCTTGATAAAGAAGCCTACCATGGATCATAATGACTTGAAAAGTTATCGGCCTGTGTCCAACTTAGCGTTTGTCTCCAAAATAATCGAGAAAATTGTCCTTGCACAATTGTCTAACCATCTGTCAGCAAACAATTTGTTCAACCCCCTCCAGTCTGCCTATCGACCTGCTCACAGCACTGAAACGGCTCTGACTAAAGTTCTTAACGATCTCCTCTTAGCTCTTGACAATGGAAAAGTGTCAGTCTTGACTCTCCTAGATCTGTCGGCAGCATTTGATACAATAGATCACACCATTCTTCTATCCCGGCTGGAACGTGTTTTTGGAATCAATTCTACAGTTCTA
This sequence comes from Phymorhynchus buccinoides, assembly GCA_017654935.2. Classification (NCBI taxonomy): domain Eukaryota; kingdom Metazoa; phylum Mollusca; class Gastropoda; order Neogastropoda; family Raphitomidae; genus Phymorhynchus; species Phymorhynchus buccinoides. The sequence continues at coordinate 19,120,959 of CM065709.1, read as the reverse complement.
CAGTGGTTCTCCTCATATCTAACAAATCTCTTTCAGACTGTCTTGATCAACAACTGCAGTTCAGATCCGAAGTTAATTTCTTGTGGTGTACCTCAGGGATCTGTATTGGGGCCAGTTCTCTTTGTCCTGTACACTGCTCCTCTCTCTGATGTTTTTGCTAGTCACTCTGTTATTGACCATTCCTTTGCTGATGATACCCAGCTTCAAAAATCGGCAGAACCTACCCAACTTGACAGCGCTATTCAGTCTATGGAATCCTGCCTTCATGATGTCAAATCCTGGATGACATGCAACAAATTAAAACTTAATGATGACAAAACGGAAGCTCTGATTGTTTCTTCTCAGCGTATGTCTGCAACTATCTCTCTTCCAGAAACTCTTACAGTTGGCAATGCTTGTGTTCAGTTTTCTAAGTCAGCAAAGAATCTCGGAGTTACCCTCGATTCAAATCTTACAATGCATAAACAGGTTATTAATCTCATACGTTCCATCAATTATGAGCTCAGACGAATCAGTGCTGTTCGACACTTTCTGTCTGTTGCAGCCACGAAAACTCTTATTTCTGCCTTTATTCTTTCCCGCATTGACTATTGCAACTCTCTTCTCTGTGGCTGTCCTCAGTATCTCCTGCAACGTGTTCAAAAACTGCAAAACAGTGCAGCACGCCTCACTCTCAAGATTCCACGTTCTGATCATATAACACCTCATCTTCGTAACTTGCACTGGCTTCCAGTAGAGGCTAGAATCAAGTATAAAATAGCTTGCCTTTGTTTCGGTGCTGTTCACTCCTCTGGTCCCGTCTATCTCTCCGAACTAGTAACTGTCTACACACCTGCTCGCTCCCTACGCTCTTCCTCTGACTGCTGCACACTCAAGGTTCCTCGGGTCCACACGAAATCGTTTGGTGAACGATCCTTCTACTATTTAGCACCTCACTTATGGAATTCCCTCCCACAACATGTCCGCTCATCTGACTCTATCTCCGCCTTTCGCTCTGCCCTTAAAACTCACTTGTTTCGGACATAATTATGATTGATTAGTGTTTGTGTGTGTGTGTGTGGTGTGTGTGTGTGTGGGGGGGGGGGGGGGGGGGGGGGGCGGGGGGGGAGGGGCCGTTTTATTGCAGAGATCTTGTAAAAAATGTATTTACAATTATTTTATAATTCGTATTTTGTATGTAGAATGTCTACGTCTTGTAAACTTTAAATGCTTGTAAATGAGGTAGAAGGGTATTTTTGTTTTTGCAAAATTTGTCTATTATAATTAGTCATGTAATTGGTATGTCGATGGCAGTATGATTTTATTTCAAGTTGCAGTACTAGTATTGTATTCAAACTTGATTGAGAATGTGAATGTGGTCTCTATGTTTCTTCTTAGAATGTTCATATTGTAACTATTTTACTCTTGTATAATTAATTGTGTGTGAGTGTATGTGTGCGCATGCATGTGTGTGTGTGTGTGTGTGTGTGTGTGTGTGTGTGTGTGTGTGTGTGTGTGTGTGTGTGTGTGTGTGTGTGTAAGGAAGTAAGAGAACGTTGCGTGCAAGCATCGTGCTTATTTTACTTTCTAATGATTAATTATTTGTTTGCCTTTAATGTTCTTGTTATCAATGTAAAGCGCACTGAGCTCATGTGAAAAAGAGCGCTATAAATTCCCATTATTATTATTATTATTATTATTACTACTACTACTAGCTAGAGGGCAGGGGAGGTAAGGTAAAGTGACTGACGATGTTCGATCTTTTTTGTTTGTTTTGTTTCAACGGTTAAAACAAATGGCGGCTTCCTCCAGCAGGCAAACAAGTAAGCTCCTGTAGTCACGAGTGCGTCCAAAACACTTAATCCCGGATGTGAAATGTAAATTAGACCGGACTGGCAGTTTTGGCTACTTTATTTACATTTTCAACTCCGTGTTAACTGCTTAAGACGCACTCATGACTACAGAGCTGGGTGGGTTTATTTTACAATCCGATTCGAAGTCATAACATACTTGTGGCAGTACCATAGCCGATTAGGTTAACGGATGCGTGGTTACTGCTACACATATATGTATTGTTAAAACAAAAAATCGGGACTTTACTGGTGTTGCACTGCCTCTGGGCATTGCCTCCAGTATTGTTCCCACCATCTTTGTATTTACAAATGTCCCATATGTGTCTATGACCGAGAGGACGTAAAACACCATTTTTCATTCATTCATTAATTCATTCCTTTTACAAGGGAAGCAGGATTTAGTATAATCTGGCTTATAGCGCACGAATGACGAGAGAGAGAGAGAGAGAGAGAGAGAGAGAGAGAGAGAGAGAGAGAGAGAGAGAGAGAGAGAGAGAGAGAGAGAGAGAGAGAGAGAGAGAGAGAGAGAGAGAGAGAGAGAGAGAGAGAGAGAGAGAGAGAGAGAGAGAGAGAGAGAGAGAGAGAGACAGAGAGAGAGCACACACGTCAAGGGTTATAATCCAGAAGGAAGTACCGAATTAATGTTAGGTTTTACGTCCACTCGGCTGCAAAACTGCACATATGGGACTAACCATCAACCAACCATCATTCAATACTCTGAGCAGATTCTAGAGGTACAGTGGAACCTCCCTTATATGACCTTCAAAAATAATCCAAAATGAGGTCTTATAAGGGAGGAGTCTTAAAATGGAGGTAATTTTAATACTTACAAAGAAGGGCAATATCTCAGAGAAGCAGGTCTTATGTGGGAGGGAGTCTTATAAGGGAGGTTCCACTGTACTGCAAGACCAGGTCTGATCAGAGTATAAGGTTTTGGAATGTAGTACCAGCCTTCTTTATTCTTTTAATAATGTTAGTGCCTTCTGGTTTTCACCCATCGAATTGTACAAACCCACATTTCGAGGATTGTAGGACTATTTCAGAAGGTATTACCATTCTTCTGGCGTAAAAGCCAGATGGTATGGTCACGAAAGAATTTAAAAAAAGGCTAGTATATTCTGGCTTTTACAGACGAGCAATGATATAGTACTTACTGGTATATATCCCTCGAGGTGTGTGTGTGTGTGTGTGTGTGTGTATGTGTGTGTGTGTGTGTGTGTGTGTGTGTGTGTGTGTGTGTGTGTGTGTGTGTGTGTGTGTGTGTGTGTGTGTTGTTGTTGTTGTTGTTCTTTAATTTAACGTCTTTTCACTTAGAAGTGATATTAGAAATACATATTATTAGAAATGTGTGTGTGTGTGTGTGTGTGTGTGTGTGTGTGTGTGTGTGTGTGTGTGTGTGTGTGTGTGTGTGTGTGTTAAAAGTAGGTCTATATTATGTAAACACTGACTGAGCTTTCTGAGCATAAGATTTAAAGGCCAAAAAAAGCTGTTTATAAATTAGTCAAATAGGTGTCATGATCATTTTGTGTGTGCATTTCTTCATTATCTCCACGAAGGGAAATGTTTTTGTTTGAAACACAAACCTATAACTCACTTTGTCGGTCTGTTGGTCGGTCGGTCCAAAATTGTCGCACATATTGTCGCGTGCCACAAACGATTGCGAATCCACGCTTGTTTTTCTCGTTTGTATCTGTGTAACATTATTGACATTATTGAAGGTTTTGGTATATCTCAAACAAACAGTGTTCCATCAAGATGTAGGTGTGCTTTTCATATAATAGTTAATATTCTTCTTCTTCTTCTTCTTCTTCTTCTTCTTCTTCTTCTTCTTCTTATTCTTCTTATTATTATTATTATTATTATTATTATTATTATTGTATGTTCTTTACTGTTTGTATCTGGGCAACATTACTGACAATATTTAGGGATCTAATATCCGTCAAGCAAACAATATTCCATCAAGATGCAGGTGTGCTTTTTTATAAAATAGTTAATATTATTATTATTATTATTATTATTGTATGTTTTTTACTGTTTGTATCTGGGCAACATTACTGACATTATTTAGGGATTTAATATCCGTCAAGCAAACAATATTCCATCAAGATGCAGGTGTGCTTTTTATAAAATAGTTAATCTTCTTCTTCTTCTTGTACATCTTATTTTTCTACTTATCATTATGACCGTATCATTTGTTCGGGTTTTTTCAGGTTTCTTTTTAAAACACGTGAACAGATGTTGATGAAATTGACTGGGCACTTAGGTTTGTTTGTCTATGCAAACCTCTTCTTAGATTTTGAGTTAAACATGATTATTATTCTGACAAGTGAATTAAAAATCATATTTTACATCCTTCCTTTACATTTATAAATGCGAGACAGTCAGCAGAAGGGAACTCGGTCTCAGACTTGGCTGCTTCCCTTTCTGTCCTTCTGTCTGGCACTTGGGACTAGTTGGATTATGCTGAAAGTATATAATGCATTATTTGTTGGTCTAACGACGCATCCGTGCTATTATATGTATGAAAGACGCATACGCTTATTACAAATTATGCCAGAAATGTAAGCATCTTCTTCTTCTCGTCTTCTTCTTCTTCTTCTTCTTCTTCTTCTTCTTTCTTCTTCTTCTTCTTCTTCTCTTTCTTCTTCTCCTTCTTCTTTCTTCTTCTTCTTCTTCTTCTTCTTCTTCTTCTTTTCTTCTTCTTCTTCTTCTTTTTCTTCTTCTTCTTCTTCTTCTTCTTCTTCTTCTCTTCTTCTCCTTCTTTCTTTCTTCTTCTTCTTCTTCTTCTTCTTCTTCTTCTTCTTCTTCTTCTTCTTCTTCTTCTTCTTCTTCTCTTCTTCTTCTTCTTCTTCTTCTTCTTCTTCTTCTTCTTCTCTTCTTCTTCTTCTCTTCTTCTTCTTCTTCTTCTTTCTTCTTCTTCTTCTTCTTCTTCTTCTTCTTCTTCTTCTTCTTCTTCTTCTTCTTCTTCTTCTTCTTCTTCTTCTTCTTCTTCTTCTTCTTCTTCTTCTTCTTCTTCTTCCTCTTCTTCTTCTTCTTCTTCTTCTTCTTCTTCTTCTTCTTCTTCTTCTTCTTCTTCTTCTTTCTTCTTCTTCTCTCTTCTTCTTCTTTCTTCTTCTTCTTCTTCTTCTTCTTCTTTCTTCTTCTTTCTTCTTCTTCTTCTTCTTCTTCTCTTCTTCTTCTTCTTCTTCTTCTTCTTCTTCTTCTTTCTTCTTCTTCTTCTTCTTCTTCTTCTCCTTCTTCTTCTTCTTCTTCTTCTTCTCCTTCTTCTTCTTCTTCTTCTTCTTCTTCTTCTTCTTTCTTTCTTCTTCTTCTTCTTCTTTCTTCTTCTTCTTCTTCTTCTTCTTTCTTCTTCTTCTTCTTCTTCTTCTTCTTCTTCTTTCTCTTCTTCTTCTTCTTCTTCTTCTTCTTCTTCTTCTTCTTCTTCTTCTTCTTCTTCTTCTTCTTCTTCTTCTTCTTCTTCTTCTTCTTCTTTTTCTTCTTCTTCTTCTTCTTCTTCTTCTTCTTCTTCTTCTTCTTCTCTTCTTCTTCTTCTTCTTTTTCTTCTTCTTTCTTCTTCTCTCTTCTTCTTTCTTCTTTTCTTCTTCTTCTTCTTCTTCTTCTTCTTCTTCTTCTTCTTCTTCTTCTTCTTCTTCTTCTTTCCTCTTCTTCTTCTTCTTCTTCTTCTTCTTCTTCTTCTTCTTCTTCTTCTTCTTCTTCTTCTTTCTTCTCTTCTTCTTCTTCTTCTCCTTCTTCTTCTCTCCTTCTTCTTCTTCTTCTTTCTTCTTCTTTTCTTCTTCTTCTTCTTCTTTCTTCTACTTCCTCTTCTGTAGTTGTGGCCACTTCTTTTAACAGAAGTCATTGCCCACCTAAGGGGGTGACCAAAGAAACAGAAGCAGAAGAGGAGATAAAACAAACCAGCAAGACACAAATCAGGGAATACACACACTACATGTCGTATATTTTCTTCTTTTTCCTTTAATTATATATGTTCAGGTGTTTTTCTCACAAATCAGGGAATACACACACTACATGTCGTATATTTTCTTCTTTTTCCTTTGATTATATATGTTCAGGTGTTTTTCTCTCGAGATACACGTTATTTTTAAAACCATTGTTTCGTTATAATGAAGAATCGTTTGTTTGTTGTTTGTTTCGCAGGAAGAGTAAACCCCACGAATCCAAGACCGTTCTGAAAAAATTCCTTGACCACCTGTCCACCCGTCTTCGCCCTCATCCAAAATCCTAAGCCTTGTCCACGGATTCGACGTGAAATACTTTATTATTAATCTGACTTGGAGACGTTTGGACCATGCACTTCCACTAGTATTTGGCCTGACCAAACAGGGGACTCCAGACAACCAGCAAAGACAAAAAACAGACAGAAAGAAACACAGATAGAAGTAAGAAAAGAAAGTTCTCCCCGCTCCATGTATAACAGTATTCATGGCAGCCTCCTGTGCAAGTCCAATGGTCCCGCAAAGTTCACCGCAATCTGGGTGCTCTGAGAGTTCTCTGTGTGAGGACAGCAATTCCACTGAGGTGACCTCTTTGGGTCGAGGACAGCCCGTGTCGGAGAAGAGTTTGTCAATTACCGTTACGCATTCAAGCCAGTCAGTGCTGCACGAAGGTCTGTCTGTATTTCAGCAAGAAGGTCAACTGATGTCACAGGAAGATCAAAAAGGTCCGTTAGGGTCGTGTCAAGGGCATTCAATGTCACAGCAAGGTGAACCCAAACCTCAAATCGTTTCAACATCACCACAACAGGCTCAGCTATCATCACAACATGATCATGAATCAACGTCACCGCACGACCCGCCAACGTCACAGCTACATCAACCCGCACCACAACAAGGGCAGTTCATGACGTCACAACAAGGTCAGTTAAGGTCACAAGAAGGTCAGCTAGCTTCACACCAAATTCAGCCATCATCTCAGTCGATGTCGCCGCAAGAACATCCAAAATGTCAACAGGATCAAAGAATTACACAAATGGGACAACTTCAACAGGAAAAATCTCCACTTGATCAGTCGATGTGCGTACATCAGCTGACAGAACTCAAGGAGATGGTGGAAAACCGACAGCTCTTGACGATTTCGCAGCAGCATTTGAACTCCCAGTCCACTGCCGTGTGTTCGTCAGACTCTGCCTGCTCTCAGATTGTCGTTTCTTCTTTCTCTCCTCAAATTCCTGGCATGAATTCCTCGAGCCTTTCGCCCCCTACTGTCCTCGAAACCTCCTCCTCCTCTGAGGAGTTGAACAAACTGAGCATCAGCAAACCTTTCAAGAAGCGAAAGATGTGCAGCAGTGAGAGTGGAGCGGACGAGCAACTCGCCCAACAGCTTTGTGTCTCCCATCCTCCAAAACGTCCCAAAGTGGACCTGAACGAGTGGAAGAACCAGCGTGTGCTGGCGCGGAGAAGACAGGGGGTGTTTTACCCTGGACGCATCACGGGGCACGAACACAGGGAGAACATTTTTGTCGAGTTTGACATCAACGATGATGATGATAATGATAACGGAAAAAATACTGTTATGTTTGAGAATGTTTTGGACTCGGACGAAATCAGTGTGATCAGCGACACGTGTCCCATGTCCATGATGATCAAGGTGGGGTCTTCGGTGTGTGTACGACTCCACACGGACGACAAACATTTTCGTCAAGGGGTCTTAGTGGAGAAGAAACCGGGCATGGCCGGAGCGGTGTACCGCGTTCGACTGGATTCTGGAGGTCAGCCAGACATTGAAGAAGACCACTGGGTGTCGCGTGTGAACTTACGACTTCTGCAAGCTCCTTGGTGCGAGGAGTATGAACAGCCTTCCACACCACCACCACAACTCCCGGACAATTTCAAAGCCTCCAGCTCCCCTTTTCATCGCCCAGAAGACTTACGCTCTTCCAGGCTGTTTACTTATCCTCCCTCTGAATTCCCCCAAACGATCCGTGAAAGCGGAAGCGCAGACTTTTCCAAAGCGGGTAGTTGCTCTTCGTCTGATACTTCCCCTCCAGTGGAAGTCCCCAGCTCTTTGGCGAGTCGTGAAGAATGGATTCAGTCGTACATCAAAGGGATTCCGGGTGGGAATCCCAGCATCCAGTCCCTGGAGATGGCATCTTCTTCCCTCTGTCAGAGCAGCTTCAAGAAAGGCGACGTGGTCACGACGCCAACAGGAATCCGTAAAAAGTTCAACGGCAAGCAGTGGCGAAGGCTCTGCTCCCGAGAAGGCTGCAGCAAGGAATCTCAGAGAAGGGGGTTCTGTTCCAGACACCTGTCTCTGAAAGGCTACACCTGGCTCCACGGCAGGTCGTACCCGGGTTATCAGAAAGGGGTGGACACGAAAAGCAGAAAACCTCAATGGGTGCCTCCGGAAACCTCCGAAGGTGACTCATCACTGTTCTTAGTTATGGAGAACAAAAGCAACAAAGAGATTTTGTCAGCGCCTTCTCCCCTCTCTTCAGCCTATCCCCAGAGCTCTCTGCCCACGAGGATGGGTCAGATCCACTCCATGATGGGAATGTACCACGTGTCCACTCTCACTCCTTTACCGGCCCCTCCACAGAACGCTCAGAGTTTTGGTCATTCACAGAACACTAGCCGCGAACATTTTTCGCTTTCCGCCAGAACCGAAATCTACAGCTCCAACTTGGGAGGATCTCAACCAACGTTAAACTCACCGTCTCACCACAGGCTGCCCGGCCTCCCCCTGCACATGATCACCAACAGCATCAAGAACAGGATCAGAAACCTGTCGCTGTCCAGGCAGGATTCGGTCTTCGGGGAGTCTGCGGTGGTTCCGCAGCCGGTAAGGCTGATGGACGTCCTGGGTGCTCCACTGACACCACCACACAGACACGTGTCTCAGTCGGGGATCGGTTCTGCCACAGAGTTTCCATCAAGCTCTGCCAGACCAAGCCCCCCAGACCAGCAAGGGATCTTCGCTCTTAAAGAACAGCAAACCTTTTTCCACAGCACGCCAAGTATGGCGCACCTCGGTCGTCAAACTGCGCCAGATTTCTCTTCGCACTCCACCAGATTAACCCGGGGCGTAGAGCGCGCTCACTCCTACCCGCCCATGCGCCGTGACGCGGGGATTAACGAGGTCAGAGATCAGAGGTCGATGATCCCCCCGCCGCGTGCCATGACAACGGGCGGTTTCCAAGACAACGACCCGCTTGACCTCAGCCTCAGCCCATCCAGACCCACTATAGTAACTCCTGGCTCCCCAGGCTCCCCGTGCTCGTTGTCAGTCTGCAGAGAGGAGGCCACCCATGGGGACTCGGTTGTCGTGGGGGAGGAAGAAGCGGAGAAGAACCAAGCAGAAGAAAGGGGACAGTGCTGTCAGCAGCACGTGAAACCGATGACAGGTGAGAATCAAGGTGCATCTCCTGTCTCTTCATTGCATTCTATCTCTCTCTTTATCTCCTTCACAAGCTTTTTTCCCCGTTTCTTTTGGTCTCTCTCTCTTGTTGGCCTCTATGTCTGTGTACAACTCGCTTTTTATGTCTTGTCGGTCTGTTTCTCTCTCTCTTTTTATTTCAGTCTCTGTCTCTCTCTCTCTCTCTCTCTCTCTCTCTCTCTCTCTCTCTCTCTCTCTCTCTCTCTCTCTCTCTCTCTCTCTCTCTCTCTCTCTCTCTCTCTCTCTCTCTCTCTCTCTCTCTCTCTCTCTCTCTCTCTCTCTCTCTCTCTCTTTCTCTCACTCTTTCTCTTCATCTATACCCACCCCCCTCCCCCAGGAGAAATAGAGAGAGAGAAACTCTCTTGTCTACGTCTGAATGAATGCCTGCAAGGCATTCTGTTTGCTTATCCTTTATTCTTTGTCTCTGTATGTTTCTCTCTGCTTCTCTACATCCCCCCCCCCCCCCCGCCCCCATCCCTCTCCCGCTTCCCCCTCTCTTTCTGGTACCATGTCTCTGATTAAATCTCTACCCGGTCTGTCTCTCTTACTCTGTCATTTACCTTGTCTCTGATGCCTTTGCCTCTCCTTCTCTGCCCCGTATATGTCTCCCTCCCGCTCGCTTAAAGACCCACCACGTCACGGGTCACAATCACGGTTTTCACGTGTTTTCCCTCTTATAGCTGGTAAGAAATCTTAAGAAATATTCCCAGCATAAGAGGGAATGTGACACGTGACGTGGGGGGGGGGGTTGTCTTTAACTGCACCCGCCCCCTTTTTTTTCTTCTGCACGCACACTATGCGTGGGCGTGCGTGCGTGCACATTTATGTCTCTGTTTTTCTATCTCTTTCCTATGCGTTTCGTTAGTGTATATGGCTCCCCCCCACCTGCGTGCGCATCCAACGGAAGTGTCGCCATCTTAGTCAGATTTGTGTGTAAACAGCATCGATCTGGCATTTTTCAAACAAAGTTACTGACTAAGATGGCGGTCTCCCATAATATGGCACGCTCCTTGTGGCCGGATATGACGACACGTGGGTACCAGCCACATGTATATTTTTTAATTCTCCTTTTTTGTATGTGCTACATTGGTCAGACCTGTAGGGCCTATATTAAAAGTAGGATAAACTTCTTCTTCTTAAGTCTTCTGTGTTCCCAGGCCATATGGCCATAATGGGTGAGGTATGTATGTGCTACATTGGTCAGACCTGTAGGGCCTATATTAAAAGTAGGATAAACTTCTTCTTAAGTCTTCTGCGTTCCCAGGCCATATGGCCATAATGGGTGAGGTATGTATGTGCTACACTGGTCAGACCTGTAGGGCCTATATTAAAAGTAGGATAAACTTCTTCTTCTTAAGTCTTCTGCGTTCCCAGGCCATATGGCCATAATGGGTGAGGTATGTATGTGCTACACTGGTCAGACCTGTAGGGCCTATATTAAAAGTAGGATAAACTTCTTCTTCTTAAGTCTTCTGTGTTCCCAGGCCATATGGCCATAATGGGTGAGGTATGTATGTGCTACACTGGTCAGACCTGTAGGGCCTATATTAAAAGTAGGATAAACTTCTTCTTAAGTCTTCTGCGTTCCCAGGGCCAATGTCTAATGTTCTGTGTTCCCAGTGCTCTCTGTGCGTTCCCAGGTAGGGCCATATGGCCATAATGGGTGGCCATAATGGGTGATATGTATGTGCTACACTGGTCAGACCTGTAGGGCCTATATTAAAAGTAGGATAAACTTCTTCTTCTTAAGTCTTCTGCGTTCCCAGGACATATGGCCATAATGGGTGAGGTATGTATGTGCTACATTGGTCAGACCTGTAGGGCCTATATTAAAAGTAGGATAAACTTCTTCTTCTTAAGTCTTCTGCGTTCCCAGGACATATGGCCATAATGGGTGAGGTATGTATGTGCTACACTGGTCAGACCTGTAGGGCCTATATTAAAAGTAGGATAAACTTCTTCTTCTTAAGTCTTCTGCGTTCCCAGGCCATATGGCCATAATGGGTGAGGTATGTATGTGCTACACTGGTCAGACCTGTAGGGCCTATATTAAAAGTAGGATAAACTTCTTCTTTTTAAGTCTTCTGCGTTTCCCAGGCCATATGGCCATAATGGGTGAGGTATGTATGTGCTACACTGGTCAGACCTGTAGGGCCTATATTAAAAGTAGGATAAACTTCTTCTTCTTAAGTCTTCTGTGTTCCCAGGACATATGGCCATAATGGGTGAGGTATGTATGTGTCCGGTTTTCAGATTTCGCTGGTCTCCCCGCTGTATTCGTCCGACATATTCTGATTTTGGAGGAGCTCCGACCAAGGAGAAATTTGTTTGGAAGATTTTTGCTTTTGAAAACAATTAATGACAGGAGCATGGGCAAATAAAGTCAGAAAAATAGTAGATAACGGAGAGCAAAGGGAAAAGGCAGAGTCAAATTAAGAGTGATAGATTAGAGGAAGATATCCAAACACATAACTTCCAGAAGGTGTGAGAACTGTTTGTATGAAAGACATGCCCTTCCCCCGTTCCCCCACGGGGAGAAAAGTAAAGTTTGGTTGATATCAGAAACTATCCGAAACGGCATTATTATGTATTGTAGCCTCGACCCCTCTACCCACACACGCACACACACCATTTTTTTTCTTCTTCAAATTTACGTAACGTTATGATGTAGTGTTCAAATGTACCCTTCCTAACAGGGGAGATCAAGAAAGAGAGAGGGGAAGAGGAGGAGGAAGAGAAGACAGGGGAAGAAGGGGGACATAACCTGTTTCCATGGCACTGCATAGTGCCTTTCCTCGTCGCTACCACCTCCTCTACAATTACCACCACCACTAGGCCCACCACCACCACCACCCATTCATCGCGGAGCAGTGCCAGAGTTGAGTCCCTTGGCATTACCACGGAGAGTGGTGGTGGCGCTGCGTTGGAGGAGCAACCTTTGACCCCTAAGAAGTCGTCTGACACTGAAGGTAGGGAAAATGGCTGAGTTTATCGATGATTGTTTAGATCTAAATATTGTAGTTCACGTGTTTATTGACCGTGTGCCCTGAAGAGAAGAACAGGAAGACGTGTTCTGTGTGCAGTCAGTTTAAGTATTTTTTGCTACATCTATTAAGAATTGTTCTAGTTAGTATGAAATTGAATGCATGGATAATGACTTGCCAAGTAGATTTTAAAATGTTGCTTTAGCTTGTAGTTGTACGTATGTGCTTGTTTTGTGTATTATGTGTGTTGTTGTCAGTTGTTTTGTGAGTGATTGTGCTCTGTTTTTGTTCAGTATTTTACTGACATACTATGATTTTTGTTTTTCCCCCGCAGCAACCATGAAGACCAAGACTAAGGCTGAAGGCAATGATGTCGACGATAATGATGACGATGTCTTCGAAGTCGGTGCAGATTTCTCCGTTCACAACTATCGAACAGAAAAGGTGGATGAGACATATTCCTCATCGGCCAATTCTTCGAAATTCAAAGATACGACATTTGATGCTGATAAAACTTTAGAACATTCTCCTCCTCCTCTGCCTCTTCACACCTCCTCCCCCTCCTCCTTCCACTACTCTTCCCCTTCCTCCCTCCACCCCTCCTCGGCCCAAGTTCTCTTGAAGCCTGCATCGTCGACTTGGCAAAGCCACCAACGATTCATCCCTTCTTCAGTCGGCGCAACCTCCAAGGATGGCCCCTCGATTCTGTCCCCACATGTCATCGAAACCAGCCATGGGCCAATCTGTTTTAAAACCACTGAGACCTATCACTACCAGCCTGCTACCCCTCTGAAAGAAGTGAACTCACCCTGCGCAAATGTTGCAGGATCATGTTCCGGTGAGTTGGACTCTTCCGGTGAGAGGGGAAGGTGGATTGAAACGGAGCATGGAAGAGAAAGGAGATGGGTTGGAGGTGTTCAGAGTTTGCCGATGGAAGGTGCTGACAGCTTAGGTGAAGTGAGATGTCAAGAGAGAGAGGAGGCGACCACGAATGCGTATGACAAGCCTCGTTGGTCGACAATGATTCACATGTTTCCAGTTTCTTCGTCTCCTTCAGAAAGGCATCTGGTAAGTAAAAAACAACAACAATGCCATAGACTTTATTCAAAATTTGTCACATTTTTAGTATTAGTAATGTTATAATGGGTTAGGATCTCATGCACTAAGAATTGTTTTTTACAGTTTAAAAAAGCCCATAAGATACAATACCATATTTTACAGATTATAAGACAATTTACTTTTTTCCCCAGACAGACTCCTGCTTCTTGTAATATGACTAACAATATATAGTAAGAAACTGTAATAACATTAACAAAGTCTGAATTTTGTGTAACATTTGAGCCCCATTTGGGGGGTGCGCCTTATAAGTTATATAAATGCGCCGTAAAATACGGTACATCCCCTTCTGTTTGTCAAAAGATTAGATTGTTGTGTGCCATTATGAAATGCAGAGCGTACATGGCACATCAACTGTTAAATGTCCCTTGTTATCATAAGATTAGATTGTTGTGTGCCATTATGAAATACAGAGCGTACATGGCACATCAACTGTTAAATGTCCCTTGTTATCATAAGATTAGATTGTTGTGTGCCATTATGAAATACAGAGCGTACATGGCACATCAACTGTTAAATGTCCCTTGTTATAAGATTAGATTGTTGTGTGCCATTATGAAATACAGAGCGTACATGGCACATCAACTGTTAAATGTCCCTTGTTATCAGAAGATTAGATTGTTGTGTGCCATTATGAAATACAGAGCGTACATGGCACATCAACTGTTAAATGTCCCTTGTTATCATAAGATTAGATTGTTGTGTGCCATTATGAAATACAGAGCGTACACGGCACATCAACTGTTAAATGTCCCTTGTTATCATAAGATTAGATTGTTGTGTGTCATTATGAAATACAGAGCGTACACGGCACATCAACTGTTAAATGTCCCTTAATTTGTTATAAGATTAGATTGTTGTGTGCCATTATGAAATACAGAGCGTACACAACACATCAACTGTTAAATGTCCCTTGCATGCTCTTTGAATGCCTTCAGTGTTGAAATATATGTTGTATTTTACTCTCAGGAAACCAAAGCCAAACACAAACCGCCTCCCTTGTCAGTACTGGTGCCCACAATGCCCGCAGAAAGTGTGCCCACTGCCTGTGTGCCCGCTCATATGCTGTCTCACGGCAACAAGGATCGGCAGTCTGGAAGGTGTGTATATGTGTGTGTGTATTCCAGATGGACATCAAATAAGCATTACAGTATGCTTTTTATTTTTACATCAAGCCATCCATAACAAAGCATAATGTGTGCATGGGGGGTGGGTCTGTGGGGGTGGGGGTGGGGGGTCTGTGTGTGGATGAGGGTAGAGTGAAGGTGGGAAAAGCAAAGAGTCTCTTGGACAGAAAAGACCTCTCTCCTCTCTCTCTCTCTCTCTCTCTCTCTCTCTCTCTCTCTCTCTCTCTCTCTCTGATTTGTTCCCGATACTGTAAATTCACCAATTTTCCCCATCCTTATTCTCCTCAAAGCCCCTTCTCCCCTTCCTCTCCCACTCCATCACTGCTTCTCATTTGTTTTTGTGCATCTGATTTGTTATTTAACTTTATTGCCGGTACTTGATTTTCTTTCATTTTTTCCCCCAGGGCTGGGTGGAAACCCCCCATTTAATTTGATTATCTCATGTCCCCTGGTTAAATGACAATTTATTTTCTTTGTTGTTTCCCCCTCTCTCTCTCTCTCTCTCTCACTCTCTCTCTCTCTCTCTCTCTCTCTCTCTCTCTCTCTCTCTCTCTCTCTCTCTCTCTCTCTCTCTCTTTCTCTCTCTCTCTCTCTCTCTCTCTCTCTCTATCTCTCTCTTCTCTCTCTCTCTCTCTCTCTTTCTTTCATCTCTTCTCTCTCTCTCTCTCTCTCTCTCTCTCTCTAACTCTCTCTCTCTCTCATCTCTCTCTCTCTCTCTCTCTCATCTCTTTTCTCTCTCTCTCTCTCTCTCTCTCTCTCTCTCTCTCTCTCTCTCTCTCTCTCTCTCTCTCTCTCTCTCTCTCTCTCTCTCTCTCTCTCTCTCTCTCTCTCTCTCTCTCTCTCTCTCTCTCTCTCTCTCTCTCTCTCTCTCTCTCTCTCTCTCTCTCTCTCTCTCTCTCTCTCTCTCTCTCTCTCTCTCTCTCTCTCTCTCTCTCTCTCTCTCTCTCTCTCTCTCTCTCTCTCTGTGCATATGCTATGAATGTGTGTGTCTGTATGCATCCTTAACTTGTGAAAAAGAAAAAGGCTGTGTATGTATGTGTGCAAAGGAGGGTTTCTTAAGTGGGGGTGAGGAGTGACAAGTAGGTGTGTGATGGGTGTGTGTGTCACTGTGTGGTGGGGGGGTGGGGTGGGGGGTGTATAGCTGTGTAGAAGAGATTGAGGCGTTTACCTTTGTGTGAGGGATGCTTGCCTAGATCACCTACCATGCATTGTGTACCTGAATAAAAAGCAACAGCATCTGGAGCAAGGGAAATAACTTAGAGAATAAAGTATAGGATGCATTAGCATGAGTTTCATACCTTTAAGTTAACTGGGGGAAAATCTAATCCAAACTACCCATCTGTTAAAGACCCACCACGTCACGTGTCAAAATCACGGTTTTCCCTCTTATAGCTGGTAAGAAATCTTAAGAAATCTTCCTAGCATAAGAGGGAATGTGACACGTGACGTGGGGGGTCTTTAAGACTGTAGGCATTGCAATACAGTGGATTCCTGATAACTCAAATGGGTAACTCAAAAACACTGGATAACTCACAATAATGTTTGGGTCCAAATTTAATAACCTTTATGTTGAAAAGTCTTTTTAACTCAAAATATTGGCTTTTCAAAATAAAATTTCAGACCCTTCAATTTTGAGTTAAGCGTTACAGAAGCTTTTTTTTATCACAATTGTTTTTCACAGTTTGGCCACATTTCCGTTTATTTAAAAACTGCATGCCTCATCATCAGCTAATAGGGCCTTTGCTGCGTGCCGACGACCTTGAATTTCACTTAGTTGAATTTAGAGAGTTGAATTAGAAAGGTCAGCGTAACTCGGGCAGAACGAGTGCGGGCAAAATAGTATTCTAGTATAGAGAACGAACACTCGTGGCAAATGCCCTATTCCCGTGTCTTGATTCTGGTTTTTGTTCTGTTCTTTGTGTTGAACTGGGAGTACAGTTTATATGGCTTTGTGGAAGAGCCATCTTGTTTTTATTTATTTGCTCGTTCATTTGCTTATTCATCTATTTTTTTTTCTTTCTTTGTTTAATTTTCCAGACTCCTTGATGAGATGGATTTTGAGCGTCAGCTGGAGAGCCTTCCCCAGTTTGTTCCTGAGGACAGTGAGATGACGGCGCCCTTACCGCAGAGTCCCCGGGACATCATCAACATGTACCGGAGAAAGAAGATGATGGCGTGTCTGGGTGAGAATTAGTATTGTTATTATAATCATTGTCTTTGTCATCATCTTTGTCATCATCTTGAGATGACGGCGCCCTTACCGCAGAGTCCCCGGGACATCATCAAGATGTACCGGAGAAAGAAGATGATGGCGTGTCTGGGTGAGAATTAGTATTGTTGCTATCAGTATTGTCTTTGTCATCATAATCATCTTTGTCATCATCATGCAGGGCTTCCAATTGTACCGCAAAACAAGGGGTCCTAGGGACTCCTTCACTTATAGTATAGAGGGTCCTAGAGGCGGGATAGAGGGTCCCAGTGGCATTGTGAATGCTGAAAAGAATGTTTATAGTACATTCCTGGGACCCCCTGCACATTCTTTTAGAGGGTCCTTTAGAATTTTAGTACATCAATGATGATGTCATAACTGGAATGATGGTTTTGGGTTTAGACAAGCCAGGAAAGATGTACCTCTAGACCATTGTCTCAGATTGAGTCTAACACTAGGTCTCTTTTAAATTTTATAATAAGAAAATCGATAATTTTTCAGTTTCTCTCTGGCAGTGAAGGGGTTAAACCATTCATTCACAAATTAAACCATTCACGCTGATTTCTCTCTCTCTCCTTTTTTCAGCCAGGGGAGACAAACCTGAAGGCGGCAGCGACGCAGCTCTCCTGTGGAGTGAGTCAGACTCGGTGCTGCCAGGGAACCGGTTGCAGTCATCCTCAGGGGGGAGAATGGGGTGGGAGGACTCGGCGTTCTTCGGCAGTAACTTCAGCCTGGAGACCTGCGCTGCTTTATCCAGCAGAGGTACGACTTGGGGGTCAAACGGATTGCCAGCGAAATTGTTTGCAGAGCTTCGGATTGTTTTCAAACTCCATGGGGTCATATGACCCCTGATTACAGAAAATGATGGGTCAATGGGCAACTTAGGATGATAATTTGACCGCCAGGGAGCAATCAAACCGGTAGGGGCTTAGCGCGTGATATTCTTAGTTGGGCGTAGAGAGAGAGGGAGATGAGACCCTCCCTCGTAGTGAGAGAGAGAGAAAGAGGGAGGGGCTCATCTCCCTCTCTCTCTCTCTCTCTCTCTCTCTCTCTCTCACTATGCCCAACTAAGAATATCACGCACTAAGCCCCTACCGGTTTGACTGCCCCCTGGCGGTCAAATTATCGTCCTAAGTTGCCCATTTCCAAAGCAGTGGACCAATTATGTGTCACTCTAGTATTAAACTTAAATTTTATTGCAGACTTCATGGGTCAGATGACCCCTGGCTGCACAAGGTGAGGGGTCAAATCACTGTCAATAAGGGTCAATGACCAGGGCCCGCTGACAATCTGAAGCTTTGTGTTTGAAATACAGATTTCAAAGAAAATGATGGTACTGCTTTAACCCTTTCGCCGCCAGCCAGTTTTCAGCCCAAAAATACCATTAAACTTAACTGGGTAGAAAGGAAAAAAAATCTGCATTATTGCGAATTCCTCTGTGACATGTATAGCATTAGGTCTTTCCCTAGCTCCCAAAATTAAGAAAATAGGGTCTTCGGATAACAGGCCCAGATTTGATGCCTTTTAGTGACATGGGTGTTAAACCATTGTGGTGCATAAATGCGACATTGGCGGTGAAAGGGTTAACTTAAGTCTGGGGCCAAAATGGACTGCCAGCGACAATTTTGTTTTAAGTACAGAATGTGAAGAAAATGATTGCACCGTTTTAGCCATACAGTGGATCCTCTCTGATAAGACTTTGAAAAATCATCCAAGATAAGGTCTTAAGTGGGAGGGAGTTGTAATAGGGAGGTAATTTTAATACTTACAAAGAAGGGCAATCAATCAATGTCTCAGAGAAGTACGTCTTAAGTGGGAGGGAGTCCTGTAAGGGAGGGTCTTATAAGGGAGGTTCCTCTGTTCTAGGTTCCTTTTACTGCCCCACAGCGGGTATATCCGTCATTCTTTCTTTCAGGAGCTAGTTTTCCATGAAAAATCTGTTGGCATGTAACACAGAACTGACGTCTATAAAAAATAAGGGCCGTCATTTATCTTACAGAAGTAATGTGAGTTATGCATACTTAAATTTACTATTTATTTGTGTAGAATGTTGTTTTAGTTTATCTCCCCCATTTAAAAATCAGAACGGTCATGACATTGAAAGGGTTAACAGCAATCAGTACGGATTGCCAGTGAAATTCTGTTTAAAAGTAGATTGTAAAGAAAGGAAAGAGAATTCAAAAAATGATTATGTAACCTGTCTGTTGTCTTTGTTTCTTCTTCTTCGTTCGCTCAGACACTTTCCTGTCATATGAGCGTAGATGCGTCATGTCATGCTGCCGTTATGCGCCTAACTAAGAAATAGTTAGGCCCAGCATGTCCGACTTCGGCTGAAGAAATCTTTGTAAGAATTTATAGAAAAAAGGCAGGAGAATGGACCAGTAAAGATAGAAAGATAGCAGATGGCAGTAAGCAAAGGGAAAAGGCAGAGTCAAAGAGAGTGATGGATTAGCTTAGAGGAAGTTAGAAGCACAGAACTTCCAGAAGGTGGGGGAACAATTTGTACGAAAGACACCCCACCCCCCGGTTTTGTTTTTGTTTGATGCATTTTCTTTTGAACAAGTCACTTCAACTTGGACCACAAAACATATTTATTTCCTTTACTTTTTGTTGTATGTCATCAGGCTACAAAGACGGAGAACTGTTGACACCCAGCACCCCCAAAACCCCCTCCTCCCCCGCCTCCTCCTCGTCCTCTCGCTGTTCGTTGGAGCAGCAGCGCCAGCTGGTGTTGATGCTGTTTGATGATGAGGGGCTCTACCCCAGTGGTGAGTGCTTTTTTCTTTCTTGCCTGAGAAAGATTTCAGGTATCAGGTACTTCATAGTCACAGAGGCGTCTCTGTGAAATTCGGGTTGCTCCCACCTGGAGAGCGCGTCGCAGCCAGAGGCGCGCCACCCAATTTTTTATTATTTATTTTTTTGCATGCGATTTTTGTGTGACTGATAAGGAAGGAAAGGGGTGGGTGAGTAAATTTTGACCAAATGACAACTTTTTCATTGCCACTGGGTATAACGTGTGCTAAGTGCATGGGCACACAGGACCTCGGTTTATCGTCTCATCTGAAAGACTCCACATTCAGACCATAAGGCCTAGTGCAAAATGAGAGGAAAAATCCCCTGTACCCAGGTTCGAACTCGGGTATACTTGACACGAAGCGAACGCGTTACCACTGTGCCACTCTACACCTTTGAATTGTTACACTATATTCAATCAATCGTTTATTGTCCCCATCTTAAAACAAGGAAATTTGTCTTGCAGTTGATCAATACATACAAAAAATACAAACTTTCACCTATTCCAATCTCGCCCATTCCACTTCCACCTATTCCAATCTCACCCATTCCACTTTCACCTATTCCGCTTTAACCTATTCCAATCTCGCCCATTCCACTTTCACCTATTCCACTTTCACCTATTCCAGTCTCACCTATTCCACTTTCACCTATTCCAGTCTCACCCATTCCAGTCTCACATTCCACTCTCACCTATTCCGCTTTCACCTATTCCAGTCTCACATATTCCACTTTCACATATTCCACTTTCACATATTCCAGTCTCATCAATTCCACTTTCACCTATTCCACTTTCGCCTATTCCAGTCTCACCTATTCCAATCTCACCTATTCCACTTTCACCTATTCCTCTTTCACCTATTCCAATCTCACCTATTCCAATCTCACCTATTCCACTTTCACCTATTCCAATCTCACCTATTCCAATCTCACCTATTCCACTTTCACCTATTCCAATCACCTATTCCACTTTCACCTATTCCAATCTCACCTATTCCACTTTCACCTATTCCAATCTCACCTATTCCATTTTCACCTATTCCAATTTCACCTATTCCACTTTCACCTATTCCACTTTCACCTATTCCACTTTCACCTATTCCACTTTCACCTATTCCACTTTCACCTATTCCACTTTCACCTATTCCACTTTCACCTATTCCAATTTCACCTATTCCATTTTCACCTATTCCTCTTTCACCTATTCCTATTTCACCTATTCCAATCTCACCTATTCCACTTTCACCTATTCCAGTCTCGCCTACAGTATCTGTGAGGGCCTGATTGTCCCTTTCTTCCTCTTTTTGTTCTCACACTCTCATCTCTCTCTCTCAACCAGCTCAAGCAACAGCTGCCTTCCAAGCCAGGCACGCGGACCTGTTCCCCAGCAAGCCCAGCCTGCAGCGCAAAATCCGTGAAGTCCGCCAGAAGATGATGGCCCAGTCCGCCGCCCGCACCGTCACCGCCGGAAATGACCTTGACCCTTCCTTCTCTCCCGCCTCCGCAACCGCTGCTGCCGCGGCAATGACCCTCGTGTCGCCCGTGGCCACGACCTTGAACATCACCATCGCTGGTTCATCGGCGGGGATGGAGGGTGTGGGTGGTGGTGGTGGTGGTGTGTTGGGTGGGAGGGGTGAAGAAGGGGGTGGGAGTTCGTTGAATTGTGCTTTGTAGTGGATTGAAGAAAATCTGCAGCTACTTGGCCTGTGGCGTTAAAGACACACTGACGCACCACGATTAAGTCCCTTGGTTTTTTTTCTGGGTAGCTGTGACCCACATACACATGTCCCCAACTTCAAATTGAGGCTGCTCTTTAAAACGATGTTTCGGTTTGAATTTGGGGGCGTTTGTATGGGAGTGAGACCTGGTCAAAACAAGATTTCTTTCCAGCTATAAGAGGAAGAACACGTGAAACCCGTGATTTTGACACGTGACGTGGTGGATGTTTAAAGGGGTTGGTTGACCTTTGGGGACCTTACCCTACCCTACCCTACACCAGCGGTGCTCAAATCCGCCTTTTGCCGTGAAAGTGGGGATGTATCCCGGGCAAGGCTTCCCCACTATAAAACCCATGTTAGCCCAGCCTACTGGAATAGCAGCTGCCCCCTTTTGCTGTCTGGCAGTCATAGTGGAGGACAACTGACTGGAATAGGTATTATACATGCATGCAGTGTTTAAATTAAACATTTGTTGCTCTTCTTGTTGTTGTTGTTTTCTGTAGGGGTGGGTGGGTGGGAGCTGCGTATATGTCTTAAGTTTTATTTGAATTATTATTATTATGAACATTTATATTTAGCGCCTTATCAAATGAATGACCTAGGCGTATACAATTATATAACAAAAATAAATGTGTGTTTTTAATGGTAATTTTTTTTTTTTTTTTTTTTATGGAAACATACATTTTTTTTTTTGGTGGTGAGATTAGCGTCCAATCGGTTGGAGACACTTATGGACGGTAAAACGTACATGTAGTCAATTTGTGTTTATAATAATTGGAGTTGTGTTTACTACTATTGCTATTATCCTCATTATAGAAAGATTTCCCCCCTGAGGGGATACCGGGGGGGTCTGTTGTATCAATGTATCCCCCACCTTCTGGACGTTCTGTGCTTGTAACTTCCTCTAATCTGTCACTCTCTTTGACTCTGCCTTTTCCCTTTGTTTACTGTCATCTACTATCTTTCTGCCTTACCGGTCCATTCTCCTGCCTTTTTTCACGAAACGCTTTCAAAAAGATTTCCTCCAGCCGAAGTCGGACTTGCTGGGCCTAACAATTTCTTAGTTAGGCGCATAACGGCAGCATGATGCATCTGCGCTCATAATAGACAGGACACTGTGAGCAATCGAAGAAGAAGAAAGATTTCTGGTGGGCAGAAATGCTTTTGCCCCTCCTGTATAGAACTGTGACTTCTTCTGTATTACCAGGCCATATGGCCATAAGGGGTAAGGTAGTATGTGTCCTGTATTCACTTTTGACTGGTCTCCCTGCTGCATTCAGCCGACATTCCGATTTCGAAAGAGCTCCAAGGAAAACAATTTGGAAGATTTTTTTTTTTAAGGCAGGAGAATGGGTCAATAATTTGGAAAGATAGTAGATGACAGGAAGCAAAGGGAAAAGGCAGAGTCAAAGAGAGTGACAGGTTAGAGGAAGTTACAAGCACAGAACTTCCAGAAGGTGGGGGATACATTGATGCAAGTCTTCAACATACAAGATTTATTGAGTCATAAATCTTAAAAGCAGATTATAACAAAAAATTAACACTCCTCAAAAAAAAAAAATTTTTTATTCAAGCTTTCACTTATGCTGATCTCAAAACATTCCTTTAAAATTTTGCTCTAATTTTTTGGTTACATAATTTAAAAAATGAAATGGTTATATTGGCATATATATATATATATATATATGTATGTATCGTAAGCTGGTCTGGTTTCGGAACAACAAAAAAGTGTGTATATAATGTATTTTATTTTTGAAAAAAATAGAAGGGGAAACGTGTGAATTTGTAAAAAGGTTGTGTTAAGATTTCAAAAATATATGAATGTGTATATACAGTTGTTATGGATTATTTTTGTTGATATATTGGTGATTTTAAAGCAAATCTATTATCCGTTGTTGAAGAAAGTTGTTTGCTCGTTCACAAAAAACAAAATGTGGATGAACGTTTCATTGTGATACACAAAGTAAATGTGTTTATTATTGCCATATTTCTCATAAAACAGTATTAGTTTGTACAACATTTTATAACACAACGCAAATGTTCATGTTATTGAAGACATCAGTGAGTTTTACTAACAAAGTATTTTTCACTTTTGATGGACTTGTGATTTTAATGTAAAAAGTCCATTAATGTTTTCTCTTCATAAAAAAATCAAATTCCAATCCATCGCAACAACGCAACCCTTTTATATAGTACACCCTTTAAAATCTAACAATGGCATGAATTGTTTTATTATGTCTATAATTGTTTCTTTGATAGGAGTTCAGGGCCGGAAAAAAACTTGATTGAGGGGGGGGTTCTTCCCTGAAGACCATCTGCTGTCCAGCTCTCCCTAGAGGGTCTTTGCTATAAGTGTCTTAAGTACACTGTTTTTGATAGATACGTGATATTTCTATGTAAAAGAACATTTTTGGCTTTTTGCTGTTTTATGTGGTGCGCAAGTCATAGTATTTATGGGGATATTTAAAATACAGAATATTGATATGTACATGTGTACACCTATTGGCCACTGCAACGACCACCTTTTGCAAGAGTGAATGCCCTTGGTGGGTGGGAGAAGATGCTTGAGTACTGACCAAACAAGGGCATAACTCTCGCTGATTTGAAGCCACTGAATGGCTGCCTTTTGCAACAAGGGGTGGGATAACTCCAAACGGGCATAACTCGCAATAACCCTATTTGAGGCCACTGAATGGCTGCCTTTTGCAAGAGTGAATGCCCTTTTGGATACTGATCAACAAGGGCTTAACTCTTGCCGTCAAGGGCGTTAATAACCCTAGTTGCAGTGGCCAATACACAATATTGTTATTAGTTATTCAGAATGTAAGTAGATATTATATCACTGGTATGTTTATTGTACACTTTTAAAGGACTATTGTTGAAATATCAAGGACACACTATACACACTTATCGGTGAAATGTTATTTACCCAGTACTTTCAAATGCATGTTATTCTTTTGTTTTTTGTTGTTAGAAAGATCAAATGTTTACAAATGCACACTCGGTGGAATTGAACAGACATTATTATACCGGTGTGTATTTTAGTTGTTGGAACTGATGTGGTTTCTTTAACACTAAACAAATATGTCTAAATGCTTTATTTGTTAAATCTGTGTGTGTGCGTGCATGCATGCATGTGTGCGTGAGATGTGCATGTTAAATATCAACTGAAATTACTCACACCGTAGTAGTGTTTCACTGTGGTACACTTTTAACCCCTTCACTGACAGAATTTTTTTGGTGGAGAAATTATCGATTTTCTTGTGATCAAATTTAAAAAAGACCTTTCAGACTCAATCTGAGTAAAACTCAAACTCAAACTCAAACTTCTTTTATTTGTCGTAAAACCATCAAAGGAAATATTGACACAGAAGTAGTAAGCACCATACCACGGAAGAAAGAAAATAAAAAAAGCAAAAAAGCACAAGGTAAAGTTCGTGACGAATGGTCTTGAGATATATCTTTCCTGACTTGTCTAAGCCAAAAACCAGCATTCTGGGACTAAAGTTCGTGACGAATGGTCTTGAGATATATCTTTCCTGACTTGTCTAAAAGTTCGCCAAAAACCAGCATTCTGGGACTAAAGTTCGTGGTCTTGAGATATATCTTTCCTGACTTGTCTAAACCAAAAAGCGAATGCTCTTGAGATATATCTTTCCTGACTTGTCTGAACCAAAAACCAGCATTCCGGGACTACGACATCAAAAGTTATGACATCATCACTGATGTCACGCAGCCCGTAGTAGACACGGGGCAGGCAGTTAAGGGGTTAATTAGATCTTTTTTTCTAATTACCAACCAGCCGCAAAGCGAAAGCTGGTCAATGTTGTCAGCGATGTCTGCTCCTACGTTTCTATGTTAACGCGATAGCATTTGAATGGAGGGACCTGGAACCCTCAAATTGTGCATGCCGATAAGTAGTTAGAATATGTAGGCCAAGTTTGAAGGTCAATGGTTAACTCGAATAGTCGTTCCAGCCATATATGTCCGGAATTAATAGATAGCTGTCAATTTGATGCATTTGCTTCAAGGGAAGTAAATCTGTGTGCATCCTTGGTCACTTCTAAACTCGCTTCGCTCCCTTAGACCACAATTTTGCCTCTGACTTTGCTTTTGTAGTGGTTTGTTGTAGGGAAACCAATTGGTGTGGAGAGTTCTATATAAAGTCTATATATAAAACAGTCTGATCTACCACTTCCCTATGTCTAAGCCTGAAGTAAAAACCCGTAATCTTCTTTCATTTCTCCTTTTGTTTATGTATGTTTTGTTTGTGTGCATGGCTGGAGTGATTTGTGAGTTTTTTGAATAATTAAAAATCGTTGCGATGCGAATGAGTTAAAGGTCAAGCTCAATGGAGCCGAAAATGCTGACACGATGGAGCAGAATGCCACAACGTTTAAAAAATATTGGTGCATGTCATGGTCGCTGGAGCCGCGCTGCGCCAAAAAATGCTGCCACGCGGCTGATTGATCTAGTGTTTTTACAATTTAGTTCCCTTTTTGTTTGGTTTTTGTGTTCAGCAATCCAAAAATCAGATCCTTATTTGTCTCTGCAAGTTACAAAGAGAGTGCGTATCATATGTGAGAGGGCGGGTGTGGAAGCGAAATAGATTGTCACAAGGCTTACGTTTCCAGCACTGTCTGGAATTATGTGCTATAGGGTACTATGAGGGAAGTGTCATGTTATGAATTGTATTATATTTTTTATGTTTTCAGGTTTTGTAGTTGTACGTTGTTAAGATTCATGGATTTGTGTTTTGCTATGCGTGGTCGAACTTTACGCGGTGACAGTCCTGAGATAACCATAGCTGTTGACAGGACTATAATAGACTAACTAACTAGATTGTCACAATGTGTGTGAAATAGTGTGTGTGTTTGTGTGTGTGTAATGATGCTAGCTTTCAGCTTGATGATTTGTGATAATGACCGACAATCAAAGTTTTAATATTTTAATTTGAATTTATTTGTGACTTCTGTTTTAGAAGGCAACATTGTTATCGAGATGCTTGTTGCAATGTGGATTTTCTTAAAGAAACTATAGTCTTCGAATGACTATGTTTTTGTTTGTATATTTTTGTAAATAGTTGACAATCCATACACCTAAACAAAACAAAATGACCTGCTACACTTTCGAAAAGCTGTACATATAGAGGTTTTTCTTTTTTGTGTGTTCATTTTGCTTGTAAGTTTGAATATAGCGTGCACATCATAATAAGTTATTTTTGGTGCAAAATGATTTTTATTTGAGGGCGAACATTTTAAAAGACTTGGACTATACGCAGAAATGATTTTTTTTGTTATGTTTTGATTTGGGTTTTGATTTTTTTTTTGGTGAAATTAATATGTACAATGCATAAACACGTTTTTTGTTTCGCTTGGTGTGGGATTGCTTGCTGCTTGTAAATGCTACTTGCAAACATGCTTTGTAAATAAAAAATATAAAATGTGCAAAAAAAAAGTTTAATGCTGTGGAAAATGCTACGTATAAAAATGTTTCGTTTATTACATGTATAAACTGTAAAAATTTAAAAAAGTTGCGGACAATGTTTCCGTTTGTATGACATAAAGGAAAATGGTCTTATGAAACAGCATGTACTTATACACACAAAGCAGTATCCATTTATATACAAAATGCGATGGTGATGTGGATGCCTTTGTGCTTGACAAAAATGGCTCTATAAATGTACGCATATTATTAGTATTATTACAGTGGCACCTCCCTATTAAGACCTTCAAGAAGCAGCCCCCCAAAAAGGTCTTTATAGGGAGGAGTCTTATTATGGAGGTGGACTCTGTAGTCTAGATATGAAGGGGTGAAATTTGTTTTTGTTTTTGGAAGTTCAGTTTAACGTCGCGTATCGGCTTTCGCCATGTACGACGGGCTGAACAAACCAACCAGGGTATAAACAAAAATTTATGTTCCTGAATCACTGTCTTAGCCAAAAGGCCGAGAAGCGATCAGAATATGAACATTGAACTGGTTTTTTTTTTTTTAGGTATTAGGTACTTTATAGTCACAGAGGCGTCTGCGAAATTCGGGTTGCTCCCACCTAGCGTCGCAGCCAGAGGCGTGCCACCCATTTTTTAATTATTTTTTTTTGCATGTGATTTTTGTGTGACTGATGAGGAAGGAAGGGTGTGTGTGTGTTAAATTTTGAGCAAATGACAACTTTTTCGTTGCCACTGGGTTTAACGTGTGCTAAGTGCATGGGCACGCGGGACCTCGTTTTATCGTCTCATCCGAAAGACTTTTGGGTCACATCTTAGAGGGGGTCATAATAGGGAAGGTCTTAATAGGGAAGGTCTTAATAGGGAGGTTCCACTGTACTCGCTTCAATTTGTATCGCTGCCTTATTCTATGGTGCACTGATCAACATGGTGGCATTACCGTGTTCAATTCCTAATACCCTTACCCCCTACCCCTCCCTCCTTCCCCCTCCCTCCTTCCCTCCAACACACTCCCTCTTGTGCTATGTTCCTTCCACCCAACCCAGGACAAATTTTCCTTATCAAATGTTTAAATGAATGAAAATAGAAATGTGTTAAAAAAAGAAGTATAGATGATGAGAATAACTGTTGTCTCTGTGTGTGTGTGTGTGTGTGTGTGTGTTGGTTCTTCAGTTTTTTAACGTCCTTCCACTTAAAGTGATTCAGAATGTGTGTGTGTGTGTGTGTGTTGGTTCTTCAGTTTTTTAACGTCCTTCCACTTAAAGTGATTCAGAATGTGTGTGTGTGTGTGTGTGTTGGTTCTTCAGTTTTTTAACGTCCTTCCACTTAAAGTGATTCAGAATGTGTGTGTGTGTGTGTGCGCTACTTGTAGACACGTTTTGTAAATAGCAGATATAAACTGTTAAAAAAAAGTGACGTGTCTTGTTTCCATTACATATGACAGAAAAAAAATTGTCCATGTTAACATCTGAACAAATCGAGGTGTTCGTGTTCGGAGAGAAACCCCAATGAATGTGTTGTTCCCATTTTTGCACTGATTTTTCCACGTGTTTTTTTCTGTTTTTTTCTGCTGACAAAAAAAAATAATTAAATTTTAATCTGTAATTTCTGTGTTTGGTAATTTGCATTCTGTCTTGAGTTTTTGTTTGTTTGTAAATAATATTACAGTGTACCGTTATATTTTAATCCCCTTCCCCCTTCCTTAAATTCTTTTTCTGTGGTGCCGTTGTTACTTGACGTTAAAGTTGTCTTTCTCTGAAAAATTAATGTGTGATACAAAAAAGTTCTTTACATTTTATATTGAACAAGATTTAAAAATGGCTATGCTTGTTGCCTTTACATTGTGTTGAGGAATGGTATTCAGAGTTTTAAAAGTCTGCGCAGAATACATATGGACAACAGATTAGTGACAGAATATTCCATTTATTAACAATTTGAACCAAGTATTTTTCTCTGTTATTTGTTTGGGTAAACCCTTCTTTTTGCGTGTGTGACATGCCTACGGAAATAAATATACACCATACCAGTACTCAGATAGGTATTATTAGGGACTTTATAGTCACGGAGGCATCTCTGTGAAATTCGGGTTGCTCCCACCTGGAGAGCGCGTCGCAGCCAGAGGCGTACATTTTTTGATTGATCGTTTTGGGGTTTGTTTTGCTTTGTTTTGTTTTACGCTGGGTGATATATAATAAAAAGATTTTTATAATAATAATAATGGGAATTTATATAGCGCTCGTTCTCACATGAGCTCAGTGCGCTTTACAAAAAAATTAAAGGCAAAACGAATAATGAAACATTAGAAAGTAAAATAAACATGATGCTTGCTCGCAACATTCTTTCTTCCTCACACACACGCGTACACACGCACACACGCACGCACGCATGCGGGAGATTAGTTTTAAATTAGTATGGCATTCAGATTTCAACTAATAGAATTGAACTTGTACTTTAAGGACCCCTCCAAAGTTTTTCATTGGAATTTTTTTTTTAAACTGAGAAGCAACGTTTTCTGCCAATCTCGGGATAGGGTTAGGATCAGCCTAGGATTAATTTCATAAAATTGAAAGAAGCAGACTTTGAGATTGAGGGTCGTAAACATGAGGGGGGGTCTAATATAAAGTACAACTTTGCTCAATTCACAAACTTTAAAAAAGAAAAAAACCTGTTTAAAAGAAGGTAAATTAACATTTTTCAAATCTTCTTTGTTTGCATGTTAAATAAGTACCGGCGTGCATTACGGTTTAACCCTTTCGCCGCCAGCCATTTTTCAGCCAAAAAATACCTTTAAACTTAACTGGGTAGAGAAAATAAAATATCTGGAATATTGCGAATTCCTCTGTGACATGCATAACATTAGGCCTATCCTTACCTCCCGAAATTAAGAAAATAGGGTCTTTGAATAACAGGTCCTGATTTGATGCCTTTTAGTGACATGGGTGT
The DNA here is from genome assembly GCA_017654935.2 of Phymorhynchus buccinoides. Classification (NCBI taxonomy): domain Eukaryota; kingdom Metazoa; phylum Mollusca; class Gastropoda; order Neogastropoda; family Raphitomidae; genus Phymorhynchus; species Phymorhynchus buccinoides. Next base: position 19,091,419 of record CM065709.1, on the reverse strand, counting down.
TAACCCTTTATGGTGCTAAAATGCGACATTGGCGGTGAAAGGGTTAAGCGTTACTTCTACCTTGGGAGACAAAACAATTGTGTGTCTGTTTGCCTGTGTTTATTTTTATAATGTGGGTGTTTTAAGAAAGAGAGAGAGAGAGAGAAAGGGAGGAGGTACCAAGCAAAACACCTGGGCCTGTATTCACGTTGAGATAGCATGAGACTTAGCATGATGCTAACTTAGAAGCTCTTCCAATGTCCTATAGGATTTAATAGGACTTTTGGAAGAGCTTCTAAGTTAGCATGATGCTAAGTCTCGTGCTATCTCAACGTGAATACAGGCCCTGGTTTAAAAGTATTTACAAATCTTTCTAATAAGAGAGCGAGAGAGAAAGAAATACTTGATTGATAAACATCCATAAAGAGAACGCTAGTTGAATTGTGTATACAGTGGAACCTCCCTTATAAGACTCCCTCCCATATAAGACCTACTTCTCTGAGACATTGCCCTTCTTTGTAAGTATTACAATTACCTCCCTTTAAGACCCCTCCCTTATAAGACCTCATTTTGGATTATTTTCGGGCAGAACTTTATATAAAGTAATGTCCCACATGGCTTCGGCCGGGAGGACGTAAAGCAAACTTTTCGTTCGTTCATTATTTTTGAAGGTCTTATAAGGGAGGTTCCACTGTATGTATACAGATATAACATGTTATATACACTATTAAAACAATTATGGTGATGAAATGTGTCTGTCACTCATGTACAATATGTCATGTTTTTGTTTATAATGTATTACTTTATGAAACTTTAAAATCTCTTTTTAAGCTTGTTACCCTTGCAAAAAAATCTACATAGATTTATAGTTGTTACATGACTGGTCAAATGGTCCTTGAAGACACACTGATCCACCACGATTAAGTCCCTTGGTTTTTTCTGGGTAGCTGTGACCCACATACAAATGTCCCCAACTTCAAATTGAAGCTTCTCTTTAAAATGATGTTTTGTTTCGAATTTGGGGGCATTTGTATGGGAATCAAATCTGGTCAAAACAAGATTTCACACTGATCCACCACGATTAAGTCCCTTGGTTTTTTCTGGGTAGCTGTGACCCACATACAAATGTCCCCAACATCAAATTGAAGCTTCTCTTTAAAATGATGTTTTGTTTCGAATTTGGGGGCATTTGTATGGGAGTCAAATCTGGTCAAAACAAGATTTCTTACCAGCTACAAGAGGGAAAACACGTGATTTTGACATGTGATCTGGTGGGTCTTTAAAGTTCAAAATTCGGCTTACATTTTTGGGGTGTGTCAGAGTTAATACGAAGAGAAAGGAAGATTAAATTTGGAGTTTTAATATTTGCCGTGGCTTGTATTTTTGTTATGGGTATAGCTCTATAAATTCTGAATTAAAGATTTAGCAATAGTAAAATATCAGTAGAAGAAGAAGAAACATCTGTTTAACGTCCTCCGGTCTGAAACAGACACATCTGGGACATTAGTAGATATAAAGATGGTGGGAACGATCCTGGAGGCAATGCCCGGAGGCAGTGCAACATCAGGAATGTCCCGAATTTTTAACAATACAGATTATTGTATATTGCATGCTAATAAAATATCAGTAAAAGTTTTAAAACATTGATGGTCTCAATACACGTGAACATTTTTCACTCTTTCCCCATGGCAACACAGTTATAGCCAGTCATAAGAATGACATTTTGGGCTTTACGTCCTCTCGACCTGGGAAGGCACATATGGGACATAGCCAGTCATAAGAGAGAGAAAATGGAGTTTTACGTCCTCTTGGTCTGAATCACACATGGGACATTTGTAAATACAAATATGGTGGGAACAATACTGGAGGCAATGCCCGGAGGCAGTACGAAACCAGTAAAGTCCCGATTTTTTATTAATACAGATAGCTGTAGCGGTGACCACGCCTCGGTTAAACCTCATCGGCTATGGCACCGCCACAAGTATCACTGCCAGTCATAAGATTATGTGCATATCACTGTGTTGTCATGAGGAAAGAGTAAAAAACTGTTCATGTGTAATTAAACATTAACATTGCATAATTCTTTGTCATATGGAAACATTGTTTTGACACAAAAACGTTTCTCTGTAGATGTAATTAATGATCAGTAATATCAGTAAATTAATAACTGAACATAAAAGGGGAAAATTGTTGCTGTTGTTGAGATTACTCCAATGAGACAATGTGACTTAAGGGAAGTAACCGATTTTACATATCAAACAGAAGAAAACAAAGTATGATGCAGTTATCTTTCTTGGATTGACCTCCATGTTTCTCGTTGCTCTGAAATGTCTGAGTGCAGCGAGAATAGAAAGTGTGATTGACTCATATTGAGTTAATCAGAGGCGGATCAGTTATCTAGTCAAGGACGAAAGGGGGGGGGGGGTCCAAAAGGGTAAGTTGGGGGGGGGGGGGGGGGGGGGGGGGGGGGGGGGGGGGGTCTAAAAACCCACCCAATCCGGCTCTGGGTAATGATAGTGGTAATGATGTTTTAATGTTAAGTGGCAGCATTCAACTTGTCAGATATATGATACAGTTACAAGCGCATGCGCGCGCGCACTCACACGCACACACACCCTTATGCTGCTCTTTAAAGATACATTGACGCGCCACGAATAAGTCCCTTGTTTTTTACTGGGTAGCTGTGACCCACATACAAATATCCCCAACTTCAGATTGATGCTGCTCTTTAAAATGATGTTTCGGTTTGAATTTGGGGGCATTTATATGGGAGTCAGACCTGGTCAAAACAAGATTTCTTTCTAGCTATAAGAGGGAAAACACGTGAAACCCGTGATTTTGACATGTGATCTGGTGGGTCTTTAAAGCCGCTTCACAGTAACGACTATCCAACCTTTTTAGTTGGAAGGAAATTCATTAGTGATCGAACTCTATTGAACTACGTGCGGCCGTGTGCCGTCTTCACTATCAGCAAGCATTGGCTGTGTTCCCACAAACTGCCTGAGTGAGTTGGATCAAAAATGCTTCGGTTGGAAGGAAGTACATGGTGCAGTCGCCAGTTCCTTCCGACCTGGTTGGAAGGGTTTCATCCGACCAAAATTTGCGCTTGTGATTTCTACTCACTCTTGTCAAAAGAAAGCAAAACTGTGGAACGGTCACGGCCATTTTCATCCGACTTGGTTGGATAGTGTGAGGCGGCTTTTAGTATTGTTGAATTACAGTACAGAACTTTGTTCTTTCTTTTTTTTGCGGGGGGTGTCTACACTTGCTGACCTTTTCAAAAGGGTTTTAGTTGATTTTAGTTCTTTTCTCTTTTTTGTTTTTGGTTTCCTTTTCTGTTTAGTTTTTTTGGGGGGAGAATGTTGTTTTTTTGGTTGTATTTTTGTTGCGCACAGATTTGATTTCAGTTGTGAATTGTTCCGTGTTGACCACGAGCATAATAAATTGTTGACACAGTTGACCACCTTTTGTTGAGGGTTTTATAATTAACGTGTGGCGATTCGTTTCGTGCTTCTGTCTGTCAGTGATTCTGTGGGTCAGTCTGTCTGTCTTCTCTTCTCTGCTCTCTACCCCCTTTCTCTGTCTCAGTTTATGTATGTGGGTGTGCTGGTGAGTGTGTGCTTGTTTGCAGTGCACTATGTGTGTGTCTGTGTGTGTGTTAGGCTGTTAGCGAGTGGGTGCATGCTTGTATTGCATTGTGTGTGCATTTATATACATGTGTGTGTGTGCATGCATGTCTCTACGTGTGTGCAAAATGTAAGTGTGTGGACAAAATACAGCCATAATTATTGAAGGAAAAAAAAGTGTTATTTAAAAAAAAAAAATGTATAGAAAGTAAACCATATGGCGATATATGCAAAGGACATTGAAACCACGATTGAGTCCACACAATAAAGACCTAGCAATGCATGGGCCTGATCACTGTCCTATGTATACCAACTAACTATAATATTATGGTACACTCTGCATAAATCGACCTTGGATAAATCGACACTTCGGATTAACCGACCCTGACCGCGGCCCTCGTTAGTATAGTTGACAGTCGGCAGTGCCCTGACGCTTGGTAGTATGAGCCTGACCATTAATCTCTGTACACCAACTGCGGTAAAAATCGCTCAAGTCCCAATAGACGATTTTCGGAAAAAAAATAGGGGAAAGCACTTCGTAAAAATTAGAGTTGCTTACCTCCATTACTCGGTCAAATACCATGGCAACAATGGCGACGACGAAGCTTGAAACTGCAGGATGCGAGTCAGCGACTTGCAAACATTTTGTAGAAAAATAAGGGGTGACCAGTTGCTACAAAGTGATAGAACTTGCAAACTGTGTCGTAAAGATATAAATGACATCAATTTCAGAATGACACACTGCGTTCTACATGCTGTGTGTCTCCTCAAACACAAGAAGCGAAGGCTGGGGATTTACCTGATGGCAGAGTAACTTCCCCTGTTTGACCGATTGGATTAGGCAAGATAACTCCTACACACCATGAAATTACTCCCCTTAATTATTCCTGAACAATTGCTATTGAAGGGACTGACATTTTATTGAAATCTTTACTTACTACTTGTGGCGGTGCCATAGCCGATGAGGTTTAACCGAGGCGTGGTCACCGCTACAGCTATCTGTATTAATAAAAAAAATTCGGGACTTTACTGGTTTCGTACTGCCTCCGGGCATTGCCTCCAGTATTGTTCCCACCATATTTGTATTTACAAATGTCCCATATGTGTCTGATTCAGACCAAGAGGACGTAAAACTCCATTTTCTCTCTCACTGACATTTTATTTTGAGATAGCCAATATTTTGAGTTAAAAAGACTTTTCAACATAGAGATTATTATACTGGGACCCAAAGATTATTCGGTGAGTTACCCAGTGTTTTTGAGTTATCAGTTCTCCACTGTAACTACTGTGCATAATGTGGTACACTTATGTTATTAAATACTTGTAGCGGTGCCATAGCCGATGAGGTTTAACCGAGGCGTGGTTACCGCTACACCTATCTGTATTAATAAAAAAAATCGGGACTTTACTGGTTTCGTACTGCCTCCGGGCATTGCCTCCAGTATTGTTCCCACCATATTTGTATTTACAAATGTCCCATATATATGTGTCTGATTCAGACCAAGAGCACGTAAAACACCATTTTCGTCGTATAATGTGGTACAATGTCACGAAAATCCCGGTCTGACCGATCATGAACCCCATTCCCTCCCTACACCTTTTTTTTGTTTTAACTACCATCCCTTCACACACGCGCGTGCACGCACGCACACGAACATGCGCGCATGCACACACACACACACACACACACTTCTTCTTCTTCGTTCGCTCAGACAGTTTCCTGTCACATGAGCGTAGATGCGCCATGCTGCCGTTATGCGCCTAACTAAGAAATAGTTAGGCCCAGCATGTCCGACTTCGGCTGAAGAAATCTTTGTAAGAATTTATAGAAAAAAGGCAGAAGAAGAATGGACCAGTAAGATAGAAAGATAGCAGATGACAAGGGAAAAGGCAGAGTCAAAGAGAGTGACAGATTAGAGGAAGTTACAAGCACAGAATTTCCAGAAGGTGGGGGAACTATTTGTACGAAAGACCCCCCGGTATCCCCACGGGGGGAGCACACACAACAACAACAACAACATACAGTATTTATACGGCGCTGAATCTTGATAACAATCAAATCAAAGCGCACACACACGTTAGCATTCAAAGCGCATTCAAACAAAAACGCAATACAAAGCGAACACACACGGATAACATAAATGGAATATAGCAGAAACAGACCTAATGGCAAGAGAGAGAAGATAAAGAGAGAGGAGCTTTAATGACGGGGGAACAGGTGGGTTTTGAGGTTAGCTTTGAAAGCAGAGAGAGTCGGTCGCTGACGGAGGGAGAGAGGAAGTTTGTTCCAGGAGGTTGGTCCTGAGACAGCAAAAGAGCGCCGACCAACAGTTGAAAGCTTATACCTAGGGATCTGGAGAGAAAGAGGGTCAGAAACTGAACGTAAAGTGCGAGCTGGCGTATAGATGGAAATATTGTCGCAGAGGTAAGATGGGGCAGCTTTATGAATAGATTTATAGCAAAGTGTGTTTAATTTATACTCAATTCTCTCTGCAACAGGAAGCCAGTGTAAACATACATACGCGCGCGCGCGCGCACGCACACGCATCGCAGACACACCACACATCTCTTCCTGTTCCATGCCTTCTGTTTCTCCCAGCTAGTACAAGTACTCTAAAAACTCTGCCTCTTAAACATTTTAAGAAGGATCATGCAATTGTTGACTAAACTCTCCAGACTTGACTTGTGGTCCTCGACCAAGTCTCCGAAACTATCAGACTGACAAACAAGCGTAACGATATAACATATAACAACAGGCCTAACAAACGCTCTGGTTTGGCAAAGATGTACGCCCCCCTCGTTTTTAAAACAATTTTTTTTAATGCAAAACTCGGAGTAGGGTGACTAAAATACACGATAGCTAGCTTGGTTTTTCTGCCCAGGATTTTTAATGCTTTTTAAATTTATACTCAAAACACTTCCTAATTCAGCTATATTTCTTCTTATTTCAACTGACTCGGTGACATACAGGCCCAGACCATAATACTAACTTCCAATTAAAAAAACCCAACCCCATACACGAACGAAAACATACTCCTTTGCGATCGTAGATCGGCAAAGGACAACAATAACATAACAACAACACACACAAAAACACAACTAGAAATGCACCGTGACAGTGTAAAGAAGCCCTGAGAGCGACACATAGAGACGGGGATACTATCGATGGCTTAGAGCCAAAACGGACTCTCTCAAGTATTATTAAACTTATTGCGAAAACTAATACCTTGCCTCCGTCTCTATGTGTCACCCTGATTGTGCCCCCGTCTTGGCTTGGAGCCAAAGCGGACTATCTCTAGATAGTCCATTGACTTATTATTGATGTTATTGCAAAAACTAAGAACTTGTATTAAAAAAGATTACAAATTATATAAAATGGGGATTGTCCTTTTTATATTTCTGCAGACTTTTTCTTTATACAAGTTATTAGTTTTCGCAATAAGTTTAATAATACGTCAATGGACTATCTAGAGATAGTCCGCTTTGGCTCCAAGCCAAGACGGGGGCACAATGAGGGTGACACATAGAGACGGAGGCACAATGAGAATGACACATACAGACGGGGATATATTGAAATGGGGACACAATGAGAGTGACACATAGAGATGGGGACATATAGACATGGGGACACAATGAGAGTGCACATGGGACATATAGAGATAGGGCACAATGAGGGTGACACATAAAGACGGGGACATACAGGGACACAATGAGGGTGACACATAAAGACGGGGACATACAGGGACACAATGAGTGACACTTAAAGACGGGGACATACAGGGACACAATGAGTGACACATAGAGACGGGGACATACAGGGACACAATGAGGGTGACACATAAAGACGGGGACATACAGGGACACAATGAGTGACACACAGAGACGGGGACATACAGGGACACAATGAGGGTGACACATAGAGACGGGGACATACAGGGACACAATGAGGGTGACACATAAAGACGGGGACATACAGGGACACAATGAGGGTGACACATAGAGACGGGGACATACAGGGACACAATGAGGGTGACACATAGAGACGGGGACATACAGGGACACAATGAGGGTGACACATAAAGACGGGGACATACAGGGACACAATGAGGGTGACACATAGAGACGGGGACATACAGGGACACAATGAGGGTGACACATAGAGACGGGGACATACAGGGACACAATGAGTGTGACACATAAAGACGGGGACATACAGGGACACAATGAGGGTGACACATAGAGACGGGGACATACATGGACACAATGAGGGTGACACATAGAGACGGGGACATACAGGGACACAATGAGGGTGACACACAGAGACGGGGACATACATGGACACAATGAGTGACACACAGAGACGGGGACATACAGGGACACAATGAGGGTGACACATAGAGACGGGGACATACAGGGACACAATGAGGGTGACACATAAAGACGGGGACATACAGGGACACAATGAGGGTGACACATAAAGACGGGGACATACAGGGACACAATGAGGGTGACACATAAAGACGGGGACATACAGGGACACAATGAGGGTGACACATAAAGACGGGGACATACAGGGGCACAATGAGGGTGACACATAAAGACGGGGACATACAGGGACACAATGAGGGTGACACATAGAGACGGGGACATACAGGGACACAATGAGTGACACATAGAGACGGGGACATACAGGGACACAATGAGGGACACATAAAGACGGGGACATACAGGGACACAATGAGTGACACATAGAGACGGGGACATACAGGGACACAATGAGTGACACATAGAGACGGGGACATACAGGGACACAATGAGGGTGACACATAAAGACGGGCACATACAGGGACACAATGAGTGACACATAGAGACGGGGACATACAGGGACACAATGAGAGTGACACATAGAGACGGGGACATACAGGGACACAATGAGGGTGACACATAGAGACGGGGACATACAGGGACACAATGAGTGACACATAGAGACGGGGACATACAGGGACACAATGAGTGACACATAAAGACGGGGACATACAGGGACACAATGAGTGACACATAGAGACGGGGACATACAGGGACACAATGAGTGTGACACATAGAGACGGGGACATACAGGGACACAATGAGGGTGACACATAGAGACGGGGACATACAGGGACACAATGAGAGTGACACATAGAGACGGGGACATACAGGGACACAATGAGTGACACATAGAGACGGGGACATACAGGGACACAATGAGTGACACATAGAGACGGGGACATACAGGGACACAATGAGTGACACACAGAGACTGGGACATACAGGGACACAATGAGTGACACATAGAGACGGGGACATACAGGGACACAATGAGTGACACACAGAGACGGGGACATACAGGGACACAATGAGTGACACACAGAGACGGGGACATACAGGGACACAATGAGTGACACATAAAGACGGGGACATACAGGGACACAATGAGGGTGACACACAGAGACGGGGACATACAGGGACACAATGAGTGTGACACATAGAGACGGGGACATACAGGGACACAATGAGGGTGACACATAGAGACGGGGACATACAGGGACACAATGAGTGACACATAGAGACGGGGACATACAGGGACACAATGAGTGACACACAGAGACTGGGACATACAGGGACACAATGAGAGTGACACATAGAGACGGGGACATACAGGGACACAATGAGGGTGACACATAGAGACGGGGACATACAGGGACACAATGAGTGACACACAGAGACGGGGACATACAGGGACACAATGAGAGTGACACATAGAGACGGGGACATACAGGGACACACATGAGAGTGACACATAGAGACGGGGACATACAGGGACACAATGAGGGTGACACACAGAGACGGGGACATACATGGACACAATGAGAGTGACACATAGAGACGGGGACATACAGGGACACAATGAGAGTGACACATAGAGACGGGGACATACAGGGACACAATGAGAGTGACACATAGAGACGGGGACATACAGGGACACAATGAGGGTGACACACAGAGACGGGGACATACATGGACACAATGAGAGTGACACATAGAGACGGGGACATACAGGGACACAATGAGGGTGACACAGAGACGGGGACATACAGAGACACAATGAGTGACACATAGAGACGGGGACATACAGGGACACAATGAGAGTGACACATAAAGTCGGGGACATACAGGGACACAATGAGGGTGACACATAGAGACGTGGACACACACAGAGACACAATGAGTGACACATAGAGACGGGGACATACTGGGACACAATGAGTGACACATAGAGACGGGGACATACAGGGACACAATGAGTGACACATAGAGACGGGGACATACAGGGACACAATGAGTGACACATAGAGACGGGGACACACAGGGACACAATGAGTGACACATAGAGACGGGGACATACAGGGACACAATGAGTGACACATAGAGACGGGGACATACAGGGACACAATGAGAGTGACACATAGAGACGGGGACATACAGGGACACAATGAGTGACACATAGAGACGGGGACATACAGGGACACAATGAGTGACACATAGAGACGGGGACATACAGGGACACAATGAGGGTGACACATAGAGACGGGGACATACAGGGACACAATGAGTGACACACAGAGACGGGGACATACAGGGACACAATGAGGGTGACACATAGAGACGGGGACATACAAGGACACAATGAGGGTGACACATAAAGACGGGGACATACAGGGACACAACGAGGGTGACACATAAAGACGGGGACACACAGGGACACAATGAGTGACACATAGAGACGGGGACATACAGGGACACAATGAGTGACACACAGAGACGGGGACATACAGGGACACAATGAGAGTGACACATAGAGACGGGGACATACAGGGACACAATGAGGGTGACACACAGAGACGGGGACATACATGGACACAATGAGAGTGACACATAGAGACGGGGACATACAGGGACACAATGAGAGTGACACATAGAGACGGGGACATACAGGGACACAATGAGAGTGACACATAGAGACGGGGACATACAGGGACACACAATGAGGGTGACACATAGAGACGGGGACATACAGGGACACAATGAGTGACACACAGAGACGGGGACATACAGGGACACAATGAGAGTGACACATAGAGACGGGGACATACAGGGACACAATGAGAGTGACACATAGAGACGGGGACATACAGGGACACAATGAGTGACACATAGAGACGGGGACATACAGGGACACAATGAGAGTGACACATAGAGACCGCCTAGATATCCTAACTACCTATGCGCGTGCAAAACGAGCTTCCTAGGTCCCTAAGTTCAAACGTTATTGTGTTAACATACATCAGTACTTGTGTTGAGTGTAGAGTGGCACAGAGGTAACGCGTTCGCCTTGTGTCAAGTAAACCCGAGTTCGAACCTGGGTACAGGGGAAATTTTCCCTCTCACTCTACACTAGGTCTTACGGTATGAACGTGGAGTCTTTCGGATGAGACGATAAACCGAGATCCCGTGTGCCCATGCACTTAGCACAATTAATGCCAGTGGCAACGAAAAAGTTGTAATTAAATTAGTCAAAATTTACCCCACCCTTTCCTTCCTCATCAGTTACACAAAATTCGCATGCAACCCCAAAAAAAAATTGGCTGGCGCACCTCTGGCTGTGACGCACTCTCCAGATGGGAGCAACCCGAATTTCACAGAGATGCCTCTGTGACTATAAAGTACCTAATACATGGTCGGGAACAAACTGACAAACGTCACTGAAACTAGAGCGTTAAGACGCTACATCACCAACCGCGCGGTACATTTAATTTCTGCTCCATGGACTTTGACCTTTGACCAATGACCTTCATCTTCGAACCTGGCCTAGATGACCTATGCGCGTGCAAAATCGGAGCCTCCTAGGTCCCTCCGTCCAAACGTTATCGAGTCAACATAAGGCCGTGTACACATACACGCGGATGTTCCGCGCGAAAACGCACGCGCAATCAATAAATAAGTAAAAGAAAGAAGAAGAAAAATAATTATACGCGTGTGTCCGAATTTCCCTTAATCCGTATATTTGTTTCCTTCTTTCTTTCTTACTTACTGATTATTTCCGCGCGGAAAATCCGGATGTACTGTGTACCAGGCCTTAGCACAAACATAGTCATCCACAAACAAACAAACGTCACTGAAAACGGCTGCTAATAAAGTGTGAGGTGGGTTTAACAGGGCTCCCAATGGTCCCGCAAAACAAGGGGTCCCAGGGACTCCTTCACTTACAGCATAGAGGGTCCCAGTGGCATTGCGAATTCTAAAAATAATTTGTCTAGTGCGTCCATGGGACCCCCTGCACATTCTTTTTAGAGGGTCCTTTAGAATTGTAGTGCTTCATAGACCCCCACATTTGAATTTTAAAACTTTGTCATTGTTCTTAAAAAATGCGTGGTCCTGAAATTTTAATCCTAGCCTATTCCCCTAAGCCTAAGTTAGGAAAAAAATTAAAAATAAAGAATTTTACTCTAACAAACTTATTCTAGCGCAGCGCCAGGCCAGACATGGCACAATTAATTAATAACTTCAAATTAAAACCTAAACCATTGTGATGTAAGTGTCCTGCGCGACCCGCTTTCTTTATTTCTTATCTACACCCCCCCCCCCCCTCTCCTTTTCATTTCTCTGTCCGGCCGCCACGTTAATTGCCACCCACCATCTAAAGAACGCCGAATAAGGCAATTATCTCTTTGAAGCAAGATCTATCTACCCATCACAAGAAAGTGACAACCACGGTTATCTCCCTTTGAAGATGGTTTTGCCTTTCCGAGCACGAGAAGGATTTGAATGTCGGCACGTGATAAGGATGTAATAGGCGCGTGATTGTTCGGTACTAGTATGCATAAAATTATAGCATCATCTTGTGACGTGTCGACTGCTATAAACCAATGACAGGCTTTCATTGTTTGAAAGTGAAGGCTATAATTGGCGTAGTGAGAAAAAGTTTTTCACACAAGGCGCTGAAACTGACTAGAGCAACACCTCTCCCAGCCAGAATAGCCCACCTAGTAAGTCTTATTGATGACTGGTGATTGAGACTGGTTGTTTGTTTGACCCTAGTTTTGATCTAGATCCTATGTTCAATGATGAATAAGGAGTAGATAGATATGTTATAGAAAAGAAGTGGTAAACATTCTATTCTATTTATGTGCACTGATTATTTGTGTGTGTGTGTGTTTTTGACTTGAACACTTTTGGTACCAGAACCGGAGTTTATGCCTACTAACCCTTTTGTCTATTTTTAGTAGGAAACCTATGGGCCGCAATCTTGCACTTTATGATACCATTCCTTTCCAGGTGTTGGATGGAGAGTGATGTTGTCTTGATCACCTTTTATGTTTTACTGATCTCAGTTTGTTAACTGAAATTCAGTTTATTTATTAACTAGTGCTATTGTACAAGGGAAGCCTTCTAGCCGGTTGGGATTCACTAATGCCCTGCCGACTGAAGCCCCTTGTCTCTAAGCCATAGAGATCTACATCCACCTTCTCCTGTGATTATCAGCAGGGCATCGTGGGCCGGACGATCATCCCGGACTCCACCAAGCACCAAGACGGGTCCGTCGCCAAGACGACCCGCACCCAGAATCCGCGAGGAGACCACGCTTGAACCGTGCCATCCCGCGAAGCCGTAACCGGAACGACTGGGAGCTACTCTCATCTGACGAGCAAGCCCAGCCAACCCAGCACACGCCGATCACCACGGAGGAACTTGAAACAGCTAAGTCCCCCGGACTGCGCCAATCATTTGAACTTTCCTACGGACATTGAAGATAATTAGTAACCCTTCCGGCATGGGGCGAACCTTATAGAAAGACAAAAGTCTTGTGAATCCTTTCGGATTTCATTGTTTTTTTATCCATATTTTGTTTTGGCGCCATTGAGCTGCTTTATTATTATTGTTGCATAATCTTATGCAGATTTTGGGAGTAAATAAAATACAAGTGTCAAATAATCCTGAACCCTTTGGTCAGACTGATGAGAGTGGGAGTCTTGTAATTTCATGTAAAACCCTACTACTCTCTGTCTGCCATTTAGAGCAATTCAACCACTTGTATTTCTTACAACCATACGAGCCAGAACCCGGGCACAAATATAAATTTATTAGATTTGAAAAGGGGCCGGGAAAGTTGCTCATCTCCCATACCCTAGAGAAGTGGGCTAAAGGCAAATTTTCTAAAGTCTTCCCTAGGGACTTAGCCTTTTAACCCATTACCTCGTCACAACCATCAAAATCTAAAGTACTAAGACATTTTCTCCTTTCTTTTCTTAACTATTTTTAAAAAAGAAGAAGTTAAACTTGATTTAAAGAAATGTCCCCCATGGTTAATACCGGGAGGACGTAAAACAAAACTTTTCTTCTTCTTCCCCACATGGGGGTCCCTGGGAGCCCTGGTTTAAATAAACCGATATGTATGCCCGCTTGTCATTTTCCAACGATGACTTTATTATACTATTGCATTATAATAAACGTAGCGGTACCATAGCCAACGAGGTTTAACCGAGGCGTGGTTACTGCTACACTTATCTGTATTGTTAAAAAATTCGGGACTTTACTGGTGTTGCACTGCCTCCGGGCATTGCCTACAGTATCGTTCCCACCATCTTTGTATTTACTAATGTCTCATATGTGTCTGTTCCAGACCGAGAGGACGTAAAACACCATTTTTCATTCATTCACGATGACTAACATTTTAAATCCTTTCAATGTAATAAATAAACTTGCGCTTTTAAGAACTCCCCCTTTATATTATATGTCCCGTCCACGTCCTTGTTTCGTCTGTTGCGTCTTGTGTTTGTTTTATTTTTAGTTCCTCATACTAACCCGATACAAATGTCCCATATGTGCCTTCCCAGGTCGAGAGGACGTAAAGCCCGAAATTTCATTAATTCACGGGGGGCAACTGCTATTCTGCTATTTAATTTGTTTACTCCTTGTCTAGGGTACATCCCCACTCTCTCGGCCAAAGGGATTTGAGGGCACCTGGCGTTGGGGAAGATCCGTCCGCCGCCAAAGGCCAACCAATCCCTTTGGCTGCAGCACTTCACTGTTAATTTAAGCTGTACCGTGATGTTCCAGGATACCGGCAGTGAAGAAAAGTCATTAATTGTACAACTCTCTCTTCACTGTGACTCTTGGCCCCAACTACAGCTATTTGAGTAGTAGAGGGCTAATGCGATTGATATACTTGTTTTTAAACGCACACACACACACGACTGAGAGAGAGAGAGAGAGAGAGAGAGAGAGAGAGAGAGAGGGGGGGGGGGGGGGGGGGGGGAGGGGCAAACAGAGATCGAAAAGCCGCTGTAGCTCAGTTGGAGTCGCTAGCTCGTAATCCGTCAGGTTTGCGAGTGCGCGGGTTCGAACCCAGCCCAGGTCACAGTGGTGTGTCCTTGGGAAAGGCACTTTACTCCTATTTCCCTCACTCCACCCTGGTGTAAATGGGTACCTGACGTCACTGAGTTGGGAAAAAAGTCCTGCGGATGAGACTTTTCAAAAACCGAGGTCCCGCGTGTGCGAACGCATGCACAAGTTCTTGCGCACACGTTAAAGCCGATCCCACTGTTCGGTGCGAGTAGGCCGTGTGTGCCGGTGGGATGGATGACACGAATTCACATAGCACGCACCCTGTGCGCTATTAAACCGGTGAGTGCGGGGCAGGATAAACATCCCCAACTGGAAGAAGAAGAAGATTGATTGATTTAACTTTTTAATAGGTAAAGAAGAAGGCACATTGAAGGCCTTTTTACAAATCCGCCCATTTAAATAATGAAAATAAAACGTAACAAGGAAAAACAAATAATAAAAGAAATAAAATACTAATAACAATTCATGCAAATAAACAAACAACTCTCTCTCTCTCTCTCTCTCTCTCTCTCTCTCTCTCTCTCAAGATACACACATATACACAGACACGCGCACACACGCGCGCATGCATATATACACACACATCTACACACACATGCCTGTACGCACGCACGTACATACGCACGCATGCATCCATACAGACCATAGTCACGCATTTCCTTTCGAGAATGCAGCTGCGAGAAGAAAAAGAAGAAGAAGAAGCAGAAGCCTGATTTTAAAGTACTCTCGTTCTGTTTTTTAAAACTAGGACGTTACAAACAACTTCTAAAACATCGGACACTAAAGATTCGCCTCGCTCGCTCTGGCCTTGCGAACACCTTCAACTAGGCTAAGTTTTCTCCTTCGTTTTCTCTCTTCCTTCCTTCACGCGAACGAGTTTTCAAGACACCGCTGATGAGTTTCCACCCACCCCCCTCCAGCCGATTCATTGTCTTCTCCATCCCACTTTCACACTCATCCACCCCTTCACCCCACAACTTTTTTGCCTGACCTAAATCTTTCAGTTCGAAGGTCAAATGTGCTTGTTGAATATTCATAAGCTTTGACCTCCGGCCCGAAGCATCAGCGTGCGTGTGTGTCTTCGAAACATGAAAGAAAACCCGCTTCTTGTGATTGTGTGATTCCAGGGACTCTTCTCAATGGATTTACCCGAATGTGACTGAGTAAAGGGTCAAAGGGATAAAGTCAGAACACTCAGGTAAGTCGCTTTGTTTCTCCTCAGAGCAGTTCGAAGAGTATGGGCCATTGCTTACCTTGTCAGGGAGGGAAGCGAGTGTACCCCCAAGATAAATAAGAAACAAATATGGCGGCCATAGCATGCACCCTTTCTCTTGTCCAAAAGACTAGGGGTTTTCTCAAAACATTTCGCTACTGGAACGAAAATCCAGGCCAGATTGTTTACATTTGGACCAAACTTTAATACTTTTACGCCCTCGGCCAACTCTCGTAAATTCAGTTTGACCGAGTTTCGAGAAAAACACACCGTGAGAATTCCTAGTACGAGTAGTAGTCAGGCTAGTGTCCCAAACACAGTAAACGTGTTGCTTTTGTGTAGAGTGGAAGGGGGAATTGCTCGTCTTTGTTAGCTCAGCTGTGCAGGCCTACACACTCACTCAATTTTACACTATGCACTACGAGATAGGAAAAAAGCAAGCAAACACAAGTAAGCTAAATCTATGATTTAGTATGTTCATCCCAAGCAGACGATATTTTGTCCGCTTTCAAATTTCGACGATTCTTTCAACAAGAAAGCAGGTGTGTTGTGTTGGTGAACTTTTGAGAGATTGTTTGGTGGCCTAATGGTATGCGATCTAAGTGATTTCGAACCCGAACGTTTTAAAACAAGTTTTGTTTGCGGGAAAGTCAATGCAAAGTTTCTCTTAATTTAAAAGTTATGTTTGAAAAGGGACACGGAACGTTTTGGGCGAAAACTGTCTCTTCCAAAATAACCATCGTCTGCGTGACTAGGAAGCGAGGAGCCTGGCTTATCTGCCCCTAGCAAGAGGCTGAGAAAAGGGGCTACGAGTGATTGATGTTCGTGTTGAGAGAGAGAGAGAGCCGAGAACTTGGCTGCTTGAGCTCAACTAGCGGAGAGCATCTTTCTGCTTTTTTTTGTTAGTTAGGCTAGTTTTTTTCTTTCTTTCCTTTCTTATTCAGTTCTCTGGAGGCTTTGACGAGTTTCAAAATACAGGGCTATATTTACCATAGCAGACACTGTATACTGTGGTATGATGGTGTGTGCAGTGTGTGTGTGTGTGTGTGTGTGTGTGTGTGTGTGTGTGTGTGTGTGTGTGTGTGTGTGTGTGTGTGTGTGTGACTGTCTCAGTGTTTGTGTGTGTGTGTGTATGTGTGTGTGACTGTCTCAGTGTGTGTGTGCTGTGTGTGTGTATGTGTGTGAGTGTTTGTTTGTTTGTGTGACTGTGTGTGTGCGTGACTGTGTATGTGTGTGCACACGCGCACGTGTGTGTGTGTGTGTGTGTGTGTGTGACTGTCTCAGTGTTTGTGTTTGTGTGTGTGTGTATGTGTGTGTGTGACTGTCTCAGTGTGTGTGTGTGTGTATGTGTGTGTGTGTGTATGTGTGTGTATGTGTGTGTGTATGTGTGTGAGTGTTTGTGTGACTCTGTGTGTGTGTGACTGTGTGCGTGACTGTGTATGTGTGTGCACACGCGCACGTGTGTGTGTGTGTGTGTGTGTGTGTGTGTGTGTGTGTGTGTTTCACTGTTTGACATAGAGCTGTGCACAGACGAGAAGCTAACCGCAGTCTCGACGCCAATTTTCATTGGACGATAGGCCTAGGCTAACTTTTGGACGATAGGCCTAGGCTAACTTCATAACGCTGAGCTATCCAGCTGGATATTTACACAGCGTGGTTGTGGGGCAGCAGGAAGATAAATAAAACAAAATGAAACTCGGAAGCAACTGAAAAGAAACGAAAAGTATTCGTAACTTGTTACAAAGTTTGACTCCCACGCTCCAGTCCAAAATCAAAATGTGACTAAACTGTCAGTAACACTAAGTCTTGATTAATAATGTCCAATGAAAATTGGCGTCGAGACTGCAGTTAGCTTCTTGTGTGCACAGTAACCATGCATCAATTTGATTGGCTGCTATTTTCGTCACTTGCAAAGATTACATTTTGTTTGCCCCACATTAAATATTCTCATTGAATATACTCAGTAGAACTAGAAACAACTTTTTGCCTTTCTCGGGTAAGGAATAGGGTTAGGACAAGGTTAGCGTTGGGATAGGGTTAGTTTTCATGAAACAACTTTTAAGTGACTGAAATGTCCGCTTGCCGTCATCCAATCAAATGATGTATGGTCACTGCGCACAACTGTATTCCTTTTGACCACAAAAGACTAAGCTATCCAGTGGAACCTCCCTTATTAGACCTCCCATTATAAGACTCCCTCCCACATAAGACCCACTTCTCTGAGAGTGAGATATTGCCCTTCTTTGTAAGTACTTAGCTTGAGCCTAGTAGTAGTACAGTAGTAGAAGCAAATACAATTTCAAACATATCATTTTGGCAGAAAATGTTGACAAATATTGAAATAAATAGCATTTTTCATCCTGATTAAAAAAAATCCCCCCCCCAAAAATCTATCGATGGTTTTTGAGATTGATATATTTTTTATTGTAAGTATTAAAAGTACCTCACTTATAACTTAAGACCCTCCCTTATAAGACCTCATTTTGGATGATTTTTGAAGGTCTTATTTGGTATTTGGTATTATATATATTCTACTATTTCTAGTCACAGAGACATAATATCTGTGAAATTCAGGCTGCTCTCCCCCGGAGACACAGTAGCTTTTCTCAGCTCCTTTCAGTTCATGCCTTTAGTTAACTCTCGTCACCAGCATAAACCAATTTAAACTGTTTTATCCATTAGGCTTACATTGTTTTATGGTGGCATACCACTTGTAAGGTCTGTTCCTATCCCTAACCAAAATCAATCATAAGAATATTTGCCTCTTTTAAAAGAAATAACTTGAAACAAATAGCTCTCAGTGGAAAACTGAAAGGAGCTAGAATGAGGGGAATCCGTGTACTGTGGAGAGCGTGTCTCCGCAAATGCAGCGCCTACCCAATATAAGGGAGGTTCCCCTGTACCATGGTTTTCCACTTGCTGTAGTAAAAGTCTCTGTAACCTTAAATTCATTCACAAAATATCAGTAGTACCCATGGCAACACAGTGAGTTGTAAGCCATGTTATGAGTGGCCCAACACTGCGTTGCCATGGGGAAATAGAGATATTTTGTGAATAATGTTAACGTGCACAGAGACCTTAAATGGTTTTATTATGCAGCTCTCACTATGTCATTGGTGCCAGCTTCCATTCAGGCTAAAGCCAACCAATGGCAACATAACCA
>CM065709.1:19049493-19066993 GCA_017654935.2 Phymorhynchus buccinoides | reverse complement strand
AGTAGATGACAGTAAGCAACTTTAGGGAACAGGCAGAGTCAAAGAGAGTGACAGATTAGAGGAAGTTACAAGCACAGAACTTCCAGAAGGTGGGGGAACTATTTAAAAGACCCCCGGTATCCACATGGGGGGGGGGGGGGGGGGGGGGGGGGGGGGGGGGGGGGGGGGGGGGGTGGGGGGGGGGGGGGGGGGGGGGGAGGGGCTCTGGTATGATTATGACCCTAAAGTGAAAGCAAATAAAATTGGGCGTAATTAATATAATTTAAGCCGAAGTAGGGCGCCTGGGAGAAAAAAAGATGAAAGGAAGAAAGAAAGAAAGAAGGAGACAGCTCAAAATGAAAGAAAGAGGGAGCTCTAGAACTTAGAACTAGAAGAAGACTTAAAAAGAAGGAAAATAAAAACCAGAAGGAGGAAAAAAGAGAGAGAGAGAGAGAGAGAGAGAGAGAGAGAGAGAGAGAGAGAGAGAGAGAGAGAGAGAGAGAGAGGGAGAGAGAGAGAGAGAGAGAGACTCAGAGAGAGAGAGAGAGAGAGAGAGAGAGAGGAGAGGGAAAAGAGAGATGGAGGGAGAAGAGAGAGAGAGAGAGAGAGACTCGAGAGAGAGAGAGAGAGGGGGGGGGGGGGGGCATTCATAAGTCTCTTCTGAGCTGCCTCATTTTTTCTGTCTGTTTTTCAGTGTTTCTGTGTGCCCCCCCCCCCCCCCCCCCCCCCCCCCCCCTTCGCTTCCTCTCTCTCCTGCTCCCCAGGCTTTTTTTCTGCTTCCTTTCATCCTGAAATGTTATGGCAACAGGGTAAAGGAATCTGATAAGTTGAACATTATGGAGTGAGGGAACACAATTATTGCTTAGTGTTTTGTGTTTTGAGGAAACTGTGCTCACAAACATAAACTAGGCATAGTAAATGAATGCCCATGGATGTTTTATTAGGTATTATTTATTATTAGGTAATAGGTACTTTATAGTCACAGAGGCGTCTCTGTGAAATTCGGGTTGCTCCCACCTGGAGAACGCGTCGCAGTCAGAGGCGTGCCACCCAATTTTTAAAAAAATGTTTGCATGCGGTTTTTGTGTGACTGATGAGGAAGGAAAGGGGTGGGTGAAGGTAAAGTTTGACCAAATGACAACTTTTTCATTGCCACTGGGTTTAACATATGCATGCCAAGTGCATGGGCACACGGGACCTCGGTTTATCGTCTCATCCGAAAAAGACCCCACGTTCAAACCGTAAGTCCTAGTGTAAAGTGAGAGGAAAAATCTCCTGTACCCAGGTTCGAACTCGGGTTTACTTGACACAAGGCGAACGCGTTACCAGTGCACTGTGCCACTCTACGCTAGATATTATGTCAAGTGCGTTTTGAGTAACATTGTGCACTGTAGCGTATTTTCACTTGATTGTAATTCATAATTTTCGTGCAAAATTTGTTTTGTCTTTCTTGCTGTCTGTCTGTCTCTCCCCCTCTTTTGACCCCTCACACTGACCCCCCCCCCCCCTCTCTCTCTCTTAAAAATGTTATGAACAGTAATTTAGTTTTAATTAAAAAAACTTTTATTCTGATTAGCAGCAGTTTACTAAAAAAAAAGGGTTTTTGGGGTGTGTGTTGCTTTCCTCTCTACATGTATCTGTCTTTCTTTTTGTCTATCTCTGTCTCACTGTGATTCTCTGTCTCTGTCTCTGTCTCATTCTCTCTATAGTATGTCTCCCTTCCAGTTCCACCCCAGCCCTCTCTCCCTTATAAAAACAATGTTAAAATTTACTTATTTTTATGTCTGTCTGTTTACCTGTCTAGTGTCTGTCCCTGTATATATGACTCTGTGCCAAAAGGTGAGCACGGAGAGGGTCAGGTACTTACATTCTCAATAAATTGTCACATAACCTTCTGACTGTTGTGCTTATGTTATAAACATACAGACAAATGTCTGAAAAGACACTAGAGACAATATCAGCTTTGTAAGATCAGTAGTTGTTTAGTTATGTGACAATGAATGTCAAATCAGCCCCAAAATCTGGTCTTCAAAAGTGGACATTGCAAATAGTCATGATTTCAACAAGTGCTAGAACACACAAACTCCAGTAAAATTACTTGAAATTTGGACAGGTTATGCAAAAGTACCTCATTAGTAAACGCTAAAGATTGTAACATTCAAAAATGAAAGTTCTGTTAGTTATTAGGCTTAAACCAATGTTGATGACAAACATCATTTTTGATGTAATCATTCAACCAAAATCAAACTTCCCAACAATTTTCACTTATATAAATCCAAAATACATGAAAATGTCATGCTTTGTTGGAGCAGATATTACTTTATCATAGGAGTATAAAAGTATTTTTACAAAATATATTATTTTAAATAATATTGCACTTTCTCTTAAAGGTTCTGTCTTAGATGTAACACTTGACATCCGTCATACCTAAGCTATAATGCTCAATAAAATCCTCAAGATATATATTTTTAACTTGCTCTCTTTTATTTTACAATTAAACTGTCATATAAAGTTGACCTCTACCCTTATTTAACACCAGCATGTTCATTTCTTTCTTCTGCACTAATCCAAATGTTCAATGTAATCATTTTACTGGACTTGATGTTCGTCATCAAGAAAATGTTAATTATCAAATTTAGCTGGTTTTATTGGTCTAACCATCTAATAAACAAATAAACACCACTTTAGTGGGTTTAGTAATTCATTTAGAGCACTTTGCAGCCTTCATAGAAAGATAAATGAAAAAATAGTGCTTAATAAAAGTTATTAATGTAACTATGATGTTCGTCATACATGTCCTATGGTGTAAATAGTGAATTATGATAAATAATTCTACAGTTTTAAAAAAAACACCTTTATTCATGCAAGTTATTATTTTCTTTAAAGCATTCTGCTTACTGTAGTTGACAAAAATACAGTTATTCATAGACATTTTGGCCAGAAACTGGAAAATAAATGATGTAGGTAACTTTGATGTTTGTCATACATTTTTCACACATTGTGTAATAAAACAAAAACAATGACATAAATCAATTAATAGTTTGGTAGAAAATATTCAGTTAAGTTGTAATTGGTTTTTTTATGGCATCTTAAGTACTTAAAGACAGAATTAGTGTATTTGATACAACTTTCAAATGTAAAGTGATGACGAAAGTCATTTGTTACCTCAACAGACCCATAATAATCATCATACTAACAACAAATTTCAACAGGAAATGTCACAGACTAATAGCAAACAATGAAAACAACTTAACACAATAAGATTTGCTGGAGCTATGAGAAAATACTGTGACATAACACCATGGTTGTGATGTAATCATTGATGTTTGTCATCAGGTGGAGGACACCACATTATCACTATTTTCTCAGAAATCGGTTGAAAAATTGTCCTGCCACTTTGCACATGTTTTGCCTCATTTATATCCTTTCTAAATATGCATGTATTTAAATGGTATTAATAGTTTCATTTTTTACCCTCTATGTTCACTTTTCATGCCCACCTTTTGGCACAGAGTCATATATATGTCTGTCCATCTCTGTCTCTCTGCCTGTGTGTCTGTCTATCCGTCTGTCTCACTGTCTGCCCCTCTCTCTCTCTGTGTCTGTCTGTCTCTCTCTCACACTCTCTGTCTCCCCATACTGGGAATAACATTTCTGCCTCTCTCAAGATTTCTCAGTTTTGTCACTATCTCTCTCTCTCTCTCTCTCTCTCTCTCTCTCTCTCTCTCTCCTCTCTCTTCTCTCTCTCTCTCTCTCTCTCTCTCTCTCATTTCTCTCTCTCTCTCTCTCTCTCTCTCTCTCTGTCTCTCTCTCTCTGTCTCTCTCTCTGTGTCTTTGTCTCTCTCTGTCTCTGTATCTTTGTCTCTCTCTCTCTCTCTCTCTCTCTCTCGGCTCTCTCTCTCTGTCTCTATCTCTGTGTCTTTGTCTCCTCTGTCTGTCTGTCTCTGTCTCTCTCTCTGTCTCTCTCTCTCTCTCTCTCTCTCTCTCTCTCTCTGTCTCTCTCTCTCTCTCTCTGTCTCTCTCTCTCTCTCTCTCTCTCTCTCTCTCTCTCTCTCGATCTCTCTCTCCCTCTCTCTCTCTCTCTCTCTCTCTCTCTCTCTCTCTCTCTCAATCCCCAACAGTAAAACAGTAAAGTTATGGACCTCCCTGACACTGACACCCCTAAGGTAAATGGACCCAGTCCTGTCTGTCTCACTTGACACCCACACACCCTCCCTCTTCCACCTTTCTGCCCTTCTTCCAATCCTTAGCTAATCCCCCCTGTGGGGATACCAGGGGAGGGGGGGGGGGTGTCTTTTGTGCAAACAGATCCCCCACCTTCTGGAAGCATTTTGAAAACCAGTCCCATCAGCAACAATGCCCACCACCACCAACTGGTATCAAAGCCTGTACTGTCCCAGGGAAAGAAAAAACTGAAAACCACAAAATCAAAGCCCCTGTTAAAACAAAAAATCAGTCCTAGCCAAACATTATCAGTCCCTGGGACTGACAGGTCAATTTTGTTTTTCAGCATTGTGGTTTTGCAGTCAGTATTTTACTGATATAATTTACCAGTAAACGAGATCACTGTGGACGTTCCGTGCTTGTAACTTCCTCTAATCTATCACTCTCTTTGACTGTGCCTTTTCTGCCTTACTGGTCCATTTTCCTGCCTGTTAAAAACAAAACAAAACCCCAACAACTCTTACGAAGATTTTCTTCAGCCAAAGTCGGACATGCTGGGCCTATGTATTTCTTAGTTAGGCGCATAGCGACAGGATGATGCATCTGCGCTCATATGACAGGAAACTGAGCGATCGACGAAGAAGTTACCACCACCCCCCTCCCTCTCCCCTGAATCTACCTTTAGTAACCTACCTGTTCTTTTTGCTGTCTTTTTCTCATGTTTCTTGCTCTCTCTCTCTCTCTCTCTCTCTCTCTCTCTCTCTCTCTCTCTCTCTCTCTCTCTCTCTCTCTCTCTCCCTCCCTCTCTCTCTCTCTCTCTCTCTCTCTCTGTCACTCTCTCTCTCTCTCTCTCTCTCTCTCTCTTTTCTCCCTCCCTCTCTCTTTTTCTCCTCTCTCTCTCTCTCTCACTCCTTCTCTCTCTCTCTCTCTCTCTCTCTCTTCCTCTCCCTCCTGTCACTCTCTCTTTCTATTTCTCTCCCTCTCTCTTTCTACCTCCATCTCTATGATCTTTCTCTCTTCCTACCTCTCTCGAGTCTCACTCTCTCTCCCTCCTTCCCTCTAGAGCTATCTATTTATCTCCCTCTCTCTTTCTCCCTCCCTCTCTCTCTCCCTCCTCCCCCCCAACTCTCTGTCTCGTTCTCCCCTTCCCCAACTCTCTCTCCCTCTCCCCCCCCTCTCTCTCTCGTTCTCCCTTCCCCAACTCTCTCTCGTTCTCCCTTCCCCAACTCTCTCTCGTTCTCCCTTCCCCAACTCTCTCTCATTCTCCCTTCTCCCTTCCCCAACTCTCTCTCTCGTTCTCCCTTCCCCAACTCTCTCTCGTTCTCCCTTCCCCAAATCTCTCTCGTTCTCCCTTCCCCAACTCTCTCTCGTTCTCCCTTCCCCAACTCTCTCTCGTTCTCCCTTCCCCAACTCTCTCTCGTTCTCCCTTCCCCAACTCTCTCTCGTTCTCCCTTCCCCAACTCTCTCTCGTTCTCCCTTCCCCAACTCTCTCTCGTTCTCCCTTCCCCAACTCTCTCTCGTTCTCCCTTCCCCAACTCTCTCTCTCGTTCTCCCTTCCCCAACTCTCTCTCGTTCTCCCTTCCCCAACTCTCTCTCGTTCTCCCTTCCCCAACTCTCTCTCGTTCTCCCTTCCCCAACTCTCTCTCGTTCTCCCTTCCCCAACTCTCTCTCTCGTTCTCCCTTCCCCAACTCTCTCTCTCGTTCTCCCTTCCCCAACTCTCTCTTGTTCTCCCTTCCCCAACTCTCTCTCGTTCTCCCTTCCCCAACTCTCTCTCTCTCCCTCACTCTGTGTGTGTGTGTGTGTGTGTGTGTGTGTGTGAGTGTGTGTGTGTGTGTGTGTGTGTGTGTGTGTGTGTGTGTGTGTGTGTGTGTGAGAGAGAGAGAGAGAGAGAGAGAGAGAGAGAGAGAGAGAGAGAGAGAGAGAGAGAGAGAGAGAGAGAGAGAGAGAGAGAGAGAGTATACATGTGTGCGCATGCTTGTTCCTTAAAGATGAGCCCCGTCTAACTTCCGCCATGGAAGTTTTTGCCTGATTCCTGTATGTTACTCTGTCTGTCCATCAACATTGTTGTTGATGTTGAAAAGTAACGATTATGATTTAATCAAATTGAAACAAGGGGTGGGGAGGGAGTGGGATGTGCGTAGTGACCCATTGTGTAGCTGTGTTTCTTTCATCTTTGTGTACCTGTGTTTCTTTCATCTTTGTGTACCTGGTTTCTGCATTTCTTTCATCTTTGTGTACCCGTGTTTCTTTCATCTTTGTGTACCTGCATTTCTTTCATCTTTGTGTACCTGTGTTTCTTTCATCTTTGTGTACCTGGTCTGCATTTCTTTCATCTTTGTGTACCTGTGTTTCTTTCATCTTTGTGTACCTGTGTTTCTTTCATCTTTGTGTACCTGTGTTTCTTTCATCTTTGTTACCTGTGTACCTTTGTGTTTCTTTCATCTTTGTGTACCTGCGTTTCTTTCATCTTTGTGTACCTGCGTTTCTTTCATCTTTGTGTACCTGTGTTTCTTTCATCTTTGTGTACCTGTGTTTCTTTCATCTTTGTGTACCTGTGTTTCTTTCATCTTTGTGTACCTGTGTTTCTTTCATCTTTGTGTACCCGTGTTTTTCTTTCATCTTTGTGTACCTGTGTTTCTTTCATCTTTGTGTACCTGTGTTTCTTTCATCTTTGTGTACCTGTGTTTCTTTCATCTTTGTGTACCTGCGTTTCTTTCATCTTTGTGTTCTTTCATCTTTGTGTACCTGTGTTTCTTTCATCTTTGTGTACCTGTGTTTCTTTCATCTTTGTGTACCTGTGTTTCTTTCATCTTTGTGTACCTGTGTTTCTTTCATCTTTGTGTACCTGTGTTTCTTTCATCTTTGTGTACCTGTGTTTCTTTCATCTTTGTGTACCTGTGTTTCTTTCATCTTTGTGTACCTGTGTTTCTTTCATCTTTGTGTACCTGTGTTTCTTTCATCTTTGTGTACCTGTGTTTCTTTCATCTTTGTGTACCTGTGTTTCTTTCATCTTTGTGTACCTGTGTTTCTTTCATCTTTGTGTACCTGTGTTTCTTTCATCTTTGTGTACCTGTGTTTCTTTCATCTTTGTGTACCTGTGTTTCTTTCATCTTTGTGTACCTGCGTTTCTTTCATCTTTGTGTACCTTCATTTCTTTCATCTTTGTGTACCTGCGTTTCTTTCATCTTTGTGTACCTTTGTTTCTTTCATCTTTGTGTACCTGTGTTTCTTTCATCTTTGTGTACCTGTGTTTCTTTCATCTTTGTGTACCTGTGTTTCTTTCATCTTTGTGTACCTGTGGTTCTTTCATCTTTGTGTACCTGTGTTTCTTTCATCTTTGTGTACCTGCGTTTCTTTCATCTTTGTGTACCTGCGTTTCTTTCATCTTTGTGTACCTGTGTTTCTTTCATCTTTGTGTACCTGTGTTTCTTTCATCTTTGTGTACCTGTGTTTCTTTCATCTTTGTGTACCTGTGGTTCTTTCATCTTTGTGTACCTGTGTTTCTTTCATCTTTGTGTACCTGCGTTTCTTTCATCTTTGTGTACCTGTGGTTCTTTCATCTTTGTGTACCTGTGTTTCTTTCATCTTTGTGTACCTGTGTTTCTTTCATCTTTGTGTACCTGTGTTTCTTTCATGTTCTTTCATCTTTGTGTACCTGTGTTTCTTTCATCTTTGTGTACCAGTGTTTCTTTCATCTTTGTGTACCTGTGTTTCTTTCATCTTTGTGTACCCGTGTTTCTTTCATCTTTGTGTACCTGTGTTTCTTTCATCTTTGTGTACCTGTGTTTCTTTCATCTTTGTGTACCTGCGTTTCTTTCATCTTTGTGTACCTGTGTTTCTTTCATCTTTGTGTACCTGTGTTTCTTTCATCTTTGTGTACCTGTGTTTCTTTCATCTTTGTGTACCTGCGTTTCTTTCATCTTTGTGTACCTGTGTTTCTTTCATCTTTGTGTACCTAGGTGACATTAGACAGTGTCCCTTTGTGTACCTGTTTCATCTTTGTGTACCTGCGTTTCTTTCATCTTTGTGTACCTGTGCTTCTTTCATCTTTGTGTATTTGTGTATCTGTGTGACATTAGACAGTGACCCTTTGTGTACCTGTGGTTCTTTCATCTTCATGTACCTTTGTGACATTAGATAGTGCCCCTTTGTGTACAGGTGTTTCTTTCATCTTTGTGTACCTAGGTGACATCAGACAATGACCCTTTGTGTACAGGTGTTTCTTTCATCTTTGTGTACCTTGGTGACATTAGACAATGACCCTTTGTGTACAGGTGTTTCTTTCATCTTTGTGTACCTAGGTGACATTAGACAATGACCCTTTGTGTACATGCGTTTCTTTCATCTTTGTGTACCTAGGTGACATTAGACAATGCCCCTTTGTGTACAGGTGTTTCTTTCATCTTTGTGTACCTTTGTGACATTAGACAATGACCCTTTGTGTACAGGTGTTTCTTTCATCTTTGTGTACCTAGGTGACATTAGACAATGACCCTTTGTGTACAGGTGTTTCTTTCATCTTTGTGTACCTAGGTGACATTAGACAATGACCCTTTGTGTACATGCGTTTCTTTCATCTTTGTGTACCTAGGTGACATTAGACAATGACCCTTTGTGTACCTGTTTCATCTTTGTGTACCTAGGTGACATTAGACAGTGTCCCTTTGTGTACCTGTTTCATCTTTGTGTACCTGCGTTTCTTTCATCTTTGTGTACCTGTGCTTCTTTCATCTTTGTGTATTTGTGTATCTGTGTGACATTAGACAGTGACCCTTTGTGTACCTGTGGTTCTTTCATCTTCATGTACCTTTGTGACATTAGATAGTGCCCCTTTGTGTACAGGTGTTTATTTAATCTTTGTGTACCTTTGTGACACTAGACAGTGACCCTTTGTGTACAGGTGTTTCTTTCATCTTTGTGTACCTAGGTGACATTAGACAATGACCCTTTGTGTACAGGTGTTTCTTTCATCTTTGTGTACCTAGGTGACATCAGACAATGACCCTTTGTGTACAGGTGTTTCTTTCATCTTTTTGTACCTAGGTGACATTAGACAATGCCCCTTTGTGTTTCTTTCATCTTTGTGTACCTGGTCTGTGTGACATTAGACAATGACCCTTTGTGTACAGGTGTTTCTTTCATCTTTGTGTACCTTGGTGACATCAGACAATGACCCTTTGTGTACAGGTGTTTCTTTCATCTTTGTGTACCTAGGTGACATTAGACAATGACCCTTTGTGTACAGGTGTTTCTTTCATCTTTGTGTACCTAGGTGACATTAGACAATGACCCTTTGTGTACAGGTGTTTCTTTCATCTTTGTGTACCTAGGTGACATTAGACAATGACCCTTTGTGTACAGGTGTTTCTTTCATCTTTGTGTACCTTTGTGACATTAGACAATGACCCTTTGTGTACAGGTGTTTCTTTCATCTTTGTGTACCTAGGTGACATTAGACAATGACCCTTTGTGTACATGCGTTTCTTTCATCTTTGTGTACCTAGGTGACATTAGACAATGACCCTTTGTGTACAGGTGTTTCTTTCATCTTTGTGTACCTTTTGGTGACATTAGACAATGACCCTTTGTGTACAGGTGTTTCTTTCATCTTTGTGTACCTAGGTGACATTAGACAGTGTCCCTTTGTGTACAGGTGTTTCTTTCATCTTCATGTACCTTTGTGACATTAGACAATGACCCTTTGTGTACAGGTGTTTCTTTCATCTTTGTGTACCTAGGTGACATTAGACAGTGTCCCTTTGTGTACAGGTGTTTCTTTCATCTTTGTGTACCTTGGTGACATTAGACAGTGTCCCTTTGTGTTGTTTTCATCTTTGTGTACCTTGGTGACATTAGACAATGTCCCTTTGTGTTTCTTTCATATTTGTGTACCTAGGTGACATTAGACAGCGTCCCTTTGTGTTTCTTTCATCCTTGTGTACCTATGTGACATTAGACAGTGTCCCTTTGTGTTTTTTTCATCTTTGTGTACCTTGGTGACATTAGACAATGTCCCTTTGTGTTTCTTTCATCTTTGTGTACCTTGGTGACATTAGACAATGTCCCTTTGTGTTTCTTTCATCTTTGTGTACCTTGGTGACATTAGACAATGTCCCTTTGTGTTTCTTTCATCTTTGTGTACCTCAGTGACATTAGACAGTGTCCCTTTGTGTTTCTTTCATCTTTGTGTACCTTGGTGACATTAGACAGTGTCCCTTTGTGTTTCTTTCATCTTTGTGTACCTAGGTGACATTAGACAGTGTCCCTTTGTGTTTCTTTCATCTTTGTGTACCTAGGTGACATTAGACAGTGTCCCTTTGTGTTTCTTTCATCTTTGTGTACCTAGGTGACATTAGACAGTGTCCCTTTGTGTTTCTTTCATCTTTGTGTACCTTGGTGACATTAGACAATGTCCCTTTGTGTTTCTTTCATCTTTGTGTACCTAGGTGACATTAGACAGTGTCCCTTTGTGTTTTTTTCATCTTTGTGTACCTAGGTGACATTAGACAGTGTCCCTTTGTGTTTCTTTCATCTTTGTGTACCTAGGTGACATTAGACAGTGTGTTTCTTTCATCTTTGTGTACCTTGACATTTGTTTCATCTTTGTGTACCTAGGTGACATTAGACAGTGTCCCTTTGTGTTTTTTTCATCTTTGTGTACCTAGGTGACATTAGACAGTGTCCCTTTGTGTTTCTTTCATCTTTGTGTACCTTGGTGACATTAGACAATGTCCCTTTGTGTTTCTTTCATCTTTGTGTACCTCAGTGACATTAGACAGTGTCCCTTTGTGTTTTTTTCATCTTTGTGTACCTAGGTGACATTAGACAGTGTCCCTTTGTGTTTCTTTCATCTTTGTGTACCTAGGTGACATTAGACAGTGTCCCTTTGTGTTTCTTTCATCTTTGTGTACCTTGGTGACATTAGACAATGTCCCTTTGTGTTTCTTTCATCTTTGTGTACCTCAGTGACATTAGACAGTGTCCCTTTGTGTTTCTTTCATCTTTGTGTACCTCAGTGACATTAGACAGTGTCCCTTTGTGTTTTTTTCATCTTTGTGTACCTAGGTGACATTAGACAGTGTCCCTTTGTGTTTCTTTCATCTTTGTGTACCTTGGTGACATTAGACAGTGTCCCTTTGTGTTTCTTTCATCTTTGTGTACCTAGGTGACATTAGACAGTGTCCCTTTGTGTTTCTTTCATCTTTGTGTACCTAGGTGACATTAGACAGTGTCCCTTTGTGTTTTTTTCATCTTTGTGTACCTCAGTGACATCAGACAGTGACCCTGGCTTTGTGTTTTTTTCATCTTTGTGTACCTAGGTGACATTGCACAGCATGTGCCACAATGATTTAAGTCTTGACTTTGCAGTTTCCCCGGGCGTGTGGATACTGGAGGGGGGTGTTTTTCGTACCAAATTGTTCACCCACCTTCTGGAAGTTCTGTGCTTCTAACTTCCTCTAATCTGTTCTTTTCTTTGACTCTGCCCTTTCCCTTTGCTTTATGTCCTCTACTATCTTTCTAACTTATTGGCCCATTTTCCTGCCTGTTTGTTTTTTGTTCAAAATGTTTTTTATTCAGGTATTGGTTGACCTATTTCGATGTTGCAAGTTTTTTTCTTATGATTTCTAATTTTTGACATTTTTTTAAGAATCAATTAAATGTTTCACGAGTGTGATGAAATGTCTGGGTTTCTTTCTCCTGCCTGTTAAAAAAAAAATCTTAAAAATAATGTTCTCCTTTGAGCTACTCCGAAATCGGAATGTGTAAGCGGGGAGACTAGTGAAAACTGGAAACTCTGAGACATATTATGCATACCTTATCCATTATGGCCTTATGGCCCGGGAACGCAGAAGAAGAAGATTTTCGGAGTTTGGAGTGTAAGCCGTTACCTGCCATACTCAAGGCAACGTCAAGGGAACAGCAGCAGAGTTGAATGTGAAGGGAAGGTCTAGCCTGGGAAGGAATACCCGAATAGATTCAGGGTATAATAATGGGGTGTGGGGTTAGGGTATATCGGGTGTCTGGGGGGTATATGTTTGGCAGTAATTGTGTCTCGGGGCAATGAGGTGTGAACAGAGTGAAAAAGGACTGTACCTTGTTGTTGTCTCTAACTGTGGCCCCTTCTGCCATTCCTTCCCGATCTCCTGGGATTGGTGTGCCCCCGTCTCTAGGTGTCCCCGTCATTGTGCCCCCGTCTGTACATGTTCCTGTCTGTCTATGTCCCCATTTATTTTTTGTCGCCGTCATTGTGCCCCCGTCTGTATCAGTGTATGTCCCTGTCTCTATGTGCCCCTGTCCACCAGTGTCCCCGTCATTGTGCCCCGGTCTGTATGTCCCTGTCTCTATGTGCCCCCGTCCACCAGTGTCCCCATCATTGTGCCCCCGGTCTGTATGTCCCTGTCTCTATGTGCCCCTGTCCACCAGTGTCCCCGTCATTGTGCCCCCGGTCTGTATGTCCCTGTCTCTATGTGCCCCCGTCCATCAGTGTCCCCGTCATTGTGCCCCCGGTCTGTATGTCCCTGTCTCTATGTGCCCCCGTCCATCAGTGTCCCCGTCATTGTGCCCCCGGTCTGTATGTCCCTGTCTCTATGTGCCCCCGTCCATCAGTGTCCCCGTCATTGTGCCCCGGTCTGTATGTCCCTGTCTCTATGTGCCCCCGTCCACCAGTGTCCCCGTCATTGTGCCCCGGTCTGTATGTCCCTGTCTCTATGTGCCCCCGTCCATCAGTGCCCCCATCATTGTGCCCCGGTCTGTATGGCCCTGCCTCTATGTGCCCCCGTCCATCAGTGTCCCCGTCATTGTGCCCCGGTCTGTATGTCCCTGTCTCTATGTGCCCCCGTCCATCAGTGTCCCCGTCATTGTGCCCCCGGTCTGTATGTCCCTGTCTCTATGTGCCCCCGTCCATCAGTGTCCCCGTCATTGTGCCCCGGTCTGTATGGCCCTGTCTCTATGTGCCCCCGTCCACCAGTGTCCCCGTCATTGTGCCCCGGTCTGTATGGCCCTGTCTCTATGTGCCCCCGTCCATCAGTGTCCCCGTCATTGTGCCCCGGTCTGTATGTCCCTGTCTCTATGTGCCCCCGTCCATCAGTGTCCCCGTCATTGTGCCCCGGTCTGTATGTATCTCTGTCTCCATGTGTCCCTGTCTCTATATGTCCCTGTCTCTATGTGTCCCCACGGATCGGAGTTAGGGTCAAGGTTACTGAGAGGATTTGGGTTTCTGTTTAGGCTTTGGGGGTTGGATTAGGATTGGGTCTGGGTTGTTCGGTCACATACAGACGGATAGATACAGGACGATAAAATATAGAGACAAGGACAACATAGACTGGACTGACGGAGACTTATATACTTTATAGAGACAGTGACATATATATAGAGGCGGGGACACAGAGAGACGAAATTAGAACCATTGCCCCCCCCCCCCCCCCCCCCCTAAAAATCTGATGCTCTGGGAGTGTTTGTGTGCTTGTTTACATAAAGGTTTTGTTAAAGGCTTATCATCACTCCACTCTACATTATTTAATGGTCTTGCCGACGTTGCAAGTGTTCTTGGGTGATCCAAGTGATTTTAAAAGTAAATAACAATTAATAGACAGGACTACTCAGGGCTCCCAATCGTCCCGCAAAACAAGGGGTCCCAGGGACCCCTTCACTTACATTATAGAGTGTCCTAGAGGCGGGATAGAGGGTCCCTGTGGCATTGCGAATGCTGAAAAGAATTTTTCTAGTGCATCCCTGGAACCCCTTGCACATTCTTTTAGAGGGTCCTGTGGAATTTTAGTGCTTCATAGACCCCCAAATGGGGGTCCCTGGGAGCCCTGACTATTATTGTGCTGTTCAGTGACTTTCCAACAGGTCATGAACGCGCTACTGTCGGAGATCAATGGTTGTCTACTTGCTCAAATAAATATGAGATTTTGTTTCTTTGTTTGTTTGTTTGTTCTTTCTTTCTTCCCTCCCCGCCCTTCTCTCACTGCCCCCCTCTGTCAGTCTCACTCTCACTGTCTATTCTCTCTCTCTCTCAAGCTCTCTTTCTTTCCCTCCCCGCCCTTCTCTCACTGCCCCCCTCTGTCAGTCTCACTCTCACTGTCTATTCTCTCTCTCTCTCTCTCTCGAGCTCTCTTTCTTTCCCTCCCCGCCCTTCTCTCACTGCCCCCCTCTGTCAGTCTCACTCTCACTGTCTATTCTCTCTCTCTCTCTCTCTCTCTCGAGCTCTCTTTCTTCCCTCCCCGCCCTTCTCTCACTGCCCCCCTCTGTCAGTCTCACTCTCACTGTCTATTCTCTCTCTCTCTCTCTCTCTCTCTTCTCTTTCCCTCCCCGCCCTTCTCTCACTGCCCCCCTCTGTCAGTCTCACTCTCACTGTCTATTTTCTCTCTCTCTCTCTCTCTCTCTCTTCTCTCTCTCCTCTCTCTCTCGATTCTCTCTCTCTCTCTCTCTCTCTCTCGAGCTCTCTTTGCTTTCCCTCCCCGCCCTTCTCTCACTGCCCCCCTCTGTCAGTCTCACTCTCACTGTCTTTCTCTCTCTCTCTCTCGAGCTCTCTTTCTTCCCTCCCCGCCCCCCTCTCTCTCTCTCTCTCTTTAAGAGAAAAATATTTGACAAAGATGTCACTCGGTAAGTTTTTTTTTTAGAGAAGTTCAAGTGTGTGATATTCGAGTTTTTAAAGGAAGTGAACATTTTTTTTATAAGATTTAGTGTTATCGTTTTTTTAGAAATGTTTGTGGTTGAACGTGGGAGAACTGTTCTATTTTGTGCTTTGACACACAGTGAATAGCTCCGATATCACCGTTTATGGTGGAAGGGGCTTGTCTCTTTTACCCTGTGGGTGGTGTGTGTGTGTGTGTGTGTGTGTGTGTGTGGTGGGTGCGTGGGGGGGGGTGCAACTTTTCCTGGTTTACAAGATTTCCTGTTTTGGAATTTTACCAGAAAAGGAAGTTCCTTTTTTTTTAAATTTGTCAAACAAGATCTTTGTGTGTCTACTGTATTTTTCAAACTCTTTAAAATAAGCATACAAATTGTGGAAAAAGCAAACTACAAATACAATACCTTCATAAATCAATTTTTGCTTCAGCTGCAGGGGGACATTACCCCTAGACCCCGGCCTTTCTTTTTTTTTTTCATTTTGTGTAGTTGCACCCATGTGTGTGCGTGTGCGTGCGTGCGTGCAACCTGTGTATGCGTGTATGTGGGTGTGTTAGAGAGAGAGAGAGAGAGAGAGAGAGAGAGAGAGAGAGAGAGAGAGAGAGAGAGAGAGAGAGAGAGAGACCAGACTTCAGACACTTTATTTACAAGGATAAGAATTTAGGCTGTGCCTAGTCTTCCATTCTGTCCTTGATAAGAGAGAGAGAGAGAGAGAGAGAGAGAGAGAGAGAGAGAGAGAGAGAGAGAGAGAGAGAGAGAGAGAGACAGAGAGACAGACAGACAGACAGACAGACAGACAGACAGACAGAGAGAGAGAGAGAGAGAGAGAGAGAGAGAGAGACTCACACTGTGTGTCGTCTTTTTTTTTAAATCATGAGAATCGTTTTTTGCTTAGGCCTACCGTTAATGTGCAAATTGTTATTATTTATTATTTTTTTGTTTTGTTTTTTTGTTTTTCAGAATTTGACAAGAGGGAAAGAACGGCGTCATGATCGTCATGGCGTTGCCGTTAGGATGACGTCATCCTTGAGGTCATCTGGGCGGACACAGAGGTTGCCAGGATGTAGACTTTAAGAGAATAACAGGTAACTTAAACTTTTAAGCCTTTCTTATTGTCCTGTGCCTGATCTCTGATCGACAAATAATAATAATAATAATTGTACATTTATATAGCGCTTTACCTCAGATGAGCCCAAAGCGCTTTGCAATCAATGATTCATCAACAGACAACAAAAACAGCATTAACCAGCAACCAGCAAGGATGGTGGTGCGTGTGGGGGAGGGCGAGGTGCGCAAATGCGTGCGTGCGTGCGTATTTTTGTGTGAAGAAAATATAAGGTTTTGATGTTTAATTATTTCTTCAATTCATATTAATGTACTAATGTGTTGATCCTTGTTTGTCTGCGTGTGAATATAATTAATTTGCTATATTTGATGTTTATATAATGTGTGTTTATGCCTACGGATGTACTGTATTAATGCTAGTATTTATTGTAGCTTTTGTGTATTACTTTAGTGGTGCTTATTTATGTATCTTATTTTAATCATTTGTAAAGCGCAAAGAGCTCCAGTTTGACTGAGAGGTGTTGCGCTAATTATATAAAAAATCATTATTATTATTATTATTATTAGTTTGTCGCGGTTTGTAACTTTGTTTGTTTCTTTGTTTGTCTGTCTGTCCGGAGCTGTATCTTGTGAACCGCTGGATGAAATCGCTAGACTAGGTTTGTCAAAAACTAAAAAAAGAAGTATGTGATGATGGTTGGTTGGTTGGCTTACCCTGGCTAAAAGACTCCAGGGATCATCCCAACAGCGAGAAGCACTTGAACACTAAGGTACAAATGCATCAGCTAGGGATGAGAACATTACGTGTGTGACCGTTTTTTGATTACCCCGCCACATGGGCAGCCACACTCCGTCTTCGGGGGATTTTAGACTGATGATGTTATGCTGGGAGCTTGTCATGGCTAAAGACAATCCCCGCACAACCATTCAGAGCATAACAACATTTTCATGTAGCCTTGGTGTTCTAGCTTATGACAACTGATCTGACTTGAGCTTGTCATGGCTTAAGACAATCCCCGCACAACCATTCAGAGCATAACAACATTTTGATGTAGCCTTGGCGTTCTAGCTTATGACAACTGGTCTGACTGGAGCTTGTCATGGCTTAAGACAATCCCCGCACAACCATTCAGAGCATAACAACATTTTGATGTAGCCTTGGTGTTCTAGCTTATGACAAACTGGTCTGACTGGAGCTTGTCATGGCTTAAGACAATCCCCGCACAACCATTCAGAGCATAACAACATTTTGATGTAGCCTTGGCGTTCTAGCTTATGTCAACTGGTCTGACACAGCCTCATGCCAAGGCATTGGTGATAATTGTCATCAGATGACGGATGTTGATAATGTCAAATATTATGCATCAAAATCGTGGTCCACTTTGTTTGATCGAGGTAAACCTTGCAAGGCGACTTGTATTCATGATTCTATGCCAGTCTTTTGTTTCCGACTATGGCTGCCAAATTGAGAGAGGGGGCAGCTGCTATTCTAGATGGATGGGCTAGAATTCGATTTGATAGTGGAGATGCCTTGCCTAAGGTACACTCCCACTCTCTCCCTCTCGGCCAAAAAGGATTTGAGGACTGCTGGCGTTGGAGAAGTTTCCCAAAGGCCAACCCATCCCTTTGGCTGCAGCACTAGAAACCAGTGCAAAT
>CM065709.1:19036993-19039493 GCA_017654935.2 Phymorhynchus buccinoides | reverse complement strand
GCTAAAAGCAAAGTGAGAGACGTACAATGATTGTCTACAGTAATTAAAAATCATGGCACCATAGGCTTGTGTAGAACGGGGTCAGCGTTGTTGCCCCGTCCCGTTGTCTCCATGTGCCCCCGTCTCTGTGTGTCCCCATCTCTATATGTACCCGTCTCTATGTGTTCCCATCAGGTATCACTGTGTCCCTTGCCTCTATGTGTCCCAGTCTCTATTTCCCCGTCTCTGTGTGTCCCCATCTATATTGTATGTATCCGTCTTTATGTGTTCTCATCACTGTGTCCCTTGCCTCTATGTGTCCCAGTCTCTATTTCCCCGTCTCTGTGTGTCCCCATCTCTATATCATGTACCCGTCTCTGTGTGTCCCCATCTCTATATATGTATCCGTCTCTATGTGTTCTCATCACTGTATCCCTTGCATCTATGTGTCCCAGTCTCTATTTTCCCGTCTCTGTGTGTCCCCATCTCTATGTATCCGTCTCTGTGTGTCCCCATCTCTATATGTATCCGTCTCTGTGTGTCCCCATCTCTATATGTATCCGTCTCTGTGTGTCCCCATCTCTATATGTATCCGTCTCCATGTGTTCTCATCACTGTATCCCTTGCCTCTATGTGTCCCAGTCTCTATTTCCCCGTCTCTGTGTGTCCCCATCTATATTATATGTATCCGTCTCTATGTGTTCTCATCACTGTATCCCTTGCATCTATGTGTCCCAGTCTCTATATCCCCGTATCTATGTATCCCAGTCTCTGTATGTATCCGTCTCTATGTGTTCTCATCACTGTATCCCTTGCATCTATGTGTCCCAGTCTCTATATCCCCGTATCTATGTATCCCAGTCTCTGTATGTATCCGTCTCTATGTGTGTTCATCACTGTATCCCTTGCATCTATGTGTCCCAGTCTCTATTTCCCCGTCTCTATGTGTCCCAGTCTCTGTATGACCCCGTCTCTGTGTGTCTATAATTATGACCCAATCTCTCTAATTAAGTCCCTGTCTGAATGTATCCCCATGTCTATGTGACCCCATCTCTATATGTCCCATCTCTGTGTCCCCCCCCCCCCCCCCCCCGTGTGTATGTTCCCTTCTCTACGTGTCCCCGTGTCTATGTGTTCCCACCAGTCTGTCCCCCGCCTCAATTGTGGGAACAGGAACTCAATGACGGGGACACATAGAGACGGGAACATACTATAGAGACGGAGACACATAGAGAAAGACATGGTGACGGGGTCAAATAGAGATGGGGACACACATATACGGATTATGGTAAAATACGAACACGTGCGTATATTTTCCCCCCGTCTTTCTTTGACTTATTTACGGATCGCGCACGGGTTTCCGCGCGGAACATCCGCGTGTATGTGTACACGGCCTTATTCGGGAGATTTCAAAGGTGATTTCAGTAGGCGAAACAATCAAATAGTCACAAAGGGATAGTGTACCCTCCTAGTCAATGACGACAGATTTAACAACTGCTTCATGAGTTTTCGTTATTGTCGAAAATGTGCATTGTACCGCTCCCCCTTTACTATTGGCCCCTTGTACAGACTTAGTCCACCAATGGATGATAAAAGCCCGTTCGAAGCAGAAAGCCAGGAGGAGGACTGCTGTACGCCAGTCTGTAGTTTCCGACCATGACTGCCAGATAGTAGATGGGGGGAGATGGCCGCAATTCTGGAGAGCTGGCCTAGAATGTATTGATAGTGGACATACCCCCCCCAGGGTACATCCCAACTCTCTCGGAGGAAAACAGAGGACAGCTGGCGTTGGGGAATGTCCCCCCAAAGACAATCCCATCCATTTAGATACGGCACAAATGGTCAGTGCGAATGCTTCCTATTTTTTGGAGAGTCATAGTCTTCAGGCATCAGAATAGCATAGGGATTGTTTGGAAATAATTAAGGGGAGTAATTTCATGGTGTGTGGGAATG
This sequence comes from Phymorhynchus buccinoides, assembly GCA_017654935.2. NCBI lineage: Eukaryota > Metazoa > Mollusca > Gastropoda > Neogastropoda > Raphitomidae > Phymorhynchus > Phymorhynchus buccinoides. Next base: position 19,037,561 of record CM065709.1, on the reverse strand, counting down.
ATCTTGCCTAATTCAATCGGTCAAACAGGGGAAGTCACTCTACCATCAGCTCTCGTAGCCTATCGACTCGTGTGTTTGAGCAGACATACAGCACCGTGCGTTATTCTAAAAAAATGTCATTTATATTTTTATGTCACATTTTGCAAGTTTTATCAGTTTGTGGCCACTAGTCACCCCTAATTTAAAAACAAAAAAACACGTTTGCAAGTCGCTGACTCGCACCCTGCGGTTTCAAGCTTCGACGCCATTGCTGCATTGTTGCTATGGTATTTGACCGAGCAATGGAGGTAAACAACTCTAATTTTCAAGAAGTGCTCTCCCCTAGTTTTTTTCTCTCCCGAAAATCGTCTATTGTCGATCGTCAGATAATTTGCAGTGTTAGAGGAATTAAGAATGTTTGACAGAGGCTTGGCTTCTTATGTCAGAGGTGTTGCCTGTTATTGAATCTCAACACTGTTATTTTTAACGACATTTTGTTTAATCAGGGTTATGAGATAAGCATACAGTGTGCTTTTGTTTTTACATAGCCCTGAGGGAGGCCAATCTTTTCTGTTAAATAACATTTTAA
>CM065709.1:19026993-19031993 GCA_017654935.2 Phymorhynchus buccinoides | reverse complement strand
TGTGCCGTGTGTCTTTGACAGTGCTGTTCGGGTACCTCGACAGACACCTGGTCGACCCAACCACATGCTACAGTGACCAGAGACCTTGGCAGCTGCTGGCCTTCGATTCTGATCTGACGAAATAAGTTGGTAAGTTTTTTGTTTGTTCGTGTTGTAACTAACATTCACTGAATATATACGGTTGTGATGTGTTGTGGTGTGACCTCCCGAAAATAACGGCCCTTTCCTGGTATTGCAGTATCTCCAGAATATGATGATGATGATGTTTACGTCCTATTGGCAGGTCCCCTCCAGGATCGACCCACCATCTGTATATATACAAATGTCCCGTATGTACCTGTACCAGGTCGGAGGACGTTAAACTCATTTTCTTCCTGTGGTGTGACCAGTGGTCGCGTTTACTGGTAATTATCAGTACAATACTGATGGCTAAACCAAAATACTGAAAGAAAATGACCTGTCACAGTGTCAGTCCCAGGGACTGATAAACTTGTGTTAGGACTGATACATTGTTTCAACAGAGGCTCTGCTATTGTGGTTTTTACTGGTTTGTGTTTCCCTGGGACTGGTTTTGGTACTGGTTGTTCGGGGGTGGGGGGTCATTGTCGCTGGTGGGACTGGTTTTATTCAAACAATTCCTAGCGCTATCACTGGGTGTGATTGTGTGACGTTCACTCAATTTTTGGTTCTTTTTATCTCGGTGGCATGTCCTTAATAATCTTTCCTCTGTCTATATTTCCTTCAACCGACTGTTAACTGTTTTTAGCTAACCAAGAAAATCGCGAGGGGAGGGTGTGTGTGTGTGTGTGTGTGTGTGTGTGTGTGTGTGTGGCACTGTGCGTGTGCGTGCGTGCGTGCGTGTGTGTGTGCGTGTGTGTGTGTGTGTGTGGGGGGGGGGGGGGGTATTCGCCTAACAGTACTGCCACAAAAGCAGTACAGAAGGCTCACAGTACCTTCTGACAAATACCCCATCCTCAACACCACCACAGCAGTGCAGTAGTTCTTTGTTACGTAAAAATAAAATCACGAATGAGAGAGAATGAAAATCTGTTTAACGACCTCCGGTATGGAACAGACACATATGGAACATTAGTAGATATAAAGATGGTGGGAACGATCCTGGAGGCAATGCCCGGAGGCAGTGCAACACCAGTAAAGTCCCGAAAATGTTAGCAATACAGATATATTGTTATGCATGATAGAAAATCACGAAGTTGAGACATCTGTTTAAATAGTGTCACCTGCCAGATAAAGCCCTGTAACTTCAGCAGTAAGCCCTGAAAGACCTGTCATTATGTGCGTATGTGGGCGATGCATTGTTTGGACCATGACTGCCACTAACTTGATCACCGGCTGCTGTACTGTGAGTTTGTAAGAAAAGAAAAAAGGAGTCGAGTCACCCTGACATCTAAAAAGGAACCGAACAAAGAAAGAAAGAAAAACAAACTCACACAGAGAGTCACAGACACACGGACACTTACACACACGCAAACGCGCGCTCACACAGACACACACACACAAACGCGCGCGCACACACACAGACACACACACGCACGCACGCACGCACGCACACGCACACACGCACACACACACACACACACACACACACAACACAACACAACACAACACAACAACACCACAACACAACACAACACAACACAACACAACACAACAACACAACACAACACAACACAACACAACACACAACACAACACAACACAACACAACACAACACAACACAACACAACACAACACAACACAACACAACACAACACACACACACACTTTGCATGCAATGGGTCTTTACCGGGTTTTTTCAGTTTTGCCATTAAGTCATTCTTTAATTAACTATCATTTTCTTTCCGATGTGTGTTCTCGCCCCTTCCACAACGCCCCCCCCCCCCCCCCCCTTACACCTCCCACCTCCCCAGTTGTGTCTACTAGTGTCTGTTGCACCTGCTCAACCAATCTCGATGTCCCCCTCCCATCATCGTAAAAGCAAACAAACAAACAAACAATCCTCAAAAAACACTAAGCTAAAACTAAAAAAACAAAACATGTGGATCACCGAGCAGCAGATAAGTTCCCCAGCGGCTGACATGTCCTTTGCCCGTTACGGCCCCTACCCCCTCTTCCCTTCGCATCTTAACCCCGGTCCTGCTTGCGTCCTTCGGGTGATACACCTAATTCACTTTAAAATCGTGATTACTTGCATTAAAACCGGAATTGATAGTTTCTTTCACTGTGCTAACAAAAACTTACTGGAGCATTTTGTGAAGCTCGTGTAGGTTTAACCAAAAAAAAATATTTTTTACATTTTTGAACATTAATAAATGAAACGAGCGGCTGAACTGAGCGGCAGACATGTCCCTCAGGCTGATCCAGGTTGTTCCTGAGGGTGATCCAGGATGGATTTTAGCGGTGAATCACCTGAATCACCCTCAGGAACACCCTGGATCACCCTCATGATCACCCTGGGTCACCTGGATTTAAATCAGGAACATATCCCACCACAGAAACCAGGACCCTGCCCAGGGTGATCCACCACTAAGGACATCACAGTTTAGGCTCAAAACGTGAAGTGATTCCATGCAGTAGTTCTTGAGATACAGCCTTAGGGTTCGAACCTCGTAATTCGCACGTATTGAAATACGTGCCAAAGTTTGTGAGATACTAGGGATTAAGTGTTTTGGGTTTTGAACTCCTTAATCGTCATGACCTTGACCTTAAAATAAAACGAAAGCAAACAGTCGATAGATAATGTCCTCTAAAACTTGACACTAAAAGCGATTGAAATAGATTGAATGGTTTTCAAGAAAACCGGGTCGGACGCACGCACCGACGCACATGAAACAAAAACAATACTTCCCGAAGCTTCGCTCGGGAACGAAACAACTGTCTAGACACAACCCTTCCATGCTACACCCCCACTTCCCGCCCTCTCACTTGCGACATCCACACCCCCAAAATCCTTTTCTTTTCCCGATTTCTCATAAGGAACAATTTTAGGAGCAAGGTACACTTTACCCCCTAGCTCCCCTAATTTTCTCTTCTCATGTTCGGCATAAGCTGCAATTTATCTGGTATGCTGAGACGAAAATGACCTTCAGCTTGTTGTTCGTCATGTATGTTGTTTTTTCTTTTCTGTCCCTCGTCACAGAGGTCGTTTCCTTTCTCATTTAACCCTTTCAACGCCAATGTCGCATTTTAGCACCACAATGGTTTAACACCCATGTCACTAAAAGGCATCAAATCAGGACCTGTTATCCAAAGACCCTATTTTCTTCATTTTGGGAGGTAATGATAGGCCTAATGTTAAACATGTCACAGAGGAATTCGTAATATTGCAGATTTTTTTTTCTCTACCCAGTTAAGTTTAATGGTATTTTTTGGCTGAAAAATCGCTGGCGGCGAAAGGGTTAATATATATATATATATGTCTTTCGGCTTCTCATTTTCTGTCTATCTTTCTGCTTTTTCCTTCTGTAGGGTTCTGTAGCGATGCGCCATCGTCTCTGCGTGTACCCGTCACAAGACGTTCAATACTGCACGTGGTCATCTCCAAGTGACGTCATTCGCGCGACAATGTTGGTTTTGAGCGAACGTTTAGAAGTCGTATCTTTTAACCTTTCAATCTGAAATGAAACTGACCCTAACCCTATCCCTAACCCAAATCTTAAATCGTCAAATACACAAACAATAAAACTTTACCAAAAATTGAGAGTTCCATTATTTGGAGATGATCATGTGCAGTCTCTGTATGTCCCCATCTCTATGTGTCATCGTCTCGGTATGTCCCTGTCTTTATATATATGTCCCCGTCTCTGTATGTCCCCGTCTCTGTGTCCCCGTCTCTGTATGTCCCTGTCTTTATATATATGTCCCCCCGTCTCTGTATGTCCCCGTCTCTGTATGTCCCCGTCTCTGTGTCCCCGTCTCTGTATGTTCCTATCTTTATATGTCTCTGTCTCTGTATGTCCCCGTGTCCATGTATCCCTGTCTGATATATATCTCTTTGTCTTGTTTTTACTCCTACCCCCAGCCCTTGTAAACCCTAACCCCAACACAGACATGAACCTTAACCATTAACCCTATCCATAATTCTAACCCTAACCTTAATCTGAGAGTAACATAGCGACCGGACTGTTTGGATTTTGATTAAAATTGGCAGAGGGGTAGACAGCTTGAAAAGGAAGCTTCCTTTCGTTAATCAACACCGTGCTGACCTTGACCTTGAAGTTTGACCTTGAAACCCGAAATTTCCTTCTTTGGGCTATGTAATTTCCCCCAGCTTTATTTTGTAAACTTGTGAACAGAATCGCTTCAAATTTTGTGTGGTGGTGTACCATGGTGCAAGGAAGTTTGTATAAAAGTTCAGCTGTATCTCGTGAACTACTGAACAGAATCGCTTCAAATTTTGGGCTATGTATTTTATGCGTTCTGTAAGGGTGGAAAGTGGTGTGTTTATTGGGGGGTGGGGGGGGGGGGGGGGAGAGGACATGGTGCAAGGAAGTTTGTATAAAAGTTCAGCTGTATCTCGTGAACTACTGAACAGAATCGCTTGAAATTTTGGGCTATGTATTTTATGCGTTCTGTAAGGGTGGAAAGTGGTGTGTTTATTTGGGGGGGGGGGGGGGGGGGGAGAGGACATAATGTTTTCTTGCAGGCATGCGCTTTTAGTATCTATCTTATCTGTCCGTCCTTTAGACCCGTTTTTTTTTATTTTTTAAGGTATTAGGTACTTTATAGTCACCGAAGCGTCTCTATGAAATTTGGGTTGCTCCCACCTGGAAAGAGCGTCGCAACCAGAGGCGCGCCATCCATTTTTTTGTAATGCATGCAATTTTTGTGTGACTGATGAGGAAGGAAAGGGAGGTGGGGGTGGGGTAAATTTTGACCAAATGACAACTATTTCGTTGCCGCTGGGTTTAACGTGTGCTAAGTGCATGGGCACACGGGACCTCGGTTTATCGTCTCATCCAAACGACTCCACGTTCTAT
>CM065709.1:19019493-19021993 GCA_017654935.2 Phymorhynchus buccinoides | reverse complement strand
ATATGCATGCATAGTTTAGCGTACTATATTACTTACACACTCCACACATTCTTAATCACATATTTAAAATAACACATACATTTATGCACCCCCCCTGGACCCCTTTTGTATTTTGTTTGTTTTGTGTGTGTGTGTGTGTCTAAGATCACTGTAAGGTGGATAGACATTAAACTAAAGAACGACGACGCACGCACGCACGCACGCACGCACGCACGCACGCACGCACACACACACGCGGACACACACGCACGCACGCACGCACGCACGCACGCACGCATATTATATATATATATATATATATATATATATATATATATATATATATAGTTTGCTTTGATAAAGCTTTTCTGTGTGACCAATGTCTTTATTTGTGAACCTCAGAAACAAAACCAGTTAATGTTAACTTTGAGTAATGTTCGTGTTCAAAACAAAAAAAAAAACAATTTTTTTTTTTTAAAAAAAAAAAAAAGTTATATAAATTGTGCTGACTTTTTAATTTTTTAATTTTTTTTAAAATTTTTAATTTTATTTTTTGAACACGAACATTACTCAAAGTTAACATTAACTGGTTTTGTTTCTGAGGTTCACAAATAAAGACATTGGACACAGAAAAGCTTTATCAAAGCAAACTATTCTGCATTTCAAATGCACTAACTTTTTAGTCCTTCAGAGTAGGGGTACGGAGCTGGCTATTCACTGAGATTTTTCTTTCATGCTATATATATATATATATATATATATATATATATATATATATATATATATATATATATATATATATATATATATATATGTGTGTGTGTGTGTGTGTGTGTGTGTGTGTGTGTGTGTGTGTGTGCGTGCGTGCGTGCGTGCGTGCGTGCGTGCGTGCGTGCGTGCGTGCGTGCGTGCGTGCGTGCGTGCGCGTGTGCGTTCGTGTGTGCATATGTGTGTGTGTGTTCCTAAAAGCATTACGGGTTCATTTAATGTATTATTCATGAGGTGAGCTTAATGTAGATATGCAAAGTATTCAGAGTCAGTTAACAGTTGTTGACTTACGATCTTCTCTCGGCAAAGTTGTAGTTTAGACACCCCCGCACCACCAGCACCACCACCACTATTACCACCATCATCATCATCATCAGTTCACCATCACCATCACCACCATCATCATCATCATCAGTTCACCATCACCATCACCACCATCATCATCATCATCAGTTCACCATCACCATCACCATTATCATCGTCGTCGCCGTCGTCATCACCGTCATCATCACCATTGTCGTCGTTATCATCATATCATCATCATCATCATCATCAGTTCACCATCACCATCACCATTATCATCGTCGTCGCCGTCGTCATCACCGTCATCATCACCATCGTTGTCGTTATCATCATATCATCATCGTCGTCGTCGTCATCGTTATCGTCATCATCGTCATCACCGTCGTCGTCAATATTGCAATGTTCTCTTTTGTAGGCCTAATTAGCTTCATCGTAATATATCTTCTTTTCTCAAAGTTGCATCCTTTCGAAGCAAAACGCAGTCGAGTCGTCTCGATAGACACGGGTAGATTAAGTGTACCCGAAAAGCCCTTGTTTTTTTCCGGGGCCAAACCTCCCCCCCCCCTCCCCCCCCCCCCCCCCCCCCTCTCTCTGTTCTCTTCTCTCTCTCTCTCTCTCTCTCTCTCTCTCTCTCTCTCTCTGCCCCCCCCCCCCTCTCATCTTTCTGTCGATCTGTTTCGTATGAAGGGAGGTAATGGAAGGGGATGCCTGCCAGGGCCCTGTGACTTATGCCCCTTGGAGAACTGAGGGGCCAGCACCCTCTGGCGTCTAGACAAGGAGCTTCAAAGGGTTGCTTCCCTTTTACCCCCTTTTTCTTTTCTTTTGTTGCTCGCGATGATGGAAGAGTCATTAGATCTATCCGGGTGCCTGCGTCGAATCAGTATGGGGGCTCCCATGATGCATTGCGTCACGTGCGCGCGTGCAGGTTTGCACGAAAAAAGCATGATGGGTAGTTGAGCGTAGCCAGCTTTCCGTTTCCGTTTAGCTCGTATGGCAGTGGCTATTCTCCCTCTAGTAGTAAAATAGACCTGAGGCTATTTTCCCTCATGTATGGACAGTAGAACTCGGGCTCTTTTCCTTCACATGATTTTGTAGCACTGCGTCTATCCGATTTCGCCAAGCATTGCCGAAGTAACTTCCGCCTGAAATAGGCTTTTATAACTTAGAGTGGTACTTCGGCTACGTGCCCATGTGTCCGAGTGTCGTTGTGCCCGTAATGATGTGTCGACGTGTCTGAGTGTCAATGTGTCCACGTCGATGTGTCATGTGTTGATATGTCCAAATGTCGATGTGTCCACGTGTTGATGTGCCCATGTGTCAATGTGTTAATGTGTCCACGTATTGATGTGCCCATGTGTCATTTCCCCCCCTCGTGTCATTGTGCCTCCGTGTCATTGTGACCTGTGTCATTGTGCCCACGTGTCGTTGTGACCCCGTGTTATTGTGAGCC
>CM065709.1:19009493-19014493 GCA_017654935.2 Phymorhynchus buccinoides | reverse complement strand
TGTGTCGTGTGTGTGTGTGTGTGTGTGTACTGTGTGTGGTGTGTGTGTGTGTCTGTGTGTCTGTCTGAAACACAAAACGGGCCTTATAACTCCGCCGTTTTTGGACCGAATCGCTTCAAATTTGCTGTGAGCCCTAACGGGACGATGGCAACGGCAACCGAGGCGGCCGTATCATTTGCGCAGTTTTGCAAATGCGCGAAACGCGCATCGCCGGCCTCTCGGCGCCCGTATCTACGGCGTTTCTGGACCGATTGCGTTCACATTTGGCAGGTACATGACCGGGGACGGTGACTATCGGTGTGCCAAACCGGAAGCGAATCGGTACAGAAACGCGTGCGCTATACGCCGACTCACCCTTTCACGAATAACTCCGCCGTTTCTTAACTGAATCGCTTCAAATTTGCTGTCAGGCTTGCTATGGCCCGGGCAAAGCCTGGCAGCAAATGTGAAGAGAATCGGGAGAGCGCGTCACTCTCAGAGCAGCGCCAATGGGAAATGGGGCCTTATAACTCTGCCGTTTCTTAACTGAATCGCTTCAAATTTGCTGTACTCAGCGTTACCAGTTCTTGGCGTTACCGTTGCTAGGCGTTACCATTACTAGGGAGAGCGCATCACTCTCAGAGCAGCGCCAACGGGAAACAGGGCCTTATAACTCCGCCTTTTCTTCACCGAATCGCTTCAAATTTACTGTACTCAGTAAGGTGCGGGGGGTAGTAGAACGGGATGAGTGAAGAAGATGGAAGGAGGGAGAGAGACAAAAGTAATAATAATATTTCGCGGACCCGGCGAAACCAGTACTCAGCGTTACCAGTACGTGGCATTACCTGTACGGTGCATTGCCAGTACTAGGCGTTGTGCTAGTGTTCTACAATAAGCCTAGGGTCTCCCATAGCCGTATACATTCTTGATCATCATGTCACAACCTATTCAGTTCCTGCATTTTGAACCGTCAGTGCAAACCTCCGCCAAGGAAGACTCACAAAACCGAAATTTCCTTCCTTCATGTCCGAGCTGTATCCCATGAACCAGTGGGTAGAAACGCTTCAAATTGTGTGTGGTAATGTAACATGGCGAGTAATGAAATAAACACTTGCAATATTTGTTTAAGAAAAGCAGAAACAGGTTCATTTGTTTAGACTCATGTGCACATAAGGACAAAAAACCGCGAGAGGACTCAACACTCGTGCAGACGTGATTATGTGCCAATGAGTGTAAAAGGGGGTGGAGAGAAAGGCAGAGAAAAAGAAGGAAGGAGGGAAGGGGGGGGGGGGGGGTTAGATGAAGTATATACGCAGATGACTAATGAAGAAGGGGTCAGGGTGTCATATCAAACTTGGTGCAGTTTCAGCAATATTCCCACAAAACGTGTGTGAATTTGTCTACGTCAGTGGTACGTTATCCCCTCCCCTGCCCTCCTCAACTACCCCCTGGTAAGGTGCCTGGAGCTTCCGTTCATTAGCATCTTTGTAGTTCCCGAGCGAAGCTTCGGGAAGTATTGTTTTTGTTTCATCCGTGTGTGCGTGCGTGCGTGCATCCGTCCGTCCGTCCGTCAGTCCGTGCGCCTTTTCTTGAAAACCGTTCAGTCTATTCCAAACACTTTTAGGGCACAAGGATTAGAGGATATTAGCTATCGATTGATTGCTTTACTGGTTTTATTTCAAGTTCAAGGTCATGTTGATTAAGGAGTTGAAACCCCACGCGAAGTTTTGCACGTATTTTAATGCGGTTTTTTTCCCCCCCCACAATTATTTCTGATAAAAGGACTATAACATTATAATCATGAATAGGTCTGCGCGCTCGGGGTTCGAACTCCAAAGCTGTATCTCAAGAACTGTTGCATGGAATCGCTTCAAATTTACTGTGGTGGTGCATCACATTGCCAGAAAGGTCCGATACAAAAATTATAACCATGCTGACCTTGACCTTGAAGTTTGACCTTGTTTTAGACTATTTCTGGCCTAATCTCTGTCTGTCTATCTCCACACCCCCCACCCCCCCCCCCCCCCCCCCCCTCTCTATGTATATAGTAGTATTTCTTTGGCTAAGATCGTCCAAACTTCTTGGACAATCGTGAATTTGTAGTTGTTAGGATTTCCTAGTGTGTTGCCGGTCTGTCGTTTCCGACAATGACTGCAGATAGTACTACGTAGCAGATAGCAGAGGGGGCAGCCACTATTCCGGCGGACTGGGGTAAAATTTGTTTATGGTGGAGAAGCCTTGCCCAGGGTTCATCCCCACTCTCTCTGCCAAAGGGATTTGAGGACGATAGTTGGCGTTGGGGGAAGGTCCCCAAAGGCTAACCAATCCCATTGGCTGCAGCACTAGAGCCAGTGCAAATGCCCCTCCTAGTTAGAGAGTCCTAGTCTTCCTCGAAAGACTGAGCTGCACCATGATATTCCATGATATTCCAATACCATAGAAAATCATTTATAGTACTGCTCTCATTTACTGTTGGCCCTTACTACAGGCTAATGTCCACCAGTGATAGAGGCCATTTGAGTATCTGAGCTTTTCCTACATGATGATAGATACACCATTGAAGCGTTCGCTGTCTACATTTATTTTCTTTTGATCGCGTTGACAGCAAACGTGTACAACAAAAATCTCCTGTAGCTTAATTGAACAAAGGGTGAATACTCTCTTTCTAATTAACTTGGCACATTCTTTCTTAAGAATGATGCTTCGTTTGTCTCACTTTGGTTCTGACCCACGCACTGCTAGGTGATTGGTATCGTAATCAACTTTGGTGGGGGGGAGTTAATTAGAAAGAGAGTATTCACCCTCTGTTCAATTTCGTTATCTCCTCTCTTGGCCTCACTATTTCATCCTGTAGCTTAATTAATAGCAACCCAGATAATGATACGGGTATTTATAAAACAAAGAGGGAACGGAAAATTCGTTAGGTTGCACAACAACCCCGCAGTCCTCCCCTACTTACACCAATTTGATTAAAATCCGTTTATATGTTTTTGAGTTGTGATGTTTAGAGACAGATAAACAGATAACGAAAAGAATAACAAAAGCAAAAACCGTCTGTTTGGAGGAAATTAATTTTTACTACTAGAGACCGTTAACTTTCTCTTTATGAAACGTAACACAAAAATATCTAGACTTGCTTTTTGGGGGTCGAGATCATGCATCCATCTGGTAAAGAAAAACAATCGTGAAACTTCCTTGGCAGAGGTACTTATATAATCGTCCTTTTCCTGAACTAAAACATTTGATATATAGTATTATGTTTTGATATTAGGCATCAATTTCCCCCGAGCGTTTTAGGAACCGTTTTAGGTTTCCTTTATGCATCAGTAATGCTCCCTCAAAATGCCAGGCCATAAAGGTTGTTGTTGGTGGATTGACGTTACGTGCACACACTGCAATACACCCCATATATTATTACTGACAATAGCAATTAATGGGATGACTGATCGAGCGGAGAAAAGACCATTTCTTACTAGTACTTGGTATACTTCTTTCTTTCTATTTTTGGTCTTTCTGTCTGCCTTTCGTTCTATTTTCTGTCTGTCTTTCTGTCTGCCTTTCGTTCTATTTTCTGTCTGTCTTTCTGTCTGCCTTTCGTTCTATTTTCTGTCTGTCTTTCTGTCTGCCTTTCTGTTCTGTCTGTCTTTCTGTCTGCCTTTCGTTCTATTTTCTGTCGGTCTTTCTGTCTGTCTGTCTGCCTTTCGTTCTATTTTCTGTCGGTCTTTCTGTCTGTCTGTCTGTCTGCCTTTCGTTCTATTTTCTGTCGGTCTTTCTGTCTGTCTGTCTGTCTGCCTTTCGTTCTATTTTCTGTCGGTCTTTCTGTCTGTCTGTCTGTCTGCCTTTCGTTCTATTTTCTGTCGGTCTTTCTGTCTGTCTGTCTGCCTTTCGTTCTATTTTCTGTCGGTCTTTCTGTCTGTCTGTCTGTCTTTCGTTCTATTTTCTGTCGGTCTTTCTGTCTGTCTGTCTGTCTTTCGTTCTATTTTCTGTCGGTCTTTCTGTCTGTCTGTCTGTCTTTCGTTCTATTTTCTGTCGGTCTTTCTTTCTCTTTCTTTTTTTCGATCTTCCTTTCTTGATTTGCCTTTCTTAATTTTTCTATTTAATCTTTCTGTCCATCTGTCTGATTGTTCTCCTTTCTTTCCTTACTTAAAACAAGGAAAAAGAAAACGATTGACGGCCATAGTACTTATTAGAAGAGAGAGAGAGAGAGAGAGAGAGAGAGAGAGAGAGAGAGAGAGAGAGAGAGAGAGAGAGAGAGTGTGTGTGTGTGTGTGTGTGTGTGTGTGTGTGTGTGTGTGTGTGTGTGTGTGTGTGTGTGTGTGTGCACGTATGGCGTGCGTGCGTGCGTGCCTCTCTGTGTGTGTGCGCGCGTGCGCGTGTGTGTGTGTGTGCGTGTGCGTGTGCGTGTACGTGTGCGTGCGTGTGTATATACGATGAGTATGAGTAACTGTAGAAATGAATGAGCGAGATGAGATTGTGTGTGCATAGAGGATGGAAGTTCGGCTTGGTGGGGAGGGGGGGAGGAGGAGGGGGGGGGGCGGGCAAGGAACGTGGAGGGTGGGAGTGCGAAGAGAAATTAATGATGTTACACCAAAGACACTCGGTAGATATAGTAAGCTCCTTGGTTACACTAAGCACGAGCACTGAATATGCAGAGTAGGATAGAATTCGATACTATTATAGCCCCAGAAAAAAGTGTCCCCCCCCCCCCCCCCCCCCCCCCCCACCTTCTTCTTCTTCTTGCCATGATCGATGATGATGATGACGACGATGACGATGATGATGGTGATATCGATAGCGATAATGGCTGGTTAGTGGTAAACCCATAGATCTTGCTTTGTAAAGCCTTGACAGAGTGGGATGTCCTTACTCTCCCCTTCCCCACCCCACCCCCACGCCTTTCCTTCGCGTCTCATACATTTTTCACTCGTCTCATTCTCTCTCACTCCGTTTATTTTCTGCCTTTCTGGTCCTGTCTCTCTTCTATCTGTCTGTCTGTCTGTCTGTGTCTGTCTGTCTCTCTC
>CM065709.1:18981993-18994493 GCA_017654935.2 Phymorhynchus buccinoides | reverse complement strand
AAAAATAATGTTGAAAGGGTAGGGGGGAGAAAGGGGGAGAGAGAGAAGAATAGGGGGAGAGAGAGAGAGAGAGAAGGAGAGAGAGAGAGAGAGAGAGAGAGAAGAGTGAGAGAGAGAGAGAGAGAGGGAGGGAGAGAGAGGGAGAGAGAGAGAGAGATGATGGAGAGAAAGAGAGAGAGAGAGAGAGGGGGTGAGCGAGAGAAAGAGAGAGAGAGAGACAGACAGAGAGGAGAGAGACAGACAGACAGACAGGATGTGTGTGTGTTGTGTGTGTGTGTGTGTGTGTGTGTGTGGGGGGGGGGGGGGGGGGGGGTAGCTTCAGGCTTCAGATGTTGTTTTAATGCTCATAAAGTCCATCAGACTCCCAACATTTCTTCCTTCCGTCCTTTTCTTTTCTTTGAATAATATGATAGGAATTGGCTGAGGAAGAGAGAAAGAGAATGGCGAGGATGGGGTGGGGGTGGAAGGGGGTTGGTGTGTGGGGGTGTCAGTAGATGAAAATTAAAAAGACGAGTGGAAGAGGGAGATGGGGAGGTGGGTGGGTGAAGTATGAGAGAGAGAGAGAGAGAGAGAGAGAGAGAGAGAGAGAGAGAGAGTGAGTGAGGGAAGAGATGAGTGGAGAGAGAGGAGTGAGAGGAGAGGGAGGAGAAGAAGGGAGAGAGAGGGAAGAAGAGAGAGAGAGGAGAGAGAGAGGAGGAGAGAGAGAGAGAGCTCGAGATTTGAGAGAGAGAGAGAGAGTTCTCGAGAGAGAGAGAGAGAGAGAGATGACAGACAGAGAGAGAGAGAGAGAGAGAGAGACTAGAGAGAGTGCAGAGAGAGAGAGAGAGAGCTCAGAGAGACAGAGAGAGAGAGAAGAGAGAGAGAGAGAGAGAGACAGAGAGGGAGGGAGAGAGATGAGGTTACTGGTATTATGGCTCTTGCCGCACAATTTACAAACAAAATAAGTAAATAGATAAATAAACTTCCTTGCCAATAACCCCCCCCCCTCCCCCCACCCCCCCCAACTGATTCATAAAAAAAAAACCCACCAATAAAAAACAACCAACCGAACCAAAGACTTTATACATACTACATGCACGTAGGCCGATTATAAGGCGTTGTCTTATTTGAGTGACCTCTTCATTGGGGTGGGGTTTATTCTTTTGAAGTTACAGGACCTCACCTGCTAGTGTAATCACGAGTGCGGGTGAAACAGTTAACACAAGTAGTAACATGTAACTGAGACTAAGCAGCCCATCGTTGTGCCAGTTTAGTCTAATTTACATTTGCTACCCATGTTAACTGGTTTAAGACGCGCTCGTGAATACGTTACCTGGACAATCAAACGAGAGTCTAAAGCTGCTTTTAAAGACACACTGACGCTTGTCCCTTTGGGTTTTTTCCTAGGTAGCTGTGACCCACATACAAATGTCCCCAACTTCAAATTGAGGCTGATCTTTAAAATGATGTTTGGTTTTCAATTTGGGGACATTTGTGTGGGAGTCAAACTTGGTCAAAACAAGATTTCTTACCAGCTAGCAATAAGAGGGAAAATACGTGAAAGTGAAACCCGTGATTTTGACACGTGACCTGGTGGGTCTTTAAGAACAAACAGGCGAACAAAGAAACAAAGAAAAGCATTCAAGTGGAGTTGTGGAATTCTTTCTCTTGGCTTTTTCGTTTCTGTGTTTGTTTGTTGTCATTTCAAGCAACACAAAAGGTCAACGAAAGGGAACGAAACGACCATCAAAACGTGCGAGTCGCCATTTTTGTTTTTAACTCTCCCTCTCCCCGTTGTTCTCTCCCCTGTTCTAGGCGGGTGGGGTCATCACGGTGTGAACGTAACGTGTGTCCCGCGCGAACCCCTCTTTTTCTTTAATCCCACCCCCCCCCCCCCCCCCCCCGCTCCTTTTCATTTCTCTGTCCGGCCGCCACGTTAATTGCCATCCACCATCAAAGAGAACGCCGATTAAGGCCGTTGTCTGTTTGAATTGTCTACGAGCACGTTGTCTCCCCGGTCAGCACGTACCACCTACCGAGGTTATCTCCCTCCCCCCCCCACCCCCCCCACCTCTCCCCCCGACCCCCCCCCCCCTTCTACCGTCTCATCACAAGAAAGTGACAACCACGGTTATCTCCCTTTGAAGATGGTTTTGCTTTGTCAATCACAAGGTTAGGAATGTCAGGAATGTGATAAGGATGGAATAGGCGCGTGATTGTTCGGTACATTTAGAACAGCAATCTTGTGACGTGTGGACTGTAATACACCAATAGCAGGCTTTCATTGTTTGAAAGTGAAGGCTATAATTGGAGTGGTGAGAAAAAGTTTTCACACAAGACGCTGAAACGTAGCTAGAGCAACACTCACAACCAGTCATCATAAGCCCACTAGTAAGTATTATTGATGGCAGGTGATTGAGATCTGGTTTGTTTGACTCTAGTTTTGATCTAGATCCTATGTTCAATGATGAATAAGGAGTAGATAGATATGTTATAGAAAAGAAGTGGTAAACATTCTATTCTATTTATGTGCACTGATTATTTGTGTGTGTGTGTTTTTGACTTGAACACTTTTGGTACCAGAACCGGAGTTTATGCCTACTAACCCTTTTGTCTATTTTTAGTAGGAAACCTATGGGCCGCAATCTTGCACTATTTTTAGTAGGAAACCTATGGGCCGCAATCTTGCACTTTATGATACCATTCCTTTCCAGGTGTTGGATGGAGAATGATGTTGTCTTGATCACCTTTTATGTTTTACTGATCTCAGTTTGTTAACTGAAATTCAGTTTATTTATTAACTACATGTAGTGCTATTGTACAAGGGAAGCCTTCTAGCCGGTTGGGATTCACTAATTCCCTGCCGACTGAAGCCCCTTGTCTCTAAGCCATAGAGATCTACATCCACCTTCTCCTGTGATTATCAGCAGGGCATCGTGGGCCGGACGATCATCCCGGACTCCACCAAGCACCAAGACGGGACCGTCGCCAAGACGACCTGCACCCAGAATCCGCGAGGAGACCACGCTTGAACCGTGCCATCCCGCGAAGCCGTAACCGGAACGACTGGGAGCTACTCTCACCTGACGAGCAAGCCCAGAACTTCAAACAGCTAATTCTACCTGACTGCGCCAATCATTTGAAATTTCCTACGGACACCGAATATAATTAGTAACCCTTCCGGCATGGGGCGAACCTTATAGAAAGACAAAAGTCTTGTGAATCCTTTCGGATTTCATTGTGTTTTTTATCCATATTTTGTTTTGGAGCCATTGAGCTGCTTTATTATTATTGTTGCATAATCTTATGCAGATTTTGTGAGTAAATAAAATACACAGTGTCAAATAATCCTGAACCCTTTGGTCAGTACTGATGAGAGTGGGAGTCTTGTAATTCAATGTTAAAACCTACTTCTCTCTGTCTGCCATTTAGAGCAAATTCAACCACTTGTATTTCTTACAACCAGATCCTGATGAGCCAGAACCCGGGCACAAATATAAATTTATTAAAGATGAAAAGGGGCCGGGAAAGTTGCTCATCTCCCATACCCTAGAGAAGTGGGCTAAAGGCAAATTTTCTAAAAGTCTTCCCTAGAGACTTAGCCTTTTTACCCATTACCTCGTCACAAGAGAGTTAACAAGGACGATAACTTCCAGAAGGTGTGGGAACTATGTTGTACAAAATATCCCCCAGTTTATTTGTCTCACGGGGCTTTTCAACAAAAATTACAATCAAGTGCAACGTTTCGGTCGGTTGCAAAGTCCGGAATCGCAGCATCGCCGACATACTCCGAAATCGTCTCTGTGTCGGTTTGTCACACATACATCTCACGTAAGTACATGGATCGAAACGCATCAAAACTCTCACTGTAACTGAATAGTTTTTGATATATAGCTCTTGGGATCTCGGACCTCGAGATTTCTCTCGCGCGCGATCATGCGCTCACGAGCGTACATAAAAATTAATGACAACCTCTGTTATAGACTCCCTGTCATCAAGAAATATCTGTGGAAAAAAATGCATTGAAATACATCTCAAAACTCTCGCATCTCTATCTAGCTCATTGTGTGTTTTGGGGTTTGAACCTCTCTCTACTGGCGCGACCTCTGACTCTTAATGTAAAACTACATACATCAGTGGATAGCTTGCATCTTGGCGAACTAGTATACCGAATTTGATTTTGATAGCTCTGAATAGTTTTCTCTCTCCTCTGCGGACGAATAGCTCGGACGGAAGGAGGCACGTCGCTCGGACGTCTCTCTTCACTCGGACGGACACTCAGTGTGTGTGTGTTTTGTCTGTCTCGTCAAAAATGTGTGGTTTTACGTTCCTCTTGGCTCTGAAATCAGACACATATGCAACATTTGTAAATACAAATATGGTGGGAACAATAGCTGGAGGACAATGCCCGGAGGCAGTAGAAACCAGTAAAGTCCCCGATTTTTTTTAATTAAACGCAGATAGTTGTAGCGGTGACCACGCCTGCTTTAAACTTCATCGGCTATGGCACCGCTACTGATTTAATTTATAAGTGTTTGTCTGTCTGTCTGTGTTCAACATTTAAGTTCAAGTGTTTGCGAGGATAACTCCGGGTGAATTTGATGCAAGTCCACATGGAGAAACGTGTGTTTGTAAGAAGTTTCGTCTACAAACTCAAACTCAATAACAATGTTTTAATGATAGATTTCCTACCTTTGACATCGGGGGCGCGCATGTACACATAATAGTACGTATGAAAAACAAAAACAAAATGTGGTCGCGCGCGCGCGGCGCGTGTGTGTATGTGTGTGTGTGTTGTGTGTGTGTGTGTGTGTGTGGTGTGTGTATGTGTGTTTTAACAGCATATCACCATGAAGGAATAAAGATAGGAAGATGAAACTTGATGTGCATGTAGGCTAGGTCTCTGTAGATGTGCCTTTTGGTGTCAAGGTCAAGGTTTGACTCTTGACGTATGACCTCAAAACTGAAAATCTTTTTTAGCCATATCTCGGGCGTCCACCAGTCATTCATATTAGATGTTGAAACTTGCTATGAAGGTGGTTTGACTTATGCTCCTTCCGAATATTGTTGACCAATCAAAGTTAAGGTCAAGGTCAAGGATATCGCTGGACCCTGAAAATCTGGGGGTCGAAAAAAATGGAGTTCCCAAGAAAACAGCAAATCACCATGAAGGAATAAAGATCGTCTCTCTCTTCTCTCTTCTCCTCCTTCCTGTCTATCTCTCTTTCCTTCTGTCTCTCTGTCTCTCCATTCTCTCTCTGTCAGATTTTCTTTTATTTCTTCCCCTCTTCTCACTCTCTCTACTAGTCTTTCTCTCACCCTCTTCTCTTTCTTCTCTCATTTTCTCTCTCTCTTCTCTCTCTCTCTCTCTCTCTCTCTCTCTCTCCTCTCTTTCCATATCTCTCTCTCTCTCTCTCTCTCTATCTCTCCTCTCTCTCTCTCTCTTCTCTCTCGTTTTTCCCTCATCCTCTTGATATGATCTTCTGAGAGAGAGAGTCTCATGTCTAGTCTTAGAGGAGAGAGAGAGATCCCTCTCTCTTGTATTTCTCTCCTAGATAGATCTCATCTTCTCTGAAGAGAAATCTTCTCTCGTCTGGGTTAGGACTAGAAGATCTCTCTCTTTCTCCTTCTCTCTTCAGGAGAAGAAGAAAAAGAAGAAACGATAACAACAACAACAGCAACAGGATGGTCCTGCTTCTCTCCGATTCTAGAAGCACGTCTGTGTTAATCGTTTCTCGAAAAGAAATAATATCCCTCTCCTTGAATATCGAAAGCGAGGAATCCCTAGTCTCGAGGATACATTCCAAGTCATACAAAGGGTGAGTCAGAGAGAGAGGTTGACTGTGAGACGAACCTCTCTACCCAGCGAACCGGAACTCTCTCTAATTCTTCAGAAGGCAAAGCAGGCGTCTCAGCTTTCACTCCCGCAGTCAACCAACTCTGAACAACACGATAGACCAAAGGGTCTCTCTCTCTCTGTGGGCAAGTCAGGACACAAAAACGATCACTGAGCCATATATACTAGGGCATTTTCTTCTCGAGTCTCTCGTATCTCCTAGACTAGACTATTCATCTGCCCGCACTCGTTCTGTCCGAGTCTACGCTGACTTTTCTAATTCAACTCCTCTAAATCTCATCACAGTCTCTCTTTCAAGTTTGCCGTCACGCGGCACATGCCTCTATTTGTACTCCTAGTTACGGACAGAATCTCAGGGGAGATAATGTTCTTCTGTCGCACATGGTCAGACAGTGATTGTATTGCGCTAGGGATTTTGAAAACCAGTCTTCTCAGAGACAATTCGTGTCCTCCAGTCTCCGTGTCAAAGCCCAGTCCCAGGTATCCAAAAAACCAATGCTTCTCTACTCTATCCTCTCTAAAATCTCAATTTCTCTCAGTCCTAGCGAAAAATCTATCAGTCACTCCCATTGACAGGTCGAATTTCTCATCCGCCTTATCTTTGGATCTGCTATCAGTATTTACTGATAATTACTCACAGAGAAGGGGGTGGAAGAGAGAGAGAGAGAGAGAGAGAGAGAGCAGAGAGGGGAGAGAGTAGAGAGAGAGGAGAGAGAGAGAGAGATCAGGGAAATGATAATCTCTTCATCTCTCTCTCTAAGTAGTGCCGGGGGAAGGGATATCATCCTCTCTGCCTCCCGTCCTATGCTTCTCGCTCTCTCTCTTCTTCATTCGGTCCCTGTCTCTCACATGCTTCTGTCTCTTTTTCTCTCGTCGTTTCCCCGGTCGATGCCAAAAAAATTTCCTCCCTTCTCTTTTCTTGTCTCCCTCATTAAACACTCTCTCTCTCTCTCAGTTTCACATCTTAGTCTCTCTCCCTCTCTCCAGTCTCTCCTCTCTCTCTCTCATTCTGCCTCTCTCTCTCTCTCCTCTCTCTCTCTTCACTTCCTCTATCTTCTCTCCTCTCTCCTCTTTCTCCTTCTCCCTCTCTCTCTCATCCTCTCTCTCTCTCTCTCTCGCTCTCCTCGCATCTCTCTCATGTCTTGTGGCTCTCTCTTCGATCTCGTCGTCTTCTCTCGCCGTCTATCTGGTCTATTCTTCTTGTTTTCCCTCCGTCTCTGGTCTTCTGACCTCTCTCGTCCTCTTTTCTCTCTTTCTTCTCTCTTCTCTCATCCTCACTCCATCATCTTTCTCTCCTCTCTTCTGTATTCCATCACTCATTTCTCCTCTCTCTAAAGTCGTCTTTCCTCTCTCCTTCGCACTGTCTTCTCTCTCCTCTCGTCGGTCTCTCCCTCTCCCTTCTGTACTTCTCATTACTCCTCTCTCTCTCTCTCTCTCTGTCTGTCGTCTCTCTCTCTTCTGTCTCTCGTCTCTCTCCCGTCTCTCTCACTCTCTCCCTCTCTCTATCTGTCTCTGGTCTGTCGTCGTCATACCATCATTCGCGCTATCTCACGTCTCGTCTTCATCTATTCTTCCCGGGGGTCTCCTATCTCAGTTTCGCTGCGTCCCAGTTTATACCCGTACGCTGGTGTGATCTCCTCTCTTCTCCCATCTATTCTGTGCACATCATCCCCTCTATCTCGTCCCTCTCTCGAGGCTCATCCAGGCGTCGGTCTCCTAGAGTCTCTCTCTCTCCATCTCTCTTATCTATCTCTCTCCCATTACATCTACTTCTCCGCCCCCCTTCTTCTCTCTCTCTCTTCTCTCTTCTCTCTCCTTTCATCCTTCCTCTTCTCTTACTCTCGTCTCTCTCTCTCAGTCTCGTCTCCCTCTCTCTCTCTCCATCTCCTCTCTCTCTCCCTCCTTCCATCTCTCTCTCTCTCCCTCCTCTTCTCTCTCTCTCTCTCTCTCTTTCGTTCTCTCTCTTCCTCTCTCTCTTCCTTTCTTCATCTCTCTCTCTCCGTCTCTCTCATCTCTCTCTCTCTCCTCTTTTCTCGATCTCTCTCTTTCTCATCAGTTCTCTCTCGTCTACTCCCTCTCACTCTCTCTCTCTCTCGTCCCTCTCTCCTCTCTCGTCTCTCCCCTCTCTCTCTCCGTCTTCTCTTCTCATCTCTCCCTCTTCTCCTCTCGTCTTTCTACCTCTCCCTCTCTCATTCTCCTCTCTCTCTCTCTCCTTCTCTCTCCATCTCATCTCTCTCTCCTCTCTCTCATTCTCTCTCTCTCTCTCATCTTATCTCTTCTCTCTCGTCTCTCTCTCCCTCTCTCTCCCTCTCTCATCTCTCTCTCTCTCTCTCTCATCTCTCTTCTCTCCTCGATCTCCTCTCTCTGTCTCTCTCTTCTCTCTCTCTCTCTCTCTCTTCTCTCTGCCTCTTTCTCTCTTCTCTCTCGTAGCTCTCCTCTCTCTCTCTCTCGTCTCCTCTCTCCTCTCCCCCTTCTCTTCTCTCTCTCCTCTCCTCTCCTCCTCGCTCTCTGTCTCTCTGTCTGTCCTCTCTCTCTCTCTGGTCTCCACGTCTCTCTCTCTCTTCCTCTCTCGTCTCTCTCATCTTCTCTCTCTCTCTCATCTCTCTCCCTCTCTCTCCCCTCTCCATCTCTCTCTCTCTCATCATCTCTCGTCTCTCTCATCGCTCCCTCTCCTCTCTCTCTCACTCTCCTATCTCTCTGCACTCTCTCTCTCTCTCTACTCTCGTCACACTCCTCTCTCTCTCGTCTCTCTCCTCTCTCTCTCTCTCTGTTTTCATCTCTCTCTCTCTCTCTCTCCTCAGTCTCTCATCCGCTCTCTCTCTCTCTCTTCCTCTCTCATCTCTCTCATCTCCCTCTCCCCTCTCTCTCGTTCCATCTCTCTTCTCCTCTCTCTCCTCTCTCTTCTCTCACTCTCTCTCTTCACTCCTCTCTCCTCCACCCCTCTCTGCCTCTCTCCTCTCTCATCTCGTTCTCTTCTCTCCTCTCGCGGTCTTTCTCCTGTCTCTCTTCCTCTCTCCTCGCCTTCTCTCCACTTCTCTTTCTCTCTCTCTTCTCTCTCTCTTCACACATCTCTCTATCTCTGCCTCTCTCTCTCTCCCTCTCTCTCCCTCTCTCTCTCTCTCTCTCTTCCTCTCTCGTCTTCCTCTCTCTCTCATCATTCTCTCTCTCTCTCTCTCAATCTCCTTCTCTCGTCATTCTCTCTCTCTCTCTCTCTCTCTCTCACCTCTCTTCTCCCTCTCTCTCTCTCTCTCTCTCTCATCTCTCTCTCTCTCTGTCTCTCTCTCCCCTCTCTCTCTCTCTCTCTCTCTCTTCTCGATCTCTCTCTCTCTCTCCTCTCTCTCTCTCTCGTTCTCTCTCTCTCTCTCCTCTCTCTTCTCTCTCTCTCTCTCTCCTCTCGGTCCCTCTGTCTCTCTCTTCTCCATCATCTCTCTACCTTCTCACCCTCTCGCTTCTCTCTCTCTCTCTCTCTCTCCCCCTCTCATTCTCTCTCTCTCTGTCATCTCTCCTCCCCCTCTTCCTCTCCCTCTCTCATCTCTCTCTCTCCCTCTCGCTCTCTCTCTCTCTATCTCTCTCTTTTTTTCTCTCGTTCTTCTCATCTCTCTCTCCTCTCCCCTTCTCTCTCCCTCTCCTCTCTCTTCTCTCTCTCTCTCAAAATCTCTCTCTCTCTCTCTCTCTCTCCTCTCTCCTCTCTTTCTCTCATTCTCTCTCGGTCTCTCTCTCTCTCTCATTCTCTCCTCGCTCTCTTCCCATCTCCCTCTCTCTCTCTCTCGCATCTCTCTCCTCGTCCCTCTTCTCTCTCTCTCTCTCTCTCTCTCTCTCCTATCAGGTGTCCGATCAGAAGAGAAAAAGACGAAAGGGAGGAAGGGGCCCCCCCACAAAAGGGGGGGGTTTGTCATTTATCATGTGTTTCCACTGCAAGCGATACAGGCACGAGAGAGAGAGGGGGGGGGGTGGAGATAGGGGGGGATAGGAGAGAGAGAGAGGAGGGGGGAATGGGGGGGAGGAAGGAGAGGGGGGGGGGAGAGAGGGGGGAGGGGAGGGGGGGGGGGAGGGGGAAGGGGGGGGGTGGGGGGGGGAGGGGGGGTCGGGGGGGGTGGGGGGGGAGAGGGATAGTGAGGGGGGAAAAGGGGAGGGGGGGGAGGAAAAGAAGGGGGGTGGGGGGGGGGAGGAGGGGGGAGGGGGGGGGAGGGGGGGGAAGGGGAGGGGAAGAGGAGAGGAGGAGGGGGGGGGGGGGGGGAGGGGGGGGGGGGGAGATATGGGGGGGGGAGGGGGGAGGGGAGGGGGGAGGGGAGAGGGGAAAGGCAGGAGTGGGTGGGGGTAGGGGGGGGGGGGGGGGGGGTGGGGGTGGGGGCGGAGAGGGGGGGGGGGGGGGGGTGGTGAAGGGGGGGAGAGGGAGGAGGGGGGGGTTGGGGGGGGAGGAGGGGGGGGGTGGAGAGGAGGGGAGGGGGGGGGGGGGGGGAGCGGGGAGGAGGGGGGGGGGCGGGAAAAGGATGGGGGGGGAGGGGAGGGAGGGAGGAGGGGGAGAAGGGGAGGGGGGAGAGGAAAGGCAGGGGGGGGGAGTGAAAGGGGGGATAGGTAGAGGAAGAGAGAGAGAGAGAGAGAGAGAGAGAAGATAGGGGGGGGGGGAGAGGAGGGTGGGAGGGGAGAAGGAGAGAAGGAGAGGAGGGAGGGGAGGAGGAAGGGGAAGGGAGGGGGAGGAGAGGAGTCGAAGAGGGGAAAGGAAAGGGGAAGAATTAAGAGAGGGGAGGAGGTGAGAGGGGGGGAGGGAGACAGAGAGGGAGAGAGAGAGAGTGAGTTTATATATATATATATGTGCGTTACAGAATGGTTTATTTGCATGATGGTTTTATGATGCCAGTGCAGTCACTCGTTTCCGACCATGACTGCCAGATAGCAGAGCTGCTATTCCGTAAGGCTGTACCAGAATTTGTTGATAGCAGATATGCCTTATCTACTAATATCTAGGATACTTTCCCACTCGCTTGGTCCAAAGCACTTGAAAAAGCACTTGTTGGTGAATACAAACATTTGAACCAACTGCCATTGAGGATATCTGGCATTGAGGAAGGTCCCCAAAGTCCAACCCAATCCCATTTTGTTCGTTGCTAGCACATTCAGAGCCAGTGCAAATGCCCCCCCCATGCCCCCTCCCCCCAACATGCCCCCCCCCCACCCCTCCCTCTCCCTAAGTTTGTTGTAGGTCACTCTCTGACGCTCTTCTTCCACAAAAGAATCAGCTGTGCCGTGGTTTCCCATCACTGTAGAATTAAGAAAGTCATGTAGCTCTCACTGTACTGTACCGTGGTTTCCCATCACTGTAGAATGAAGAACATCATGTATTGTACAGCTCTCACTGTACTGTACCGTGGTGTCCCATCACTGTAGAATGAAGAAAGTCATTTAGTGTGCAGCTCTCACTGTACTGTACCGTGGTTTCCCATCACTGTAGAATGAAGAAAGTTATTTAGTGTGCAGCTCTCACTTTGCTTTGGGCCCCCTGCCACACCCACTCAGGCTGATGTCAGCCAATGGTAAAAAGACATTCGAGTAAAGGGGTTTCTTCGGCTGGTAGTGAGTGTTTTCAAATCCATCAAATCCATCTTCAAACCTCACTGTCCCTTCCCTACCCGGGTACCCCGTTCAAACTTTACCCAGTGTCTTTATGTCACTGAGCTAGCTTGTCGAGCGTGTCAACGATGCTGTAGCTAGTAGCTGGTCCACGGGTGTTCACAACCAACCCCCTCCCAACCACCCCCCCACCCCCACCCCCCACCACCCCACACTCATCACAAATTCCCATCTTCATCCTAAGAAAGTGAGATCAAGCCCGACGCGTTAATCAGCCCCCCGACGAGTTAATCCCCCACTCCCCACCCCCTTCTTCCACGACCTCCCCCGCCCCCCTCTGCGCTCAATACTCTCTCTTCCTCTCCTCTAGTCCCTCCCTCTACCCCTCTCTACTCCCTCCCACCCTCTCTCTCCCTCCTCTCTCCCCCCTCTCTCTCTCTCTCTCCCCTCCCATCCCCCTCCCCCCACCCTCCCTCCCCCCCCCCTCTCTCTCCTCTCATCTCTCCTCTCTCTCTCTCTCTCCCTCCCTCCCTCCCTCCCTCCCCGTCCCCCCCCTCTCGTCTCTCTCTCTCTCTCTCTCTCTCTTTATCTCTCTCTTTCTTTCTCTCTCCCTCCCTCCCTCTCATCTCCCTCTCATCGCACCCACCCGCTCTCTCTCTCTCTCTCGCTCTCTCTCTCTCTCTCTCTCTCTCTCCTCCTCTCTCTCTCCGCAGACCCTCTCTCTCTCTCTCCATCTCTCTCTTCTCTCTTCCTTTTTTCGTATACATCAAAGACGAGAGAACAAACTCGAATGCCACCGTGAGGCTGTCTCTTTTGGTTTTAAAAAAGAGAAGAAAAGAAAAGAAGTTTACCTCAGTTTTATCTGTTGGAAAGTTTGATTCAAAGATGTACAAGACGTGTGGGCTTTTTGGGTGGGTTGGGGTGGGGTGCCAATCTGGGTCATATTGATGTGCACCTGTCTATGTGTCACCTTCATTGTGCCCCCGTCTCTAAATTTCCCCGTTTGTATGCGTCCCCGTCCGTATATATCCCCGTCTCTATATGTCCGCACCTCAATATTAGCCGTGTCTCCATGTGTCTCCGTCTCTGTACGCCT
>CM065709.1:18966993-18971993 GCA_017654935.2 Phymorhynchus buccinoides | reverse complement strand
CCACGATTAAGTCCCTTGTTTTTTTCTGGGGTGCTGTGACCCACATACAGATTTTCCCAAGTTCAAATTGAGGCTGCTCTTTAAACTGATGTGTCGGTTTCAATTTGGGGCCATTTATATGGGAGTCAGACTTGGTCAAAACAAGATATTTTATTTTCAGTTATAAGAGGGAAAACCCGTGAAACCCGTGATTTTGACACGTGATCTGGTGGATCTTTAACGGAATTCGAATTTGCAGTTTTTTTTAACATCCCAGCACGTAACCTATTGACTATGTACGTGTATTTTATTCTCCAGCTTTAGCTCTTCTAGTAACATCACTCTTCACTCCCACCAAATGCAAAGACATTCACTGCCAAAAACCCTGCCATGTGATTGCCTACTTTCAGAGCGTGTATCTGTGATTTTTTCCGTTAACCCTTTCACCGCCAGCCATATTTCAGCCAAAAATGTCAATTAAATTTACCTGGTAGAGAACAAAAACCATCTGCAGTATTGTGGATTCTTCTGTGACATACATAAAATAAGGTCTATCCTTACTTCCCAAAACTAAGACAATAGGGTCTTTGGACAATAGACCCCAATTTGATGTCTTTTAGTGACATGGGTGTTAAATCACTGTGGTGCTAAAATGCGACTTTGGCGGTGAAAGGGTTAAAGCAGTGTAAGCGCTCTCGAAAAAATAGCTACTCCCCTCTTGTCGGTTGAGATGCGACAGACAACCAAGAACATAGAAAAATACATGGCGCTAGAAGAGTTAACCTATTCACTACGGGACACGTATTTTATTCTCCAGCTTTACGCTTTAACCTATTCACCACGAGGCACATTCTGCATGTATTTTATTCTCCCTTTTTACACCTTAACCTATTCACTATGGGACACATTCTCCATGTATTTTATTGCCTCGTTTTACACTTTAACCTATTCACTACGGGACACATTCTCCATGTATTTTATTCTCCCTTTTTACACTTTAACCTATTCAATACGGGACACAATCTCCATGTATTTTATTGCCTCGTTTTACACTTTAACCTATTCACTACGGGACACATTCTCCATGTATTTTATTGCCTCGTTTTACACTTTAACCTATTCAATACGGGACACATTCTCCATGTATTTTATTGCCTCGTTTTACACTTTAACCTATTCACTACGGGACACATTCTCCATGTATTTTATTCTCCCTTTTTACACTTTAACCTATTCACTACGGGACACATTCTCCATGTATTTTATTCTCCCTTTTTACACTTTAACCTATTCACTACGAGATATTCTCCATGTATTTGATTCTCCCGTTTTACACTTTAACCTATTCACTACGGGACACATTCTCCATGTATTTTATTGCCTCGTTTTACGCTTTAACCTATTCACTACGGGACACATTCTCCATGTATTTTATTCTCCTCGTTTTACACTTTAACCTATTCACTACGGGACACATTCTCCATGTATTTTATTCTCCCTTTTTACACTTTAACCTATTCACTACGGGACACATTCTCCATGTATTTTATTGCCTCGTTTTACGCTTTAACCTATTCACTACGGGACACATTCTCCATGTATTTTATTCTCCCGTTTTACACTTTAACCTATTCACTACGGGACACATTCTCCATGTATTTTATTGCCTCGTTTTACGCTTTAACCTATTCACTACGGGACACATTCTCCATGTATTTTATTCTCCAGCTTTACGCTTTAACCTATTCACTACGGGACACATTCTCCATGTATTTTATTCTCCCGTTTTACACTTTAACCTATTCACTACGGGACATTCTCCATGTATTTTATTGCCTCGTTTTACACTTTAACCTATTCACTACGGGACACATTCTCCATGTATTTTATTCTCCCGTTTTACACTTTAACCTATTCACTACGGGACACATTCTCCATGTATTTTATTGCCTCGTTTTACACTTTAACCTATTCACTACGGGACACATTCTCCATGTATTTTATTCTCCAACTTTACACTTTAACCTATTCACTACGGGACACATTCTTCATGTATTTTATTGCCTCGTTTTACGCTTTAACCTATTCACTACGAGATATTCTCCATGTATTTTATTCTCCCTTTTTACACTTTAACCTATTCACTACGAGATATTCTCCATGTATTTTATTCTCCCTTTTTACACTTTAACCTATTAACTACGAGACACAATCTCCATGTATTTTATTCTCCCTTTTTACGCTTTAACCTATTCACTACGAGACATTCTCCATGTATTTTATTCTCCCTTTTTACGCTTTAACCTATTAACGACGAGACATTCTCCATGTATTTTATTCTCCCTTTTTACGCTTTAACCTATTAACGACGAGACATTCTCCATGTATTTTATTTCCACAGTGTACAGTTAACCCTTTAACTACGAGACACATTCTGCATGTATTTTACTTTCACAGTGTACAGTTAACCTTTTAGCTATGGGATACATTTTCCATGCGTTTTATTCCCCCCCTTTTACGCTTAACTTATTAACTACGGGACATCACAATAATGTCTTTCTCTACGAACTTCTTCCCTGCTGATATATAAACTCCTCGAGACTGAAGTGTGACTTTTGACATCTCTGTGACAAGCGTGCCAGAAGAGTGTGCCCCCACCCCCCATCCCCCACCCACCCCCTCTTTCGTCGTACACACACGCCTCCTTTTCTCTCCTCTTAATAGGGAAGTAGGGGTGAGGATGAGTATGAGGTGGGGGGAGAAAAGGGTGTCAAAACCGCATGCACGCGTGTATCCTTAGGGGAAGGTCACGTGACCTCGAGTCCTGGGTTGAGTTTCTCTAGACGACGGTCGCCGCGCGCAAAACTGTTACGCCAAAAGGGGTCTAAGAAACACCACTAAACCGCAAATAACGCTAGCTAAGTAAAGATAACTCTAATAGCTTACTCTTCACTTTCAGAGAGAGAAAAGAGTTGCTGTCAAAAGGGAGATAAATCATACCTCACTGACAGGTTATACAAGTATTTCGATTTCATTGTCAGTCTGTTTGTGTGCAGAAAATTAAGTTTGCACCACATTCTGCCATCGAGCATGATGGAAAATTAAGAAAGAGCACTAAAAACAATACTTGTATTTGTTTACTTTTGCTAAAATATATATTTTCGCTGTAGAGTGAAGAATATTTGTCTGCATCCACTTTCTAGACTTTGTCTTCCATTCGTAAACAAAACGTTACGTTCTCGCGAGAACTAATTTTAGCTGGAAGTAAAAATTAAAAAAAGGTTGCACATTTCCCATGATGCAACAAACAGTTTGCGGCGGGCTAGGGCACGAGAGAGAACAAAACGTTACGCGAACTATCAGCAAACGAAGGGCGTTTCTTATACCGTATTTTGCCGATTTGCGCTCTCGCTACGTAACGTTAGCCCTTGTGAAACATCCCCCATGTGTCTGCGATGTGTCCCCGTCTTCATAAATGCGGTTTTACTACTACTTGGCGACACGAAAGGGCGATAATTTTAGGACTGCACCGACCATGCCACCTAGTGACTAGACAGGGGCAGATCATTTTCCGTGTGTCTATACTACATTAATATACCAGTTACTACTATTTCGTGACATATAAGGGCGATTATTTTTATGTAGGTGGCGCACGCGTTTCAGCGCACGAGATAGGGGCGCATATTTTTTCAGTATAATAGCCCCAATGTCTCTATGTGCTTCTATTCTATATGTCCCCGCGTCTATACGTATCCCCACGTCTATATCCACGTCATATGATATATGTCCATCTTCGTGTGCCCCCTAACTCAAACCCTAACCCTAACCCGAAGGGACACACAGAGTTGGACGGGGACACATACACACGGGGGGCACATGGAAACGGGGACACACAGAGTTGGACGGGGACACATACACACGGGGGGCACATGGACACGGGGACACAGAGATGGACGGGGACACATACACACGGGGGGCACATGGACAACGGGGACACAGAGATGGACGGGGACACATACACACACGGGGGGGGCACATAAAAATGGGGACATACCGAGACGGGGGTGTGTGGGGGGGGGGGGGGGGCACAATGATAGAGTACATTTTTTATTATTATTAAGGTACTCTACACAATGAGAGTGACACATGTTTGGTTTGTTGTTATGGTAATAGGTAGCAGTCACACACACCCTTCTCTGTAAGATTCGGGCTGCTACCAACCTGCTTCCTTCCACCTGCTGCTGAGAGAGCGTATCGCTGTTAGTGCGGCCCCACCCATTTGTTGTTGTTGCTGTTGTTGACATAGAGACGGAGGCACATCAATGTGATCATTGCGTGCTCGAAGCGCTAGGAGAGAGCAAAACGTACAAGGCAAGATAGAGAAGAACACTAATGCAGACCTGTGGTAGGGTGACAGTAGCGTGCGAAAACTTGGCCCCCAAAAAAGGCTAAAGAGCTAACCGAGTGTGTCCTTACCCGCTAGCAAGTTGTTTTTATCTTTAACCCCCCCAAAAAAAAAAACACCCCAACAACCTCGCCCTAGAGCTAAGGTGTCAGTGTGTGACATTGACAAAAAGGTGTGAAAACTGTCACTAGGCTGCCCCCCCCCCCCCCCCCCCCCTCTATCACAACCAATTACATTCATGTATTCGTTTGACGTTGGGTTTGTTAACTTCTTCAAGTCCGTACATCCTGCATCCTAATGCAGTCTACTGCCCCTCCCCCCCCTCTCTTCTCTCTCTCTCTCTCTCTCTGTTTTCTCTCTTTCTCTCTCTCTCTCTCTTTTTCTCTCTCTCTCTCTCTCTCTGTCTCTCCTCTCTCTTCTCTCTCTCTCTCTCTCTCTCTCTCTCTCTCTCTCTCTCTTTCTCTCTCATCTCTCTCTTTCTCTCTCACCCCCCTCTCTCTCTCTCTCTCCTCTCATCTCTCTCTCTCTCTCTCTCTCTCTCTCTCTCTCTCTCTCTCTCTCTCTCTCTCTCTCTCTCTCTCTCTCTCTCTCTCTCTCTCTCTCTCTCTCTCTCTCT
>CM065709.1:18954493-18961993 GCA_017654935.2 Phymorhynchus buccinoides | reverse complement strand
ATTTGTAGACTAGACCCCCCCCCCCCCCCCCCCCCCTCACCCCTCCGTCGTGTTCACGACTCTCCATCTCAAAAGTCTGCTTCTTTCAGTTTCGTGACAATAATCCTAGGCTGATCCTAACCCTATCCCTTTCCCAATTAATGTCAGACTGTTGCTTCTCGGCGAACATGCTCAACGCGGACAATTTGATTGGGGTTTTGGCTACAAACAATATCGCTTATCTGCTTATATGTATCTTTTGTATTCCTCTTCCTCTTCATGTCTCTTTCATATTCTGAATGTGATTTATTTTTAATTTTTGTTCATACATTTTTGTCCTTTGCCGATCTACGAAGTAGATCGCAAAGGAGTATGTTTTCGTTCGTGTATGTAACTTTTTTTTTTTTTTTTTTTTGTCCTTTGCCGATCTACGATCGCAAAGGAGTCTATTTTCGTTCGTGTATGTTTATTTTATTGTTTGTTTGTTTTTTTGTGGGTTTTTTCTTCTGTCTGTCTGTCCCAATGATATCTCCCGAACCGCTTGACCGAATCGCGTCTAATTTTGTGTGGTGGTGTGTCACCATGAGATATCATTTGTGTTCGTTCAAATCAGCGACAAATCAAATATAACAACATGAACATCAAGAAAATAACAAAACGCCCGTCTACTCCGTGTACCACGGGCTTCAGAAACAAAGTACAAAAGCGAATTAAATTTCAAAATGAGAAAACAAAAAGGTGAGAGAGAGAGAGAGAGAGAGAGAGAGAGAGAGAGAGAGAGAGAGAGAGAGAGAGAGAGAGAGAGAGAGAGAGAGAGAGAGAGAGATGACTCTGAGAGAGAGAGAGAGAGAATGAGAGAGAGAGAGAGAGAGAGAGAGAGAGAGAGAGAGAGAGTATTATGACTCTGAGAGTTAATCATTCTCTCCCCGTCCTGCTAAGAAAAGAACGCTGCGGAGTTATTTCCCTTTGCACAGCCAGAAGGTGAGATTTATTTCCCCTGTTAATGCTTCCGAGCTGTCAACGGGCGCCGTTTAACTGCTGTTTTTACATAAATATGAGAGGGAGGGAGGGAGGGGTGTGTGTGAGAGAGAGAGAGAGAGAGAGAGAGAGAGAGAGAGAGAGAGAGAGAGAGAGAGAGAGAGAGAGAGAGAGAGAGAGAGAGAGAGATAGAGAGATGGTCAATGTGGGATGTTTGTGGGGTTTTTTTCTTCTCAGTTTTCCATTTCTTCAGTTCAAGCGTAGAATCGGAAGATATGTGTGTGTGCGCGCACAGCTGCTGTCTTGTCCTCAGGAAGACAAAGTTTGATCGCGGTAGCCCTCTTCTCCGTTGTTTTCCCTCTTCTGGCTACCTTCTTCAGACAGAGTTGAGTATAAACTAAACACTCTTTACTATTCATCTCTCCATCAACAATCCATCGTACCTCTGCGACAAAATATCCAGTATGAATTTTATACTTGTTCAGCATCGCCACTCACGCATTTACGTTCAGTACCTCTGACCATCTCTCTCTCCAGATCCCTAGGTATGAACTTTCAACTACGTCTTGGTCGGCGCTGTATTGCTGTTTCAGGTCTCCGACCACCTGGAAGAAACTTCGTCTGTCTCCCTCCGTCAGCGACCGACCCTGTCTGCCTTTCAAATTTAAACCTCAAAACCCACTTGTAGGTTCCCTCGTCATTCTCTCTTCCCCTCCTGTCTGTCTTCTGTCTTTAGGTCTGTTTCTGTACGCGTGTGTCTTTTATTCTTCTTGTTCGTCTTTGTATAGTGTCTCTGTCTGTCTGAATGCGTTGTGAATTAGGTCAACGTGTGTGTGTCCTTCGATTTGATGTCTATCAAGATTTAGTGCTGTCTTTTTTTTTCTTCTTCTGTTTGTTCCCAGACCATAATATGGCCATAATGAGTTTTAGGTACGTATGTGTCCGTGTTTTCACTTTTTTAGAGGTCTCTGTCTGTCTGTCTCGTCTTTTAAGGTCTCCCTGTCTCTACAGCCGACGACATTCCGATTTCGGAGGAGCTCAAAGTCGGGAAATAATATTTGAAGATTTTTTAGGAAAAAAAAAACTGGCAGTCTGAATGTCCAATAAGC
Organism: Phymorhynchus buccinoides; assembly: GCA_017654935.2. Lineage (NCBI taxonomy): Eukaryota > Metazoa > Mollusca > Gastropoda > Neogastropoda > Raphitomidae > Phymorhynchus > Phymorhynchus buccinoides. Next base: position 18,959,927 of record CM065709.1, on the reverse strand, counting down.
CTGTCTGTTTGATAGTATATGATAGAAAGCAAAAGTCTGTCTGTCAGAGTCAAAGAGAGTGGTCTTGTCTGTTAGAGGAAGCTGACAAGCACATAACTGTCTGTCTGTTTAGGTGGTCTGTATGTCTATTTGTTTTACGAAAGACCCCCCTCTCTCTTTTTTTTTCTGTCTATCTGTTCCAAGCGCCGTATAAATACTGTATGTTGTTGTTGTGTGTGTCTGTGTGTGTGGCGTGCGTGCGTGCGTGCGTGCGTGCGCGCGTGCGTGCGTGCGTGCGTCTCGCGCGCGATTGCCGTCCGCAGACCTGTTTACCCCCTACACAAGTCTTGAGTAGTCTGGATAGCTGAAATTAGTAGTTTTGGTGTGAAATGAATAGTCCTCTTCACTAAACCATCAAATAATGTTCACTGAAAATGAGTAATTGCAGCATTCTTTTCAAGTTTGAAGAGTAGTAGAGGTCCAAATTGAGTAGAATACTACTCGAAAGGAGTAGAGTAAACAGGTCTGAATTGTATTACACTTGTTCAATATCAAGCCCTCCGTGTGAACGTCTATAATGGGCACGTACCTTGTTTTTGCTCTACCTGCTCCCCATCCTCTCTCATCCTGTCTGTCTGTCCTTTTAGGTCTCTGTCTGTCTGTCTGTCTGTCTTTTAGGTCTCTGTCTGTCTGTCTGTCCTTTAGGTCTCTGTCTGTCTGTCTGTCTTTTAGGTCTCTGGTCTCTGTCTGTCTTTTTAGGTCTCTGTCTGTTCTGTCTGTCTCTCTAGTCTCTCTCTGTCTGTCTGTCTTTTAGGTCTCTGTCTGTCTGTCTGTCTTTTAGGTCTCTGTCTGTCTGTCTTTAGGTCTCTGTCTGTCTGTCTGTCTTTTAGGTCTCTGTCTGTCTGTCTTTTAGGTCTCTGTCTGTCTGTTTGTCTTTTAGGTCTCTCTGTCTGTCTGTCTGTCTTTCTATCTCTCTGTCTGTCTGTCTGTCTTTTAGGTCTCTGTCTGTCTGTCTGTCCTTTAGGTCTCTGTCTGTCTGTCTGTCTTTTAGGTCTCTGTCTGTCTGTCTCTCTTCTCTAGGTCTCTGTCTGTCTGTCTGTTAGGTCTCTGTCTGTCTGTCTGTCTTTTAGGTCTCTGTCTGTCTGTCTGTCCTTTAGGTCTCTGTCTGTCTGTCTTTTAGGTCTCTGTCTGTCTCTCTTTTAGGTCTCTGTCTGTCTGTCTTTAGGTCTCTGTCTGTCTGTCTGTCTTTTAGGTCTCTGTCTGTCTGTCTGTCCTTTTAGGTCTCTGTCTGTCTGTCTGTCCTTTAGGTCTCTGTCCTGTCTGTCTGTCTGTCTCTGTCTCTGTCTGTCTGTCTCTCTTTAGGTCTCTGTCTGTCTGTCTTTTATCTCTCTGTCTGTCTGTCTGTCTTTTAGGTCTCTGTCTGTCTGTCTTTTAGGTCTCTGTCTGTCTGTCCTTTAGGTCTCTGTCTGTCTGTCTCGTCTTCTCCTGTCTGTCTGTCTGTCTCTGTTCTCCTGTCTGTCTGTCTGTCTGTCTTTTAGGTCTCTGTCTGTCTGTCTTTTAGGTCTCTGTCTGTCTGTCTGTCTGTTTTTTAGGTCTCTGTCTGTCTGTCTTTTAGGTCTCTGTCTGTCTGTCTGTCCTTTAGGTCTCTGTCTGTCTGTCTGTCTGTCTTTTAGGTCTCTGTCTGTCTGTCTGTCCTCTGTCTGTCTTTCTCCCTCTCTTTAGGTCTCTGTCTGTCTGTCTGTTAGGTCTCTGTCTGTCTGTCTGTCCTTTAGGTCTCTGTCTGTCTGTCTTTTAGGTCTCTGTCTGTCTGTCTGTCCTCTTCTCTCTCTGTCTGTCTTTTAGGTCTCTGTCTGTCTGTCTGTCTTTTAGGTCTCTGTCTGTCTGTCTGTCTTTCAGTCTCTCTCTGTCTGTCTGTTAGGTCTCTCTCTGTCTGTCTTCTAGTCTGTCTCCGTCTCCTCCCTCACTCTCTGTCTGTCTCTCCTCTCTTCAGGTCTCTGTCTGTCTGTCTTTTAGGTCTCTGTCTGTCTGTCTCTTTCTCTCTCTCTGTCTCTCTTAGGTCTCTCTGTCTCTCTCTCTCAGTCTCTCTTTCTCGGCTGTCTCGTCTCCCTCTCTCTCTGTCTGTCTGTCCTTCTCTCTGTCTGTCTCTGTCTGTCCTTTAGGTCTCTGTCTCTCTGTCTCCTCTCTCTCTCTCTCTGTCTGTCTTTTAGGTCTCTGTCTGTCTCTCTGTCTTTTAGGTCTCTCTCTCTCTCTGTCTTTCCCTCTCTGTCTCTCTCTCTCTCCTTTAGGTCTCTCTCTGTCTCTCTCTTAGGTCTCTCCCTCTGTCTCTCTCTTTAGGTCTCTCTCTGTCTGTCTCTCTCTTAGGTCTCTGTCTGTCTTTTAGGTCTCTGTCTGTCTGTCTCCTCTCTCTTCTCTCCCTCTCTCTGTCTGTCTGTCTTTCTCTCTGTCTGTCTTTCTCTCTCCCTCTCTCTGTCTCTCTCTCCCTCTCTGTCCCTCCTCTCTTTCTCTCTGTCTCCCTCTCTCTCTGTCTGTCTGTCTCTCTAGGTCTCTGTCTGTCTGTCTTCTCTCTCTCCTCTCTCCCTCTCTGTCCTGTCTCTCCTCTCTCGTCCCTCTCTCTCAGGTCTCTCTCTGTCTCTCCTCTCTCTTCTCTCTCTCTCTCTCATCTCTCTCTCTGTCTCTCTCTCCCTCTCTCTCTCTTATCTCTCTCCCTCTCTCTCCTCTCCTCCCTCTCTCTCTCTCTGTCTGTCTGTCTCCTCTCTCTCTCTCTCTCTCTCTCTCTCTGTCTCTCTGTCTTTTATGTCTCTGTCTGTTTGTCTGTCTTTTAGGTCTATGTCTGTCTGTCTGTCTTTTAGGTCTCTGTCTGTCTGTTAGGTATCTCTCTGTTTCTGTTTATCTGTCTTTTAGGTCTCTGTCTGTCTGTCTTTCTGTCTTCTAGGAGGTTCTCTCTGTCTGTCTGTCTGTCTTTGTCTCTGTCTCTGTCTGTCTTTTAGGTCTCTGTCTGTCTGTCTGTCTTTTAGGTCTCTGTCTGTCTGTCTGTCTTTTAGGTCTCTGTCTGTCTGTCTGTCCTTCTGTCTGTCTGTCTGTCTGTCTGTCTGTCCTTTAGGTCTCTGTCTGTCTGTCTGTCTGTCCTTTAGGTCTCTGTCTGTCTGTCTGTCTGTTTTATTAGGTCTGTCTGTCTCCTGTCTCTCTCTCTCTCTCCCCTCTCTCTCTCGCCTCTCTCTCTCTTCTCTCCCCCCCGTCTGTTTATCTGTCTGTCTGTCTTTTCTATCTCTGTATGTCTGTCTCCGTCTCTCCCTCTCTCTCTCTTTCCATCCCTCAGTCTATGTCTGTCTCTACTGTCTGTCTCTCTCCCTCTCTCTCTAATCTCTCTCTCTCTCCCTCCTCTCTCTTTCTCTCCCTCTCCCCCCCCCCCCCCTCTCCCCCCCCCACCCTCCCTCACTCGCTCTCACCCCCTCTATCGCCTCTCCTCTCTCTCCCTCTCTCTCTATCTTTCCTCTCCAACGCTCATCCTCTCTCTCCCTCTCTCTCCCTCTTTTCTCTCTCTCTTTCTCCCTCTCTCTTCCGCCCTCTCTCTCGTCACTCAATTCGTCTCCTCTCCTCCGGCACCATCCTCTCTTCCCCACATTTCTCTCTCCTCTCCTCGTCTCCTCTCTCAAGTCTTCTCTAGTCCCATTCGCTCCTCTCGACCCATCCATCCCGGGTCTCTCTCACCATGCACCTCGGTCTCTCTGGTTTCCACTCCTCTCCCTCTCGCTCATCCTCCTCAACACATCTACTCTCCTCCTTCCTCAACACATCTCCATTCCTACTCCTCCCTCCTTCTCCCCCCTCTACTCACTCCCCTGCTCTCCACAATCTCTCTCTCTCCCTCTCTCTCTCTCTCCCTTCTCTCTCTCTCTCTCCCTCCTCTCATCTCTCTCCCTCTCTCTCTCTCTTATTCACCCTCATCTCTCTCCTCTCTCTCCCTCTCTCTCTCTCCCTCTCTCTCTCTCCCCTCTCTCTCTCTCTCACCTCTCGTCTCTCTCTCTCTCTCACCCTCTCTCTCTCCCCTCTCTCTCTCTCTCTCTCCCTCTCTCTCCCTCCTCTCTCTCTCTCTCTCTCATCTCTTCTTCTCCCCCTTCCCTCTCTCTCTCTCCCGCTCTCTCTCTCTCTCTCTCTCTCCCCCTCTCTCTCTCTCCTCTCTCTCTCTCTCTCTCATCTCTCCCTCTCTCTCTCTCCCTCTCTCTCTCTCTCTCCTCTCTCTCTTCTCTCTCTCTCTGCTCATCTCTCTCTCTCCCTCTCTCTCTCTCCCGTCCGCTCTCTCTCTCTCTCTCTCATCTCTCTCTCTCGCTATCACCCCGTCCTCTCTCTCTCTCACCTATCTCATCTCTCTCTCACTTTTCCTCTCTCCGTCCCGATCTCTCTCCCACCCATCTTCCCATCTACGCCCCTCCTCTCTCTCCTCTCCACGCGTCATCGCCAAGAGGCACAGTATGTAGTTTATTCAAGCTGTATGTACGTATGTCGGAATGTACATGAAAGTAGGAAAGGAATGAAAGGAATTTTCTTTTTTTAAGGAAGATAGGGGACGGAGTTTTGGTTGCGCTTGAGCAGAAAAGATTCAAAGAGATAGGGTCGGGACTTTTTATATTGTGGTTTGAAGAGAAAGTTGGAGCGTACATTTGTTCGCTTCGAGTGGAGTAAATTATGCTTATTAAGTCGGGGAATAGGTACATATTGGGAAGAGTCGGGGAGGGGTTGGGGGTTGGGGGTGCTAGAGGGGGAATCTTAGGATTTTCGTTTTAGATTCGAGAGGGGGCTGTGGGTAGATTGGGTGCTACAAGCAGGGCGTGTGTGTGATTTTATTTGTTAGAAGTGGTTTGGAGTGGATGGTCGTGGGGGTTCGGAGGTGGGGAGTAGGTGAAGAGAGAGGCGAGAGAGATAGTGGAGGGGTGGAGGGGTGAGATCGCGCGAATTGTGAGTCTCCCCCCCTCCTCTCTCTCTCTCTCTCTCTCTCACTCTCACTGCTCTCTGCTCTACTCTGCCTCAGTATATCTTTGACTCTCTAGTTGGTCTGTCTTATCTCTGTAAGTCTATCATTCCCGGTGTAGTGTGTGTGTGTGTGCATTTGTAGTGTGTACCTGTGTGTGAGGTGTGCTGTGATGTGGTGTGTGTGTGTGTTGTGTGTGTGCGTGTGTGTTTGTGTGGTTTGTCGTGTAGTGTGGTGTGTGTGTGTGTGTGTGTGTGTGTGGGTTAATTGTGTGTGTGTTCAATTCGTCAGTCGGAACTTTTTGTCTATCTGCCTGTCTTTTTAGAGAGAGAGAGAGAGAGGACTAGAGAGAGAGAGAGAGAGAGAGAGAGAGAGAGGAGAGAGAGATGAGAGTAGACAGGAGTGAGAGGTAGAGAGAGTTGAGAGAGAGAGATGAGAGAGAGAGAAGAGAGAGATGGAGAGAGATTTCAGAGGAGAGAGAGAGCAGGG
>CM065709.1:18944493-18951993 GCA_017654935.2 Phymorhynchus buccinoides | reverse complement strand
GAGGATATGACCGAGAGATAGAGTGGCTCTCGATCGCGAGAGCTCGCGACGGAGCTCTCTCGCTCTATGATTTCCTTCGGCTAGTGCAGATATAGCGAGAGTCTGCCGCTACTAGATGCCGACTGCGGCTTGCTTCGAGGTGATAACCGAACTTGCAGCGCGCAGGGCGAGCGACACTCTGTATACATCGCGGTCGAGCTCTGACTGATAGTGTCGCCTCGCTATGCGTACAAAGTCCCGCGTGATATACTATTCATATGATGATATCTAGTTATCTGATGAAAATAGATTATATAGATGTCTACGGAACTATACGCGCTGACACGCCCCCGTTACTGAGATATCGAGTATTATATATCTCGGCGTATACCCCAGCTTCTCCCGCTTACTACAAGATCTCTTACATAGTATATACTCTATAATAGAGGGGGGGGAGGGACGAGTAGTGAATAGAGTTATTACAGGAAGAAGATAGAGAAAGACGTAGTCTTAGACTGTCAAGGTCTAGGAGAGAGTCAGCGAATCAGAGAGAGATCATTAGATTTCTCTCGTACTGAGGATATCTACAGAGAAGAGACATAATCTCCGGATCATTATGATATTTATAAATAGCGGGCAACTATAGATAATTCAATTCAATCTTTAATAGGGGTATCAGACTGAGAGGATGAGAGATTGTAATCTGAGAGAGAGGGATATTAGAGAGAGAGATATAGAGAGAGAGAGAGAGAGACACGACTGGATATTTGCGTTTGTGCATATGTGTCTTAAGTGTGTGCTTTGAGGAGGAGGAGGAGGGTGGGACGGGTAGAGGAGGAGGGAAAAATAAGTTAAGAGATGGATGGAACTAAGAGTAGTGAAGAAATGGACACGAATCGGGGCACCTGCTGTTTCCTTTCTTTTCTGTCACACACCCCACCCCACCCCACCCAAAAGCAGCCTTGCCCAGCAGTACATCCCCACTTCTCTCGGCCAAAGGGATTTGAGGTCAGCTGGTGTTGGGGAAGGTCCCCCACGATCGAACCAACCCATCCCTTTGGCTGCAGCACTCACTACCAGAGTCTGTGCAAATGTCCCCTAAGTTTGAGACACAGACTTCCACATAGACACTAACCTGTACCATGATATTCCAGCACTGTTGAAAACCCCCATCTAGCATTGTGCGGCTCTCACGTTGCTGTTCTCCCATATTACAGGCTAATTCGAAATAATAACACACTTGGTTTAAACAAATGTTTTATTGACACACTTTTGCAACAACACAATATATATGTAGACAAGAGTACAACAAGCCGAAGCTTATAAAAGTACTCAACACATAGACATCGTACTAGCAACAGGCTGCATCACACTTTACAATTAATGGAAGTCGGTCACACTTTGTAAGGTAAGCTAAATAATGATCAATACAACTGACTTTCGGGAAAAGGTGAACAATATAAACAAACATGTATATCAAGGTCATGAAAAATTATTCTAAGAACTAATAATGTCATAAAAATGGAAGAAAATGGAATAAAAATAGTTTTAAGTTTAAGTGGGGCGACTCAATGTATAACTATAACAAGATATCTATTTAAGCAGGAGCATGTTTTCAATATCACCAGGGACAAAAATAATAAGAAACTTTTGATTAAACTTAAGCACTTTGTTACAGTTATAAACAGTTCTTTTCGATGATTTGTATGGATACCAAATGTCACATGTTTTGTTTTTTGTAGTATGGTATAGGTAAATTTGTCTTAGTTAATCATCTACTTGTCGTTTTTCATAATATATACATCACTTTGTTTTGATGTTCGATTGTTTAACTGGAAGTGTGTGTTTGCAGCTTAACGTCGCGTATCGGCTTTCGCCATGTACGACATGTTTAACTCTGTTTGTACTCTTGCTTTGTTTTATATTTCTGTGACATAGTTTATCCCGTTAACGTAAATAATTTGTTCATGCACTATACGTTCGCAACTTCCGATAACAGTCGTTTTGACTAGCTGCTAAGCATTTTTTTTAACCGTTCTAATTGTCCTAAACCTTTATAATTAAATAATTAGTAAAAGAAAAAGAGACGAGTCTCAACAGACAGTGCGGTGGACCCCAGGTGGTGGAAACAGTTGACCCGCATAGTACTGAGTCGCTTGAGAGACCCTTGTCTAATTAGCAAGACTTAGGAAACAGAGACCTGTAACTGCCTGATGAGGGGAGCTTCCTTTAAGAGGCATTCACATGTGGATGAGGTGAGAGAGTGTTCCTTAAATTGAGTATCACAGAGACAGATATTCAGAGAAGACGAGAGAGAGAGCAGAGAGCGCAGAGAGAGAGAGAGAGAGATAGACGAGAGAAGAGAGATATGATTGTACTGAACTGACAGAGAGAGAGAGAGAGAGAGAGAGAGAGAGAGAGAGAGAGAGAGAGAGAGAGAGACGAAGAGAGCGAGACTTCAGAGACACGAGAGAGACTGATAGAGCTCATATGAGACTTTTACTGCAACGTGAGAAGAGATAGATTTTGAGAGAAGAGACACAGAGAGAGAGAGCGAGATATAGAGAGAGAGAGAGACTAGAGAGCAAGAGAGAGAGACTATAGGAATCGGTACTATTGATACTGACTTACAGCAGAGAGAGATAGAGAGAGAGAGAGAGTGGAAAGGGGGAGTATGTGAAGGCCGGGGAGAGAGGTGTGGTGGGGGTATTGTGGATGTAAATTGAGGTAGACAAGAGTCATATCATATCATAGAGAGAACAGAAACGAAGTAAAATGAAACTAGTTTAACGGAAATACATTTAAAAAAAAGAAAAGCAAAAAGAAAAGGACAATGACAAAGAAGAAGAAAAAACATAAAGCAGACAGAAACGCGCGCGGAAGAAGAACAGTATTGTTACTAACTACGGGTTCAAGAAAGTCGAGTCATCTGGCGGGGGCTTTAGCGTTGTTAATGGCGACTTGACGCAGACACCTTAACTCTTTAATCCCCGGGCCACTTAACTCATTAAAACTCCGGTTTGAGGTCCGACCTCAGTCGCTCCCTTTACTTATCCAGTGGGTTGGTTGGTTAATGAGAGACTTAGTGCGATTTTTCTCACGCCAGAGGGCATGACGCTCGTGTGGGGGCTAATCCTCTCTATATTATTAGTTGGGGATAAAGAAAGAGAGAGAGACAGTGAGTGGTCCTACCGTCTCTCTCTCTCTCTCTCACTACGCCCAAGTAAGAAAATCGCGTGATAAGCCCCTAGTGCATTGACTGCCCTCTGGCGTGAAAAATATCGCCATAGGTTGACCATTGGATGGATGGATGGATCGTTTGTGGTTTACGTCGTAGGTGTCGGTCCATAATAAGTTCAACCCTTTGCCAAAAAGAGGCTCCGGGATTTGTAAAAAATGAAGAAAAAGTAAGAATGGTTTATTACGCAATTTCGAGATTTAATTATTTTTCGTATGAAGCAATTTGACTTGTGGCGAAAGAAAATGTTGGGCTATCATTTAGATTAGCACCTAACTGAGAAAAAACAACCCACCCCCAAAACCCCCGGAAGGATCCAAGAAATGAAAAAAGGGGTGGGGTGGGTGCAGGTGTTAACTTTTTTTGCTGGGGGGGAGGGGGGGGGTAACTGTTTATAACATTTTAAAAAAGCAGCATGCGTCAAAAAGCTTGGAAAAAAATAGCTTGGAATCTCCTCTCTCTCTCTACCCGTCATTGCGTCTCTGTCTCCTCATCCTCTCTCTCTCTCTCTCTCTCTCTCTCTCTCTTCTCTCTCTCTCTCTCTCTCTCTCTCTCATTCTCTCTCTCTCTCCTCTCTCTCTCTCTCTCTCTCCTCTCTCTCTCTCTCAGCTCTCCTCTGTCCTCTGTCTCGCTGATTCCTCTATGTCGCTCTCTCTCTCTTTCTGTATCTCTCTCTGGCGCGAGCATGTCTATATTGGGCAAAGGTGCAGATCAACACTCCCCCCCTCCATTTTCTCGGCTCTTTCAGTCTTTGCCTTTCTTACTGCAGATTGAGCGCATAAACCACTCCTTCCTTCGTTTTTTTATATTTTAAGTTAATTTTCATCCTTTCTAAACAATTAAAAATATGCAGATGCTAGTAGAATATAAAGGCGCGACTGAAAAGGCCCGATTATGAAACGAAGACCGCAATGAACGAAGACGTTGAGGGTGGGGTGGGGGGTGTGTTGATCTGCAATTTAGCCCTATATTATTTTTGAATCTCTCTCCTCCGCTTCTCCCTTTTTATCTTTCTGCTTTGCCTACACCCCCCCCCCCCCCGTCCTCCCTCCCCCCTTCCCCTCCTCCTCCTCCTCCTCCCCCCTCCCCCCGCCATGGGACCCTATATTTGTCACACCGGTAAGTTCATTTACATCGACCCTCACTCGTCAAGTAAGTTGTTGGTTTTCCGCTGCAGCAAACGGCGTAATTTTTGTGCACGGGTGCTTTGGGTTTTTTCCTCTTCGGCAAATGTCAAGTTGAGACCCCTGTTCACGTTCCTGCGCGGGCCAGACGACTGAAGGGTCGGAGCTGCTTACTACATGTGCAAGGCTTTGAATTGACTCTTTCGACACACGCGCTCTTTCACACGGGAATGAATGCAGTTTCGCTATTTTCAACCCGATGATATCAATGTTGTCGATTTTCTCTTAATATAAGAAGCGACATTTTGCTTTGTTCTGATATGTGATAGGTGTAGTGGTTTGTTGGGGTTATGTTATTGAAGCGCGAACAACGATACCTTGAGACTGAAAACCAAAAATATGCCAGGGGGTATCTAAAGTATATTTTCTCCTACGTTACCCCTGCAAAAGGAGGTTAATTCGTTGACTTATAGGGGGGGGGGGGCTCAATTTGCTTCTTTTCGTCAATGAATCACCTCCTTTGAAAAATAAAGAATAATTACTGGTATATGAGCCTGTTTATCATAACTTCAGGTTTAGCAGAAAGGAGGCGCTTAACCCTTCCAGTACCCCGTGGGTGTATTTGCACCCATACTTTTACTTTTTGCTTCATAATTTTAAAACCGTTCATAGAATCGTGCTGACATTTTATGACTGTGTCAATGAAAGATTCGAACATGGGTACCCCCAAAGTCAAGCATTTTTGTTGAAAAACAAGCGAGTAAATAAACAGCAAAGTCGTCATTTTATAGAACACCCAGGATGAATGAAAGGCTTTGCTGAATGAACAAGCATATCCCCAGTGTGTGTGTGTGTGTGTGTGTGTGTGTGTGTGTGTGTGTGTGTGTGTGTGTGTGTGTGTGTGTTTTGGTACAAGTGTACACGCGCACATGTATGCGTGTGTGCTGGTATATGTGTGTGTCTGAGAGTGACAGAGTGTGAGAAATAATTATATTACCTGAATTTGTTACCATATAATTATTTGATATTGGTTGTCCATATGGCCATCTATGTGCATGCTTTTGTTTTTGTTGGGTTGCGTTGGGTTTTGTTGGGTTGCGTGTTTGTGCAAAACCAAAATGATTTCCTTTGTACACTGATGCATTGGCTAATAATAAAAAGAATCTAGAATCTTGGGTGTGCGTGAAGGAACAGAGGCTTATTCTTGCCATTTGCCCTTTGTTTCCTACCCGGAAAGGTGGTAGATCGCCTTTCAGGGTAGTTTCGCAGGCATGTGAGGATTTTTATTGTTCTGGCGTGGCCAATTCGCACTTGTTTTGTATGCCTCCTGCTCCCCAATCCACAACCCCTGGAGCACTGTTAGGACAGGGGTATCTTACAGTCGGAGCGAGGGTCTCTGCTCTGTCTGTTACACTGTCTCTGTCTGGCTGTTCTGTCTGTCTTGTCTGTCTGTCTGCTGTCTCTCTCTCTCTCTCTCATCTACCTCTCTCCCTCCTCTCTCTTCTCTCGCCTCTCAGCTCTCTCCTCATCCCGTCCCCTCTCTCTCCTCTCATCTCGCAATCCCTCTCTCTCTCTCCTGCTCTCTCCCTTCATACCTCTCTCTCTCTCATGTCTCTCTCTCTCTCTCTCTCTCTCTCTCTCTCTCTCTCTCTCTCTCTCTCTCTCTCTCTCTCTCTCTCTCTGTCTCTCTCTCTCTCTCTCTCCTACTCTCTTCGTCATCAGATCAGCCGTACACTCTATCTTGCTCTCATAACGTCTCTCTCTCCTCTCTCTCTCTCCCTCCATCTATCACCCTCTCTCTCTCCCTCTCTCTCTACTCCCGTCTCCCTCGTCACTCGACTCTCTCTCTCCCTCTCCTCTCCTCTCTCTCTAGACTCTTCTCCCTCTCTCTAATCCCCTCTCTCTCCCTCTCCCCTCCGTTCCCTCCCCCGCTCTCTCCTCATCTCTTTCTACTCTTACCTCTCTCTCTCCGTCAGACCTCTCTCCCCCTCCACCTCCTCCTCTCTCCTCTCCCTCTCTCAACTCCCTCTCCTCTCCTCCTTCTCTCTCCACCCCCCTTGCTCTCTCTCCCTCGTCATCTCTCCTCTCTCCTCTCTCCCTCTCGCTCAATCCTCTCACCTCCTCCTCTGCCCTTCCTCCCTCCCGCTCTCTCCTCTCCCCCCCCCCCCCCCATCTCTCATCTTCTCTCTCTCTCCTCTCTCTACCTCCCTCTCTCTCTCTCCCTCTCTCTCTCTCTCTCTCGCTCCTCTCTCTCTCTCTCTCTCTCTTCTCCTCTCTCTCGCCCTCCTCTCCCTCTCTCTCTCTCTCTCTCTCCTCTCTCTCTCTCCTCTCTCTCTCCCTCCCTCCCTCTCTCTCTCTCTCTCTAGACTCTCTCCTCTCTCTCTCTCTCTCTCTCTCTCCCATCTCTCTCTTCTCCTCTCTCTCTCTCTCCCCTCTCTCTCTCTCTCTCTCTCTCTCCCTCTCTCTCTCTCTCTCTCTCCCCCCCTCTCTTCTCTCTCTCTCTCTCTCTCTCTCTCTCTCTCTCTCTCTCCCCCTCTTCTCTCTCTCTCTCTCTCTCTCCCCTCTCTCTCTCCTCTCTCCCTCTCTCCTCTCTCTCTCTCTCCTCTCTCTCTCTCTCTCTCTCCCCCCCCCTCTCTCTCTCTCTCTCTCTCTCTCTCCCCCTCTCTCATCTCCTCTCTCCTCTCTCTCTCTTCTTCCCTACTTCTCTCTCTCTCTCTCTCCCCTCTCTCTCTCTCTCTCTCTCTCTCTCTCTCTCTCTCTCCCTCTCTCTCTCTCCCTCTCTCCTCTCTCCCTACTCTCTCTCTCTCTCTCTCTCTCTCTTCTCCCATCTCTCTCTCTCTCTCTCCATCATGGGCTTATAGTATACTAGGTACTTTACAGTATATATCCCACCCCCTGATTAGTTTTGGTAAACACCATCTTTTGGTAGATAACGCTCTCATGTTAGTTTTTGTTTTACTTACTGAATATTTATTTATGGGCTTTCCGCCACCCCCACCCCCCACCCCCCGGGCTGGTTGTGTAATGGTATCGACTGTTTAGCAGGATCAGGACGGTGACAGGTATCTTTAGGAATTTTGAAAACATCTGGATAGAGGAGTCGGCAGTAGTCAGGTTTTCCGACACCTAAATTCCTCCCGGAATCGTAAACTGAGAAGA
>CM065709.1:18924493-18934493 GCA_017654935.2 Phymorhynchus buccinoides | reverse complement strand
AAGGTGTGACACATAGAGACGGGGACATAATAGAGATGGGTGTACAATGAGGGTGGCACATAGAGACGAGGACATAATAGAGATGGGTGTACAATGAGGGTGACACATAGAGACGAGGACATAATAGAGATGGGTGTACAATGAGGGTGACACATAGAGACGAGGACATAATAGAGATGGGTGTACAATGAGGGTGGCACATAGAGACGATAATATAATAGAGATGGGTGTACAATGAGGGTGACATATGGAGACGGGGACATAATAGAGATGGGTGTACAATGAGGGTGACACATAGAGACGAGGACATAATAGAGTTGGGTGTACAATGAAGGTGACACATAGAGACGGGGACATAATAGAGATGGGTGTACAATGAAGGTGACACATAGAGACGAGGACACATACACATGGCGACATATTGAGACTGGGCACAATGAGGGTGGCACATAGAGACGAGGATAATAATAGAGATGGGTTTTCAGTGATGGTGACACATAGAGACGGGGACAAGAGAGACGAGGGCACATCGAATGAATCCCGTGCTTAGTCTCTACAAGGTTTACACAGTCAGAGAGCAAGTATGTGACGGATATGCTTGTTTGTTATTGGAGAGGGGTGTCTCGAAAAGAAACGTCACCAAGTCTGGCACGCAGGTTTAAGGTTTAAGAGTAAAGTCTGTGCTAGAGAGTGGGGTGGGGGATGGGAGGGGGTTGTTGGTGATGAGAATTAGATGGTGGAGTTATAGGGGGGGGGGGTAATGATTGGGGGGGTTGAGGTGGAGGTTGCGTGCGACAAAAACAAAATGACCAGCATTTTGATGAGAGAGAGAGAGAGAGAGAGAGAGAGAGAGAGAGAGAGAGAGAGAGAGAGAGAGAGAGAGAGACTGATTTAGACACTTTGATGGTTTCATGGCTCCCAGTGACCCCCATTTGGGGGTCTATGAAGTACTAAAGTTCTAAAGGACCCTCTAAAAGAATGTGCAGTGGATCCCAGGGGTGCACTAGAAAAATTCTTGTTAGCATCCGCAATGATACTGGGACCCTCTGTCCCGCCTCTATGACCCTCTATGCTGTAAGTGAAGGGGTCCCTGAGACGCCTTGCTTTGTGGGACGATTGGGAGCCCTGGGTTTACTGACATTAGCCAGTTACAGCTTTAGCGACATGGGGGTTTACGCAGAAACACCATCATTCATGCAGCATTTTATTGTGCAGCTAATTTCAATATAAACAACATGGTCAATACAGATAGGTATTATTAACAAAAAAATATAACAAATATATATAGAAATTAAGATAAACAAAATAAGGAATTTAAATGGCCACCCAACCGTTTCTCCTTCTGTTTTGATAAACAAGAATTAGTTTTGCATATCTTTCACATTGTACGTTTTCATTGCAACACAATCATGGGATTAGAGAGAGACAGACATACAGACAGGCATACAGACATACAGACAGACATACAGACAGAGAGAGGGAAGAACAAGAAATACACGTACGCACGCACACGCGCGCGCACACACACACAGAGAGAGAGAGAGAGAGAGAGAGAGAGAGAGAGAGAGAGAGAGAGAGAGAGAGAGAGAGAGAGAGAGAGAGAGAGAGAGAGAGAGAGAGAGAGATTGTTGTTTAGAGACCCCCCCGTCCTCCCGCCGATGTTTGCGACTCTCAATCTCAGAGTCTGCTTTCCCCGTCACTGTCTCCCTACCCCTCATCTCCCATTCTGCCTGTCCGTCTGCCTGTCTGTCAGACTGTCTCTGAAAATTCAAGAATGGCATGCCACAAGATGCTATAATTCTTTTCTGGTGTAAACCGGAACGTACTTTCAGTCTTTCGGATATTTTTTTTAGATGGTACCTTCTGGTTTCGCCTGAGAAGAATGATAGTACCTTCTGGTTTTCACCCGAGAAGAATGATAGTACCTTCTGGTTTTCACCCGAGATGAATGATAGTACCTTCTGGTTTCGCCTGAGAAGAATGATAGTACCTGAGTAAATGATAGTACCTTCTGGCTTTCACCTCGAAAAGAATTATATTACCTTCTGTCTTTTACCTTAAAAAAATGATAGTACCTTCTGACTTTCATCATAGAAGAATGATATTACCTCCTGGCTTTCACCCGAGAAGAATGATAGTACCTTCTGGTTTTCACCAGAGAAGAATGATAGTACCTTCTGGCTTTCACCCGAGAAGAATGATAATACCTCCTGGCTTTTACCAGAGAAGAATGATAGTACCTTCTGGCTTTCACCAGAGAATAATGATAGTGCCTTCTGGTTTTCACCTGAGAAGAATGTTAGTTAGTACCTTCTGGCTTTCACCAGAGAAGAATGATAGTACCTTCAGGCACATTTTCTCTGAAATGCGGTGTCTCCTTTGACATGTGGCCCAGAGGCAGACAAGCGAAGGAAGTAAACGGGGACTTTACTGGTGTAGTAAGACACCACAGACAGCAGTGCAAGTTTGTGTGTGTGTGTGTGTGTGTTTTAAGTTAAAAAGAAATGTGTGAACAGGACGACGACACCTGCAGTGGTGGCTATTTGACACCGCGGTGTTTAACCTCCCAATACCTGTTCCGCACTTTGTTCAACCCAGGTCTCTCCCTCCGGTCGTATGCGTCCCCCTTCTCTCTCATCATACATACATACACGCACGCACGCACGCACTCACGCACTTACACATACATACATACAGACAGACAGACAGACAGACAGACAGACAGACAGACAGACAGACAGACAGACAGACAGACACGCACGCACACGCACACGCACACGCATACACACGCACACACACACACCCCGCGCGCGCACACACACACACGCGCACGTATGTACGCATGCACACGCGCGCACGCACGCACACGCACGCACACGCACACGCACACGCACGCACACACACACACACACACACACACACACACACACATCTACAGATAGACACACCCACGCACATGCACGCACGCACGCATGCACACACACACACACACACATCTACAGATAGACACACGCACGCATGCACACACACACACACACACGCACGCACGCACGCACACGCACGCACGCACACACACACACACACACACACACACACACACACACACACACACACACACACACACACACACACACACACACACACACGCACACACACACCATCTCTGATCACCACCACCATCTTTTCTAAGACATGCAATGTGCATGCGTGTAACAACTTCTGCATTTTTGTTTGTTTTTAAAGCAGGTGCTGCCTAATCGAACCCTAACCCTAACCCTAACTCTAATCTCTAATCTTGTCCCTAACCCTGACCCTTACTTGAGAGGACAAGTAGAGACAGGGACACCGTAAGAGTAACACATAGAGACGGGTCACAATGAGTGGCACATAGAGACGGAGACACATAGAGATGAGGGCACGTTGAGGGTGACAGAGATAGGGACGCATAGAGCCGGGGGCACAATGAGAGTGACACATAGAGAAGAGACACATAGAGATGAGGGCACAATGAGGGTGGCGCATAGAGACGGGGGCACAATGACACATAGAGACGGGGGCACAATGAGGGTGACACATAGAGACGGGGGCACAATGACACATAGAGACGGGGGCACAATGAGGGTGACACATAGAGACGGGGGCACAATGAGGCTGACACATAGAGACGGGGGCACAATGATGGTGACACATAGACGGCGGCACAATGAGGGTGACACATAGAGACGGGGGCACAATGAGGGTGACACATAGAGACGGGGGCACAATGAGGGTGACACATAGAGACCGGGGCACAATGGGGTGACACATAGAGACGGGGGCACAATGAGGGTGACACATAGAGACGGAAGCACAATGAGGGTGACACATAGAGACGGGGGCACAATGAGGGTGACACATAGAGACGGGGGCACAATGAGGGTGACACATAGAGACGGGGGCACAATTAGGGTGACACATAGAGACGGAGGCACAATGAGGGTGACACATAGAGACGGGGGCACAATGAGAGTGACACATAGAGACGGGGGCTCATCGATGCGATCCCAGGCAGACACCTGACACTTTGGATCGTGTCCTAAAGGTAGAGAAAAAGTGATGGCCTCGGGTGTTTTTTTTTTCTTCTTTTTTTAAGTTCTGTTGACACCACCACAGCATAGGTTGACACCAGTTTTCACGAGTGTTCCGAGTCACTGAGCAACGGCATTTGACCCCCCCCTCTCTCTCCCCCCCGCTACATTCACACGTAACTTCTCCATTACCCACTTCCCTCCTTCCTGTAGAATCCCCACCACACCCCCCTCCAATCTTAACTCGTACAGTTGTTAATATTTCGTCTCTGCATATCGCACGTTCTCCCCCACCCCACCCCTCCTTATCACCATCACCATCACCATCACCCAAGAGCATCACCACGCACCTGTAAGAATAGACTGACTAGGAGAATATGTGTTCCTGTCCCGTATACGTCGCTTCCTTAGTATGTAACTTGTAAGTAAGTATCTTCAAGTTCAAGTTCAAGTATACTTTAATATTTCCAAAAGAGAAATTCAGGTTAGGTGCAACAACATGACAGAGATACAACATGACTGAAAGAACATTAATCAAACGTGTGAAGCAAAATTATACCAACCAAATAATTATCACTAAAATTCATTTCATCAACTTAGAAATGTGCACACATTTAAAACAGCAAGAGAGAGAGAGAGAGAGAGAGAGAGAGAGAGAGAGAGAGAGAGAGAGAGAGAGAGAGAGAGAGAGAGAGAGAGAGAGAGAGAGAGAGAGAGAGAGAGAGAGAGAGAGAGAGAGAGAGAGATGAGAGAGAAGAGAGAGATCGAGAGAGAGAGAGAGAGAGAGACTGAGAGAGACACTGACTGACTGACTGACTGACTGACAGAGAATGAGAGAGAGGTTGTGGTTGAGAGATTACAGAGAGAGAGAGCGTATGTTTGTGTGTATAAGCACGTGTGAGAGTGTGTGAGAGAGTGTGTGTGAGAGTGGTGTGGGGGGGAGGGGGGTCTGAGAGTAGTTGAGAACATGGAGAGCAGAATTATTCCTATTGAGATTATGTTTCCACATGTGATAATTGCTGAGATTTTTAGAGATGTTGGGAAAAAAAATTAAAATCCAAAATTTGTGCTCTCAAAGGGGGTGTTTGGTGATTCATTGACCAGGACAATGAGAGAGATTGTCAGAGAATGTAATGAGGATGTTATTGTCAGAGAATGTAATGGGGGTGTTATTGTCGGAGAATGTAATGGGGGTGTTATTGTCAGAGAATGTAATGGGGATGTTATTGTCGGAGAATGTAATGGGGATGTTATTGTCAGAGAATGTAATGGGGATTTGTTATTGTCAGAGAATGTAATGGGGATGTTATTGTCAGAGAATGTAATGAGGATGTTATTGTCAGAGAATGTAATGGGGATGTTATTGTCAGAGAATGTAATGGGGTTGTTATTGTCAGAGAATGTAATGGGGGTGTTATTGTCTGAGAATGTAATGGGGATGTTATTGTCTGAGAATGTAATGACATGTTATTGTCAGAGAATGTAATGGGGGTGTTATTGTCAGAGAATGTAATGGGGATGTTATTGTCAGAGAATGTAATGGGGATGTTATTGTCAGAGAATGTAATGGGGATGTTATTGTCAGAGAATGTAATGGGGATGTTATTGTCACAGAATGTAATGGGGATGTTATTGTCAGAGAATGTAATGGGGATGTTATTGTCAGAGAATGTAATGGGGATGTTATTGTCAGAGAATGTAATGGGGGTGTTATTGTCGGAGAATGTAATGGGGGTGTTATTGTCAGAGAATGTAATGGGGAGGTTATTGTCAGAGAATGTAATGGGGGTGTTATTGTCAGAGAATGTAATGGGGGTGTTATTGTCAGAGAATGTAATGGGGATGTTATTGTCAGAGAATGTAATGGGGATGTTATTGTCAGAGAATGTAATGGGGATGTTATTGTCAGAGAATGTAATGGAGTGTTATTGTCAGAGAATGTAATGGGGATGTTATTGTCAGAGAATGTAATGGGGATGTTATTGTCAGAGAATGTAATGGGGGTGTTATTGTCAGAGAATGAGGAGTGTTATTGTCAGAGAATGTAATGGGGGTGTTATTGTCAGAGAATGTAATGGGGGTGTTATTGTCGGAGAATGTAATGGGGAGGTTATTGTCAGAGAATGTAATGGGGATGTTATTGTCAGAGAATGTAATGGGGATGTTATTGTCAGAGAATGTAATGGGGATGTTATTGTCAGAGAATGTAATGGGGATGTTATTGTCAGAGAATGTAATGGGGATGTTATTGTCAGAGAATGTAATGGGGATGTTATTGTCAGAGAATGTAATGGGGATGTTATTGTCAGAGAATGTAATGGGGTTGTTATTGTCAGAGAATGTAATGGGGATGTTATTGTCAGAGAATGTAATGGGGATGTTATTGTCAGAGAATGTAATGGGGGTGTTATTGTCTGAGGGGTGTTATTGTCAAGAATGTAATGGGGTGTTATTGTCTGAGAATGTAATGGGGGTGTTATTGTCGGAGAATGTAATGGGGAGGTTATTGTCAGAGAATGTAATGGGGATGTTATTGTCAGAGAATGTAATGGGGATGTTATTGTCAGAGAATGTAATGGGGGTGTTATTGTCGGAGAATGTAATGGGGGTGTTATTGTCTGAGAATGTAATGGGGGTGTTATTGTCAGAGAATGTAATGGGGGTGTTATTGTCAGAGAATGTAATGGGGATGTTATTGTCAGAGAATGTAATGGGGGTGTTATTGTCAGAGAATGAGGAGTGTTATTGTCAGAGAATGTAATGGGGGTGTTATTGTCGGAGAATGTAATGGGGATGTTATTGTCAGAGAATGTAATGGGGGTGTTATTGTCAGAGAATGTAATGGGGGTGTTATTGTCGGAGAATGTAATGGGGATGTTATTGTCAGAGAATGTAATGGGGAGGTTATTGTCAGAGAATGTAATGGGGATGTTATTGTCAGAGAATGTAATGGGGATGTTATTGTCAGAGAATGTAATGGGGATGTTATTGTCAGAGAATGTAATGGGGATGTTATTGTCAGAGAATGTAATGGGGATGTTTATTGTCAGAGAATGTAATGGGGATGTTATTGTCAGAGAATGTAATGGGGATGTTATTGTCAGAGAATGAGGAGTGTTATTGTCAGAGAATGTAATGGGGTTGTTATTGTCAGAGAATGTAATGGGGATGTTATTGTCAGAGAATGTAATGGGGTTGTTATTGTCAGAGAATGTATTGTCAGAGAATGTAATGGGGGTGTTATTGTCAGAGAATGTAATGGGGATGTTATTGTCGGAGAATGTAATGGGGATGTTATTGTCAGAGAATGTAATGGGGGTGTTATTGTCAGAGAATGTAATGGGGATGTTATTGTCAGAGAATGTAATGGGGATGTTATTGTCAGAGAATGTAATGGGGATGTTATTGTCAGAGAATGTAATGGGGATGTTATTGTCAGAGAATGTAATGGGGATGTTATTGTCAGAGAATGTAATGGGGTTGTTATTGTCAGAGAATGTAATGGGGTTGTTATTGTCAGAGAATGTAATGGGGTTGTTATTGTCAGAGAATGTAATGGGGATGTTATTGTCAGAATGTAATGGGGGTGTTATTGTCGGAGAATGTAATGGGGATGTTATTGTCAGAGAATGTAATGGGGATGTTATTGTCAGAGAATGTAATGGGGATGTTATTGTCAGAGAATGTAATGGGGTTGTTATTGTCAGAGAATGTAATGGGGTTGTTATTGTCAGAGAATGTAATGGGGATGTTATTGTCAGAGAATGTAATGGGGTGTTATTGTCAGAGAATGTAATGGGGTTGTTATTGTCAGAGAGAATGTAATGGGGGAGGTTATTGTCAGAGAATGTAATGGGGATGTTATTGTCAGAGAATGTAATGGGGATGTTATTGTCAGAGAATGTAATGGGGATGTTATTGTCAGAGAATGTAATGGGGATGTTATTGTCAGAGAATGTAATGGGGATGTTATTGTCAGAGAATGTAATGGGGATGTTATTGTCAGAGAATGTAATGGGGAGGTTATTGTCAGAGAATGTAATGGGGGTGTTATTGTCGGAGAATGTAATGGGGAGGTTATTGTCAGAGAATGTAATGGGGATGTTATTGTCAGAGAATGTAATGGGGATGTTATTGTCGGAGAATGTAATGGGGGTGTTATTGTCAGAGAATGTAATGGGGATGTTATTGTCAGAGAATGTAATGGGGATGTTATTGTCAGAGAATGTAATGGGGATGTTATTGTCAGAGAATGTAATGGGGATGTTATTGTCAGAGAATGTAATGGAGTGTTATTGTCAGAGAATGTAATGGGGATGGGGATGTTATTGTCAGAGAATGTAATGGGGATGTTATTGTCAGAGAATGTAATGGGAGAATGTAATGGGGGTGTTATTGTCAGAGAATGTAATGGGGATGTTATTGTCAGAGAATGTATTGTCAGAGAATGTAATGGGGAGGTTATTGTCAGAGAATGTAATGGGGATGTTATTGTCAGAGAATGTAATGGGGGTGTTATTGTCAGAGAATGTAATGGGGATGTTATTGTCAGAGAATGTAATGGGGATTGTCAGAGAATGTAATGGGGAGGTTATTGTCAGAGAATGTAATGGGGAGTGTTATTGTCAGAGAATGTAATGGGGGTGTTATTGTCAGAGAATGTAATGGGGGTGTTATTGTCAGAGAATGTAATGGGGAGGTTATTGTCAGAGAATGTAATGGGGGTGTTATTGTCAGAGAATGTAATGGGGATGTGTCAGAGAATGTATTGTCAGAGAATGTAATGGGGATGTTATTGTCAGAGAATGTAATGGGGATGTTATTGTCAGAGAATGTAATGGGGGTGCTTTTGTCAGAAAAAGTAATGGGAATGTGTTATTGTCAGAGAACGAGGAGTGTGATTGTTAGAGAATGAGGAATGTTATTGTCAGAGAATAAGGAATGTTATTGTCAAGAGAATGAGGAATGTTATTGTCAGAGAATGTAATGGTCATGTTGTTTTCAGAGAATGAGGAGCGTTATTGTCAGAGAATGTAATGGGGTGTGTTATTGTCTGTATTGTTATTGTCAGAGAATGAGGATGTGTTATTGTCAGAGAATGTAATGGGAATGTGTGTTATTATCGGAGAATGAAGAGTGTTATTGTCAGAGAATGTAAATGGCGTCACACTCGCAAATCCCTCCACTATTTTTTTTTTATGCGTGTGCCTTTTTAAAAAATATTATTGCAGAAGTAAACGGACGTGACTAATGAAGAAGATTTAAACTTTTCCACTCAATCACAAATAACTAGAACGCGAATGGGCGTGATTAGAATTAAAAGTGTACATATTGCATCGTTTAATGTCATAGCAATTCGTACTGAGGGAAGCGTGGATGTAAAAGGGGGTGAGGAAAGGGGGCGAGAGAAGGAGGAGGAAGAAAACGAAGAAGAAGATAGGAAGAGGAGAGGGAGAAGAAGAGAAGAAAACGAAGAAAAAGAAATAAAAGAAGTAGAAGAGGAGGAGGGGGGGGGGGGGGGGAGGGGGGGGGAGGATGAGGAGGGAAATAAGAAGAGAATGGGAGGAGGAAGAAGAAGAGGAGGAGGAGGATAAGAGGAAGGAAGAGAAGATTAGGAGAAGGAGAAGAAGAGGAGAAGAGGATAAGAAGAAAAGAAGAAGAAGAAGAGGAGGAGGAGGGGGAGAAGAAGAAGAAGAAGAAGAGGAGGAGGGGAGAAGAAGAAGAAGAAGAGGAGGAAAAGAAGAAGAGGTTAGGAGGAGGAGAAGAGAAGAAGAAGAGGAGGTAGGAGAAGAAGGAAGAGAGGAGGAGGGGGAGAAGAACAAGAAGAGGAGGATGGGGAGAAGAAGAAGAAAGAAATGAGGAGAAGAAGAAGAAGAGGAGGGGGAGAAGAAGAAGAAGAGAGGAGGGGGGGGGGGCGAGAAGAAGATTGATGA
>CM065709.1:18906647-18909147 GCA_017654935.2 Phymorhynchus buccinoides | reverse complement strand
CAGAGGTCTGGATATATGGTGGGGTTGGTGATGTAAATGCTTTTGTTGTGTTGCTTAAACAGCGTATGATCGATTGCTTTAAACAAGACTGGGCAGCCAAACTCAACAGCAGTGACCGTTTTAAAACATATCGCTCTTTCAAATCTTTACTGCAACCAGAAAAATATTTATCCGATTTAACTATCAGTAAATTTAGATCAGCTTTTGTACAGTTTCGTTTTCGAATGAATGAACTAAAAATCAACCAGCGATATACAGATATTTCGAAACATTGTCCATTATGTAACAAACTAGAAGATGAACTACATGTATTGTATGATTGTCCAATATATAACGACTTGAGACGTAAATACTTGTACAAACATAATATAACGATGGGTAACTACAAGACCCCCCTTACTAAACTGTTTATTGCAAAATGAAAGTTGTTTAGTTACTAGAAACGTTGCTATGTTTATATACTATGCTCTACAACAAAGGGAACAGTTTACAACACTCGTAAATCCTTAACTTGCTTTTGGAGCTTTGATGTAGTATCCGCATCATTTTATATTGTCAAAGTATTGTTCTAAACATTGTGTTCTTTACCTGCTTTTGCTTTAGTTCGTGTGCATATTTTAGTTGCACCTCCAAATGTGTATAGGTCGGTGGCCTCACATTAAAATTCATTGCGTAAAAAAAATAATTGAATAAAATCTCTCTCTCTCTCTCTCTCTCTCTCTCTCTCTCTCTCTATCTCTCTCTCTCTCTCTCTCTCTCTCATACAGTACAAAACTGCCCACGAAGTCTTTAGCACATGTTAAACATCCAAGATAAAAACGAAAAACACTGCTGTAAGCGGTTTTTTTAAAATTCGGTCGTTGGGATGTTATCTTTCCCTGATTGGAGTCGGTTTGAAAATTAGAATTAAAAACTGAAGTTATCTCCCTTAATTAAAAACTAAATTTTCGTCCTTTTCTTCATGTTTTGGGCATTCTAATTTAACAAAAATATTAATGGTCGTCTCAAGAAAATGTAAACAAAGACAACCTCTGCTGCTTACGGTATAAAAATAAAAAAAAGGACACGATGTTGTTACATCTCCAAATTGATAAATATGCTCATATACACTCTTCTCTTCAATTGGTCTCTATGCTCTGTTTTCTGGAGAAACCCCCCACAAACAAACTCTCTCTCTCTCTCTACTAACCGGAATGCTTTGCTCCGCAATCAGTCAGACCTGGTGTTGCAGTACCTCCAGGATCTCTGCTCCTCATCCAGCTCTCTTGAATCTCTTGGTTGATGGTTCGTCCCATATGTCCTGTTTTGCAGCCGAGTGGACTAAAACCTAACTCTTCTCTCATTCTCCTCTCACGGATCTCTCCTTGTCTTTAACAGGGACACAACTCGTCTATCTCTTGCTATCTCAAAACGAAAAGCATCGCTACGCTTATTATCTGTCAGACATTGCATGGGAAATAATTCGGGTCACCGCTCTGTCTCAACTCTATTCCTCTCTCTCCTCTCTCTCTCTCATCTCTCTCTCTTTCTTATAAACCTCTCTCTAATCCTCTCTCTCTCAATAGCTCTCTCTCTCTCTCTCTCTCAGCGCTTCTCTCTCAGCATTCTCTCTCTCTCTCTCTCACAACTCTCTCTCACTCACATACTCTCTCTCTTCACTCACGCTCTCTCTCTCCACGCACTCTCGTGAACTCTTCTTGCACACTCTCTGTCACACACTCTCATCTCTCACTCTATCTCATCTCTCTCACTCTCTCTCATTCTCTGAAACGCTCTCTCTCTCTTCTCTCAACATACTCTCTCTCTCTCTCTCTCTCTCTCTCTCATCTCTCTCTACATCTCACTCTCGCGCTCTCTCTCTCACTCTCTCTCAAAGCTCTCTCTCTATCTCTCTCTCTCTCTCTACTCTCTCTAAACACTCTCTCCTCTCTCTCCCCATCTCTCCCCTCTCTCTCTCAGCTACTCTCTCTATCGCCCTCAGATCTCTCTCTCTCTCTCTCATCTCTCTCTCTCTCTCCTAGGCAACTCTCTCATCAAGAAGAAGAATCTACGAAAACGTATTCGTACTGAGAGAGAGAGACAGAGAGATGAGAGAGAGGGAGAGAGAGAGAGAGAGTTTTTCGTGCTTTTACTGTTTTCATCGCAGGCCAAGGTCGCTCATGAAAGGAGCCTGTTTATTGTGCAATAAGCTGCCAAAGTCTCTGTCTTATGCCTCTCTGTATTTTTCTCTCAAATTTTTCTCTTAAACTGTCTCTATCTGGAGTAAAATCTTTAAATCAGGGCTGAGTGAAAAAGAGCTGTAGCTAATTAGAGAGATCTCATTACCCTGAGAGAGAGAAAATTTCGTTCGTTCGTTTTTTTCTCTCAAGGTCTCTGTCAGGGCTGCTCTGTCGGTCTCTCTCTACCTATCTCTGTCTCTCCCTCTCCCTGTTCTATCTGTCTCTGTCACTGTGAATAACGCGTCTCTCTCTTTAAATTTGTCTCTAGAGAGAGAGAGAAG
>CM065709.1:18881647-18891647 GCA_017654935.2 Phymorhynchus buccinoides | reverse complement strand
GGGGCTGAATCACTTTAAGGTTTGTACCGTGGTGCTGTGCTGCCTGCAGTTGATGTGTATGTCCCGGTCAGTAACTATTGCCATTAAGGATTTACAGACGCTCGTGCAAAACAGATACACACACTCTATCTCTTTCTTTCTCTCTCTCTCTCTCTCTCTCTCCTCTCTCTCTCTCTCTCTCTCTCTCTTCTCTCCACACACACACACACACACACACACACACACACACACACACACACACACACACACACACACACACACACACACACACACACAAAGAGAGGTGGATGTAAGAAAAGAGAGGAGGGGTGTGGGTGTGTATGAGAGAGAGAGAGAGAGAGAGAGAGAGAGAGAGAGAGAGAGAGAGAGAGACCTCGACACATTTTTAAATCGGGTTGCAAAGAACCTCGTGCTCTTTTAGACTGGGGTACTTACACTTCTACCCCCCTAACTCAATAAACTACCCGAGCTGTACTTTGGCGGCGTCAAGGTTTCTTTTTCGCCGCTTAGTCTCTCGGGCGCTTCCGAAGTTCCGAGTTGGGGGGGGGGGGGGGGGAGAGAGAGAGAACAAAGAGAGAGAGAGAGAGGAGAGAGAGAGGGGAGAGAGAGAGAGAAGGAGGGAGGGGGGGGGTAGGCAAGGTAGGGGTGGTGGGGGGTGCATCGCTTGTTGTTTGAGGGCTGGTAACAGGCAGTCGCGGCGACATTGAAGAAAGTGGGGCAACCATATATAGGGAGAGGAATTTTGTAGACCTGTGAAATGTTGTCTTCTTTTAGGTTGCTTGGGATTGTTTTTCGCGTCTCTCTCTCTCTCTCTCTCTCCCTCCCTCCCTCCCTCCCTCCCCCCCCCCCCCCCCCAGGGCAGGGCCCCCTCTCTTTCGTTCAATGTTAAACTGTCAATGGGTGTTAGTTTATACAGTCTACAAAGCCAAGTAAAAGTTAGGCTCTATGTGGATTTGGATTTTCATTTCAATCTTGATGATTCATCCGAAGACGACGCACACACTGTTGAACTAAAGACACGGGCAACAATGGGATGAGCGCCTATTCGCCAGTCATGTCCAACCATGACCTTGAAACGCTGGACAAGGATGAACAATAAGAGCAACACCCACCCAAGCCACTGTGCACCTCTCATGACAAGGCCAAGTGATCATGGCGAGACTGAGGACTGGACACTCCACACTCAGGCATCATCACATGTTGGTTGAAGCAAGAATTTATTCCAAATTTGCACATCACAATAGCAGCAACATAAATTCGAATTTGTCTTAAATAGCAGTTTTATTTTTGAAAATCACAAACAAAAATGATTATTCATAAGATAAGGGCAACAAAACCTATATAGCGCCCTATCTAAACTTGAATTTGAGTACAAGAAGCAAAATGCTTCTTCTTCTTCTTCTTGTGCGTTCCCAGGCCATATGGCCATAATGGGTAAGGTACGTATGTGTCCGGTTTTCAGTTTTCACTGGTCTCCGCGCTTCAGAGGAGCGCAAAGGAGAAACAGTATTTGGAAGATTTGTTTTGAAAAAAAGGCAGGAGAATGGGCCAATAAGTCAGAAAGATAGTAAATGATCGAAAGCAAAGGAAAACGGCAGAGTCAAAGAGAGTGGCAGATTAGGGGAAATTACAAGCACAGAACTTCCAGAAGGTGGGGGAACTATTTTTAGGAAAGACACCCCAGTATCACCACGGGGAGAAAATGCTTATAACATGGTACTCAACTTAGATCAAAAGCTACATGGCACTGGCTGCGGTACAAAGTACAGCGAACAAGAACCGCACAGAAAGAAAATGAGAGTAGCATAACAACATCACATGTTCATAAAGTTCCAGTTAGGAGACTTCGGTGTGCCCCTGAACTGCACAGAAGGAAAATGAGTAGCATAACAACATGACATATTCATAAAGTTCCAGTTAGGAGACTTCGGTGTGCCCCTGAACTGCACAGAAGGAAAATGAGTAGCATAACAACATGACATATTCATAAAGTTCCAGTTAGGAGACTTCGGTGTGCCCCTGAACTGCACAGAAGGAAAATGAGTAGCATAACAACATGACATATTCATAAAGTTCCAGTTAGGAGACCGGTGTGCCCCTGAACTGCACAGAAGGAAAATGAGTAGCATAACAACATGACATATTCATAAAGTTCCAGTTAGGAGACCGGTGTGCCCCTGAACTGCACAGAAGGAAAATGAGTAGCATAACAACATGACATATTCATAAAGTTCCAGTAAGGAGACTGTTCGGTGTGCCCCTGAACCGCACAGAAAGAAAATGAGAGTAGCATAACAACATGATATGTTCTTAATGTTCCAGTTAGGAGACTTCGGTGTGCCCCTGAACTGCACAGAAAGAAAATAAGAGTAGCATAACAACATCACATGTTCATAAAGTTCCAGTTAGGAGACTTCGGTGTGCCCCTGAACTGCACAGAAAGAAAATGAGAGTAGCATAACATCACATGTTCATAAAGTTCCAGTTAGGAGACTCTTCGGTGTGCCCATGTGGTGTCGCTGACATGACAGTGAGACATCTTCTCCAGGACTGTCGTACCTTCCAGAACCTCAGAGACGAAAACTTGGCCGTCTGACATACCAGTTTGAGAGAAGATCTTCGGTCCTTGGGAGAACAGACGTTCAAGACTGCACTTGGTCATCTCCAAACATGGAACATTCAATGTTTATAAAGTTTTATTTGTTTGTGTATTTGACGGTTTAAGTTTTGGGATAGGGTTAGGGCTAGAGTCAGCTTAATTTCAGATTGAATGGTTAAAAGATGCACATTCTTAAGTTTCGCTGAAAACCGACATTGTCACGCGAATGGCGCCACTTTCCATATTTGGAGATGACCAAGTGCAGAATTGAACGTCTTGTCTGGGGAGAGTCTTCAGCATACGGCGGCCCTTCATTCGTGCCACTGGTGTCTCTGTGAGTACGATGGACGGAGATCAACGTTATAAGGACTGCCTGGCAAGTGACGCTGTCCACCGTCCATAAGGGTCTCTGACCGATTGGACGCTAGTCTCATCATCATCACGTGACGTTATCCATCAGGCAAGTCGAATGACTGTCAAGCCTGCCGGACTGGGCAAGTCAATATGATAATAATAATAATTGAATGTGACAATGTTCTATGTTATCACATGCCAGTCATTGCCTTTGAGGATTCTGTGTGTGCTGGAGTGGATAATTAGCGCATACAGACACCTCAACGATTTTATTCAGAGATTTTAGGACGAACAATATTATTCACGTGGTTCATCTCCTGATGAAGATGCGTGAGAAACATAGACATCCGCGCGCACACACACGCACGCACACGCACGCACACACACGCACGCACGCACACGCACACGCACACGCACATACACACACACACAGTAGAGGTGCAAATTGATTTTCAGATGTAGAAGAGGGGGGGGGGGGGTAAATATGGCAGCGCCTTGTATAAGATAACGTTCGGAGAGAGAGAGAGAGAGAGAGAGAGAGAGAGAGAGAGCGCAGTGATGCAAACAAGAAAAGCAATAGGACAAATCGAGGGGTGAATGCCGGAACTGTCTATCTGTGTTCTTTATTCCTTTTGAGATAGACTGTTCTGGCAGGCACCCCTCGAAATTGTCCTGGTTATTGCGTAAATCAATATAACAAAGTCTACAAGTGTTGCATTTCAATAGGACATTTGTCCTGACAGGGGAAAACACAATTGGACATCTTCAGTTTTTCATTTTTAACGGGACAAAGTCCTCTGACTGGGGGCCTTGGGACATCACCTCTCGGAGAGAGAAAATCAACGCCAACGTTTCGTGTTGATCCAGACGGGACATTTTTTCACAGAGGCCTCAACAGGCTCATCACCTTCCAGGTTCATCTCGGTCTATTCCTTCCGTCATCTCTCTCTCTCTCTCTCTCTTTCTCTTCCTCGACAGTATTACTTCTTTTTGTGTGTGGGGGGGCGGAGCTTCACCTTGACAAGCAAATGATGAACGTGCCACGACGCACACCCGTTGGCTCAAGCCTCTGCCTAAGCTCCACCCCCCTCCGGCGGAAGGTTTGTGAAACTTTGAAAGTCTGGGGCGGAGTGATTCAATGGAGATGATCGAGAGAGAGAGAGAGAGAGAGAGGGGAGAGAAAGAGGGAGAGACAGAGAGAGAGAGAGAGAGAGAGAGAGAGAGGAGGGGGGGTAGTTAATGGTTGTCGCTATCTCTTTGGGGCCCTAACTTCTCGCTTTTGCGCACACAAGCTGACTAAGTAAGTGGCCACTGCTGTTGACGCTTCGCTTTGCTAAAGTAGCAGCAGTGTGTTTTGGAAAAGAGAAGGAATAGCACGTCGAAGAAAAGAAAGAAGTAGGACGAGAAAGGAAGAGAAGAGACAGAGAGAAGGTTACCAGTGAACAACGAACTTGGCTTGTTTAGTTGTGTGTGTGTAGTGAGTGAAGAAACTGGAGGTGAGCTTTGACACCTCTTCTTCACACAAACTTACAACAAGAAGAAAGCAACACGCGTTTGTTCAGACCAGCTGGAGTTTTGCGTTCCCGGTGTGTGTAGTGTTTTCTTTTATTATAATGTGTGCGTGGTAACTTTTGATAGTGCGTTGGTGTTTTTATGCCCCTAGTAAAGTATGCGTGGCTGGGTAGATAGATAGATTATCTGTCAATCACTTTTGCCCCTTCCTTCACACAACCCAGTGAAGAGTGGTTTCTCTCACGGGGGAGTAGTATTATAGTAGTGTTGTTGTCGTTTTAGGGGGGGAGCATTGCTTCTTCAAACAACAAGACACAGGAACCCTCGTGGCCGGTTGGCGTTTTCACGGCTCTGCTTGTTGTTTGTTACTGAACTGCTCAGTTCACACTCCGCTGTGAAACTCGCACCCCTGCTACAAGCGCCGGTGTGTGTTTTGATAACTGACGGCGCGTGGTATGGTTTCTCAGCTTGATGATACTTTTTTTACAAAAGAGAAAGTGGACCTCGACGAGTCTCCTGCAATTTACTACTACAACTTTCTACAACTGTCAGCGGCGGAGATTTTGTGAATGGGAATTGGAAGTGAGTGTGCGTGTGTGATTGTGTTGTTCAGAAAGCTGTATGCCGGAAGGTACTATCATTGTTCGGTAAAGGTAAAGATGTGCCCCCCCCCCCCCCCCCCCCCCTGCATTTCGGCTGACGGGTTCTATCACACAAAGAATAAGGCAGAGGCTCGGGGTACGGGCCCGTATCTCGCATTCTCCAGGCTACGGGTACGGCGCTCATTCGCGGGACGCATAAATTGTGCGCAAATGTCTTCACAAACTACTAATATTAACTATTGACACGTTCATAACCCTTTCCCTAACCCTATAACCCAAGGTGCGTTAAATATGCGGAATAAGAAAATGCATTTTGTTGACGAAAAATTCGACTAGGAAGAGTTACTATCCCTGAACATCATGGTCTGAGTGTTGCAGCAACGCCGTACCCGTAGCCACTGTGAAAGAATAAGGAAGGCTGGTAGTGCCTTCTGGCTTTCACCCCAGACAAATGATAGTACCTTCTCGATATTCGTGTGAATGTGTATCCTGTCTGTCGTTTCCGACAATGACTGCCAGATAGCAGAAAGGGCAGCTACTATCCCGGCGGGCTGGGCTATGATTTGTTTATAGTGGAGATGTCTTGCCCAGGGTGGAATCGGCAATCCCCACTTTCTCTGCCACAGTGATTGGAGGACATATGCCATATGGCGTTTGGGAAGCTCCCCAAAGGAGTGGCAGAAAGCCAGACTTTGCTGCTGTTGAGGGTTGGAGTGTGTGTTTAAACTATGGTAGTATCTTATGCACACTCTTAACGTCTTGTCTTGGGTATATGTCTCTCGTATTGACAGCTGCTCTGAAATTATCCGTAGGAGTGTCCGTTTGCTGCGTCCGGGGGCCATCTCACACTCTTTTATCTTTGTCTTCGTGTGTCTGAATGTCTCTCTGTCTGTCTGTCTCTCTCTCTCTCTCTCTCTCTCTCTCTCTCTCTCTCTCTCTCTCTCTCTCTCTCTCTCTCTCTCAGATGACGAGGGTGAGGACAGCAACAAAGTTTTTTGTAAGTAATAATTTAAAATGCATATTGTTGTGCTTACTCTTTAGCAAATTATTGCATGGTAATGTATCAACTCTTATCTAGAACAGCAAAAGATAAACGATGTTTTATGAAGGTAAAAACAAAAAAGAAGATTATTTAAAAACTGAAAAACGATGAGAAAGTGACGAGCAAAAGAGGGGAACAAATGGAGAAGGTATCTAAGAAGTTGTAAATTTCTATAAAAAGGAGATGAAACCTATTTGTTTGTTGTACGTATTGACAGTGGTCGCGCTAAGAATTTTAAAAACCATCCCGTCAGGTACAATTTTCCCAACAAGTGATATCAAAACCAGTCCCAGGGAAACCGTAAAAACGACAGAAACTCACAATATCAGAGCCCTACCGAAAATTCGCCAGTCCCTGGGATTTGACAGGTCAATTTGTTTTCAGTATTTCGGCTATGCAATCAGTATTTTACTGATGGTTAACAGTTAGCGCAATCACTGATTGAGTATAATTGGTTAGTACTTTTTCATAAGATTTTACTTGTTTTTTTACTCAGGTCAAGTACGTACCATTGTAGCTGCAAATGTCTGAAATCTTTATCCTTGTTAAATAAAGTTTTTCAGTGTTCAGTGTCAAAAGGTTTGGTTTAACCAACAACAACAAAAGAAGTAAGGAAAAGGTCAATGAGACATAACGCATATTAAACAAAATAACAGAGAGCATTATTTTATATGATAAAATATGTTTTTACTTTTAGAAGAGAAAAAAATAGGGAAAAGAACAGAAACGCTTGAAATAATGAAAGGGGTGAAAGTTGAAAGAAATATATAAAAGAATGCATTCGGAGAAATGAGAGAGTGGTAGGGAAGGAGAGACAGAGAGAGAGAGAGAGAGAGAGAGAGAGAGAGAGAGAGAGAGAGAGAGAAAAAACATGACAACTTGAAAACTTGTACTTTATTTTCCAAGGATATAGATTTTAGGCGACGCCTATTCTTCCAGTCAGAGAGAGAGAGAGAGAGAGAATACATATCAATATTATTATCACTGAAAATAATGGTAAATAAATAACCGAAGGAACAAAACAAAACTTTTAAAGGAAACAAAATAATCAACAGCCATTCGAATCAACGAATTATCGTCACTCCATACGATACCGTCCGGGGGGGGTGGGGGTGGGGGGGCTTTATCAGAGGGTAGGGGCTGTTTTGTAGCCCTGCCACCGTTCGCTAACCACCCGCTGGTATCAAACACAGGCGTCAAAAAGCGCTGTAAGGGCACTGGAGGTGAAGGAAGGTAACGACAACTGTCTCCCCCCCCCCCCCCCCCACCTTTCTAGTGTCATTTAGGTTTCTATTGTTATCTGCTAGTGTCAAAAGTCAATAAAATTGTAAATCTAATTTCCTGCCTTTTTGGGGTCTTTTTTTGTTTTGTTACAATAACAAATACTCAGTAATTTAATTAATTTACGCGAGGAAAAAAATGCTTCGAGCGTAAACTTGAAATTATTGGTGATTCTATGTTTGAATTGAAATTTTAACTTTGAAAATTATATTAATTATTAATTAATGTGACAATGTAACCAAAGTTTTTTTTTAGTTCTTTCCTGGGGTAGATGATATAAAATATTTTAATATTTTCTACGCATTCGTGTTAAGATATATATATAATTATGGTTTCTGGAGTTTTGACGCCCTAAAAAAATAGTCATTGTTATTTTCTCTCATAATTCCCTGATATGGATATTAGCAATACAATATTTTTCTCATTTAAAAGACTTTCATGTGGCAACCACGGAGAGTCTGGTTAAGCCAAATAAACGAAAGAATATAGGAACAGAAAAACATGAAACATTTACAAATTAAAACAAAACCAAAGGGAAAGCATCCAATGAAAAAATGTGGTCCCGAAAATGTTACACAAGTCAATGAAGCGCTCATAATGGTCAACCTATGGCGATATTTTTCACGCCAGAGGGCAGTCAATGCACTAGGGGCTTATCACGCGATTTTCTTACTTGGGCGTAGTGAGAGAGAGAGTGATGGTAGGACCACTCACTGTCTCTCTCTCTTTCTTTATCCCCAACTAATAATATAGAGAGGATTAGCCCCACACGAGCGTCATGCCCTCTGGTGTGAGAAAAATCGCACTAAGTCTCTCATTAGAACAAAACCAAAGGGAAAGCATCCAATGAAACAATGTGGGCCCGAAAATGTCACACAAGTCAATCTAGCGCTCATAATACGTTGTGCTTTGTTGTAGTTCATTAAACGATTTGCATAGAATAAGTTTGGAACTGAACAGAACATTAGTCACGAAAGAAAGTAACCCACTATATTATTGTAAAAACAAAAACAAACTCCCATTTACATCCTTTGATAAGATCATAAGTTCACAGCATAGTTGACACGGTTTCAGTATTCAGAATTAATCTTGGTCTGAGATTTGGGTGGGTTTTTATTTTTAAGAAAGAGAAAAGACTGACAGTCCTTTTGTTGGTTTCTTCTTCTTCGATCGCTCAGACAACTTCCTATCAATTATGAGCGCAGATGCGTCATGCTGCCGTTATGCGCCTAACTAAGAAATAGTTAGGCCCAGCAAGTCCGACTTCGGCTGGAGGAAGGCAGGAGAATGGATTGGTAAGGCAGAAAGGTAGTAGGTGACAGTAAGCAAAGGGAAAAGGCAGAGTCAAAGAGAGTGACAGATTAGAGGAAGTTACAAGCGCAGAACTTCCAAAAGGTGGGGGAACTATTTATACAAAAGACCCCCGGTATCCCCACGGGAGGTTTGGTTTCGTTTGAAGGTGGTTTTTGTTTTCTGTCCCCCGGGCACTTAATAAGAACAAAAAGGGGGGGGGGTGTCATTAAATTAGGGTGGACACCGGTGGGTGATGTTTTTTGCGGAACGCCGTGCTAAACACGTCTCTCTCTCTCTCTCTCTGCTCGTGGCTAAAGTGATGCAAAGTGGACGGGGAGTGGAGAGGGGTGGGGTGGGTGGAGGGGAGATTGAATCAGTGTGGTTTCGGTTGAATGACCAAGCAGCGCGCGCGGAAACGGCTAACCGCTTACGTAGCTATGTGCTCCCGTCTCTATGTGTCCTTGTCTCTATACATGTATCTCCAATGCTTTGCCTATACCACTATGTGTCCCCGTCTCTGTGTGTCACCGATTTCCGTCTATGTGTTCCCGTCTCTATGTGTGTCACCAATTCTGTGTGTCCCCGTCTGTGTGTGTCACCAGTTCTGTGTGTCCCCGTCTCTGTGTGTGTCACCAGTGCTGTGTGTCCCCGTCTCTGTGTGTGTCACCAGTTCTCTCTATGTGTCCTCGTGAGTCATCTCTGTATGTCACCAATTCTGACTAGACTGTGTGTCCCCGTCTCTGTGATTATCATTATGTCCCCGTCTACTATTATTCACCGGTCTGTATGTGACACACATCCTAACGTTAATCCAAACCCTAAACCTAAGCCTAATATGAAACCCTAACCAGAAACCCAAAATCCTATCACTGTTAATAACTCTAACCCTATCTAACCCGAGCGCCAGGGGACACAGAGGGGCGGGGACATAATTATAGAGACGGGGACACAGTGAGACGGGGTCATATCGACATGACACCCAGAAATAGAGGGAGGGGGGGGGGGGGTCGGGAGTCGGAAGGATGGGGGGTGTGTCTAAATGTATTGAAGAGTGAAGGGAGTATACAGGAGGCACAGAGGTATTTTCTTTTCAGAGGAGTTAGCACAGGACTGGAGTACATGAAAAGGTCAACTGCTCCCCGTCACGACAACCACGAGAGACAGAGAGAGAGAGAGAGAGAGACAGAGAGAGAGGGAGAGGGAGAGAGAGGAGAGAGAGAGAGAGAGAGAGAGAGAGAGAGAGAGAGAGAGAGAGAGAGAGAGAGAGAGAGAGAGAGAGAGAGAGAGAGAGAGAGAGAGAGAGAGAGAGAGAGAGAG